>OU964968.1:1949740-1984740 GCA_918808275.2 Dolichovespula sylvestris
TCCACCGATGCAAGTTTCCAGTATTGAAAGTAAGCTTCTTAAGACAAGTCGCATCTATGAAAAAGAAAGAGATAGATAGACAGATAGATAGAAGAGACGTCTTTACGTTTGACGAGACTTTTATTGGCCCACTATCTGCAACCAACGTTGTTGCTTCTCCTTAAATTTTCTTTTCGTCTATCGTTTCTATCTTCTTTTTCTCTTCCTCTTCTTCTTCTTCTTCTTCTTCTTCTTCTTCTTCTTCTTCTTCTTCTTCTTCTTCTTCCACTTTTTCTTCTTACTCCCTTCACTGTCCCTTTCACTTTTCTTCTCTTTTACCAACCCGCACAAATTCACCATCCGTTATCGAGAACGAAAACCGTGCAAGCAATTCCAACTGTCTCGCTACGGTCAATTAGGTCGAAAGAGGATAAGATTCTGTTCCTTTTCATGATCGACGTTATGGAGAATCGAGCTGGTTTTCAAGGAGAAATCAGTGAAACCGTTTGAAAGAGATCTTTCCGTACATATCTCCCACATAGGATATCTTTTTTTTCTTCTACCTTTTCTTTTACATTTGGAGAGAGAAATAGACGTAAATTCTGTAACCCTTCCGTTATAATTTCGTATAATAATATAACTCAACGGTGATAGTGAACCTTGTAACTCGAAAGTTAATAAAAATAATATTTCTACACTTTCTAGGAAATGTAAAAAAAATTCCTTGAAATAACGTCGATAACTCGAGAGAGAGAGAGAGAGGGGGGAAGGGGAAATAAAAGAAAGAAGAAAAAGAGAGAAAGAGAGAAAAAGAACTTTCGAAGCGATCGATTCAACAAATTAAAAAACCGACCACCGAATACTTGATTTCGATGCACTTTAACATCCTGATTGAACGTACGAGTCTTCGTGGAATTTCTTCAAAGAGAATACTCGAAGAAGGAATTCTAAAGTTCATAGAGAGAATTACTTCGAAATGTTTCAAGACTTCTTCTTCAAAAGAAGAAAATCCCGCGAACTTGGAATTATCGATCGGTAAGAAACTTTTGAGGAAATGCTAAAGGGAAGATTAACGACAGTTTATTATTACACTCCAGTTCACGATCATCGATTTTCGTAAAGATTAATGACAGTTTTATTATTAGATTACAGTTAACGATTATTTCTTAGGATTAATTATAATTTCATCCCAAATATCATTGATAGCTTTTGTAAAAATAAGACATTTATTATGAAGAATAATATAACGTTATTCTTCGATGCGGCTTTATTCCTACGTAATTAAATGAAAAAGATCTCTTTTTATCCGTAGTTTTTCCTCCGATCCGTTTCGATCATTACCATCGTCAAATAACGACGAGTAAAACGAACCTTTCCAACGATCATCTTGGAACCGAACGGTCCGGCTAATAAAGCAACGCGAGAACTAGGAACAATAAAAAACGTATCGTTTGTTGACCTACGGGGCAGCTCTCTAACAGAAAACGACTTAGCCTGGTCATCAGCCGGTTTTACCTTTTCAAGAAGGGGAAACGGAAATGATGAGCACTTGTTGTTCCCATAGCTTCGTCCCGACTCGGCTTGACTCGGTTACGTACGCGAGAAACATTTCTTGTGTCTCTTTCTTCTTTCTCCCCTTCCCCTTCGAAAATCCAACAACGAGTACCATTAGCGTTGCTTAATTATCCGCTATCGGCCGTGATTTGTGAGACAACACGAAAACATCCATTAGCTTGTCCCGACCTCCGTACTTACTTCGGACCGTGGGATAAAATGAGAGGGAAGACAAAAGGTATAAGGGAGTGCTCGACTTTGTTTACTCTCGACAAAACGATTTACCTCATTTTCATCTTCATCATAATCTGTTGTAAAAAGACGATCATAGAAAGACGGTAAGAACAAAATTAGAATCCTTAATGTGCATAACTTTCTCGAATTACTTACGTAGGATATTGACCATAGGTATTTAGTAAAAAAGTAAAAAAAATAAAAATTTCTTCATTCATCTCTATATATGTATGCATATAAACGATTATGTAAAGAAAGCTACATTCCTCGACGAAGAATTCCAAATTAGACCAAGTAAAGCTTCCTGCTACTAGCAGCAACGACAACAGGCAGCAGCAGCACCAGTAGCAGCATCAGCATCAACACTAAGCAGTAAAAGTAGCAGCAACAGTAGCAACAGTAACAAAAGCAATGGCAGCAGCCGTTGCCGGGTCGTTTTGCAAATAACTTGTATATATCAAAGTAACGACGGGAGCGAAAAAAAGGAAAAATAAAAAAGGAAAAAGAAAAAAGGAAAAAGAAAAAAAAGAACTGGGACGTAACGTAAATTTATGCGACACCCAAAAGAGGACAAATTTGCGTATATAATTATATACAGGTCGAGCGGAAGGTATGGATGGTAGGGGTGGTATGGGCGAAGCGAAGAGGTGGGCAGTGCAATTTATTATTCTCGACGGATGCACGGGCTTTGTTAACGAGGCCGTCCTCGGAATTTTGCGAGGGTGAGAGGTAATTGGACGGACGTGGACGCGTCGTCTCTTCACCCCCTACAACTTGGTACCCCTTGGTATCCGACGTCATCCCTTCTTCCCTTCCTCCTTCCCACCCTCCTTCTCTCCCTCCCGCTTTCTACCCGTCTTAACCTCATCTGTTCGCGAATATTTTTCTTCCTGAAAATTAAACCACCAAGAGAAGAGGATCTTTCTTCTTTGCTTTTTCTTCTTCTTCTTCTTCTTCTTCTTCTTCGTCTTCCCCTTCCTCTTCCTTCTTCCTTCTTCCTTTTTATTTTTTCTTTCGACCTTTTTGAACGACAACAACATTTGTGACAGAACAGCACAGTGTGGTACCAATGTTGTCGTCAGTCCTTTCCCCTAATGAAATGCAACGACACGCATGTACGATCCTACTTTGAATTCCGCTATTCTTCTTCAGTTTGTTTACATCTAGAACGGGACTATCCGAAGGACTAAAAGAGAAGATTCGAGATATCTCCTCCCTTTTACGTCCACTAGGAATTAATTCGTTCACCAAGATAACTTTCTCCTAGTGAAATTTCCTACGATGAGGATACGGAAATTCATGTTTGCTTGTAAAATGGATTACGCTTTTACCAAGGGAAGAAGCGGTCTCGGACTACGTGTTTCGTTTTACATATAGGATCCTATAAATATTAAGTAGGATGACAGACAAGTATTTCGAAGATTGTTTTAATTTAAAGTTAACATCTTACTTCTATTATCTTTTTCTTTTTCTTTTTTTTATGTTTTTCGACCGTTTAATATTCTTTTGTTCTACGAGGTAACAACGAAACAAATCGAAATATATAGAGTGACTCACGAAAGTATTTCAACACTTACCATGAAGTACTTCATTAATTATAATAAGTATATTATAGAACACTTACCGACATATTATTAACATTAGATGGAGGTATGACTCTCTAGATTATATAGGTATAGTTTCAAGCAAATCGAAATATATATACAATAGTTATGATTTATTTCTTACAACCATAAAGATTGGTGAAGACACAAAAGTATTTGAACAGGTAACTTTTGAGCCTTTAATATTTAGTAGGATCACCTTTGGCACGAATAACATCTTGTAAGCGATTATGCATACTCATTACTAATTTTTCTATAGCACTTGATGTTATGGAACTCCATATTTCGAGTATTTTGTCTTTTAAACTTGTTTTTGATTTTATATTAAATTTTTGTAATTCTTTTCCTATTATTGCCCATAGATGTTCAATATCATCTTTAATCATGTTCAATCATCAGATGGTTAATATCAGGGCTTTGTGGTGGTGTGACTAACATGTGAGGGGTATTGTATATAATCCATTACTTAACAATTCCTGCGGTATGTTTAGGATCATTATCCTGTTGAAAGTAAAAATCTTCGTAAATACCCAATTTTCTTGCACTTTCCTCTAAATTTTGTTTCAAAATGTTCAAATATTTGTATTTATCCATTGTTCCTTCTAAGAAGATCAAATTCCCGGTACCACCTACTGCCATACACTCCCAGATCATAATTGAGCCAGCCCCGTGGTTTACCGTAGCACACAAGTTTTTCACTTCCATCTCTGTATTTGCTTGTCTCCAAACAAACTTACGTCAGTCTAACCCAAAAACGTTAAATTTCGATTCAACTGAAAATATTACTTTATTCCAGAAAGAATCATCTTTGCTAATAAATTCTTCGGCAAATTTTAATCTTTTCTTCTTATTAATATCACTAATGTATTGCTTCTTTCTGGGAACCCTGGCATGAAAATAATTTTTACGTAGCACTCTTCTACATAATTTTGGATGTACATCTTTCTTGAAGTTCTGGTTAAACTATCGTTACAAGTTCTGTAGCAGGGATTTTTGGATTTTTTTTATTTCACGGATCAAAGCTCTTTCTTCTCGTTCCGTTAATTTCTTTCGTCGACCTGAACGGTATTTATTTTTTATAGTTTCTTCAGATTTCGATTTTTTAATAATGTAATGTATCGTAGATTTATTCATATTTAATAATTTACTTATTTCACCGTATGTCTTTCCTTCTTTGCGCCACTTGACAATTAATATTCTCTTACTTTCAAAAATTTCGAATCTTTTCGGACACATGATCAATATCGTAATATTCCACCACGAATGTTGGACTGTGACTAACAATGTACATAAAACAATAACAAACGACAATCAATGTGTACAATTAGTACCGGGAAAACTTTGTTTACATTAATTCTTGACATTAGTTCGATGTGTTCAAATACTTTAATAGTTTCAGCAATCGTTACGTTTGTAAGAAATAAATCATAACTATTGTATATATATTTCGATTTGCTTGAAACTATACCTATATAATCTAGAGAGTCATACCTCCAACCAATATTAATAATATGTCGATAAGTGTTCTATAATGTACTTATTATAATTAATAAAGTATTTCATGGCAAGTGTTCAAATACTTTCGTGAGTCACTGTATGTAAGGAGATATGAATATTGGAAACCGCGGTTGGTGTTACTCGTATCTAACCCATTACGAGGAAGAGGAAGAAAAGGGGAAGTAGAAGGAAAGGAGTGCCCTATTTCGAAAGATAAGATCCAACTATGATCAAACTCAAAATATAAAGACATCGTGTGGACTCAGCAGATATTCCATGCGAATTCAATATGAGAACATCGTCTAGTAGAAGTTACTTTTCCCAAAAGTCTGACTAGAAAAGAATAAGAATTCCTTTTCTTGACATCAATGAGCCCCAGTACGAGACGACAAGATTAAAAGACGATGGCAAAATCTTTGTTCTTTTATTTTCTAAGCATTTTATTATAAATATTTTATACAGAGAGAGAGAGAGAGAGAGAGAGAGAGAGAGAGAGAGAGAAAGAGAGATATGTATACATACATTCATACATATATATATATATATATATATATATATATATATATGTATGTATATATGTATGTATGTATATGTATGCATACCTTTCCTAGTTTCCGTTGACTCGATATTAATTTCCCAGGATCAACCAACGGAGAGTAACTACACCGTCCGCATAATTTGCACCTACTTCCGCCAAGCGGAATCCTTTTTGCCTCGAAGACTGAGTAATGACTCCGTGAGATGTATTTGTCGATAGATGTCTCTCTCTCTCTCTCTTTCTATGAAAATACACCGCAGAGTAACGAGCATCGAGTAGGAAAAAAACAAGTTTCTACTTTCTCTTCATTCGCAATAAGATAGAAAGAAGATAAATAAAATAATAAAGAGAAAAGGAAAACTCGTTGTATGCGTTTTTTGTTCCTTTTTGTTTTTATTTTATTTTTGTTTCTATTTTTATTTTTTCTTCCTTTCCTTTTCTTCTTTCTTTCCATTAATTAAAAAATCAATGAACATTTTTGACCGTACTCGTTTTAGCTTGTAGCGAAAACTTCGCTAAACAAAAATATTAAATACGAAAATATTGTTTGCATGGCGAGAGGAATACTAGCTAGACAATTAATCAATCGATTATTAATATATATATATATATATATATATATATATATATATATATATATATATATATATATACTAACTCTCTGGTTCATCAGCTGATCGGACCGATTCATCAAAATTTTTTCTCACTCAACTTCCCCGATCCATCCTTTACCATTTCAAGTGGAAAATACAATAATAAACGATGAAAAGATCGAATGTAATTAATGATCGATATGTGTGTGCGAAGATTTGAAAAATTTTCTTGTTTTTTTTTTTTCATTTTAAATAACAAAATCCTGCGAAAAGTTTTTCCTTAACCTCTCGCATTTTCTTTTATTTTTAATCTCTCCTTCTTCTTTTTCCTTTTCTTCTTCTCTATTTTCTTCCTTCCCTTTCATCTCTTTCCTATTTTCACGAAACAATTCACGGAAGTCATCGCGACGACGAGTCGCACTCTTGAAATGCTTTTAGGCCGATTAGTCCGAATGCATGTTGTTTCACGAGAAAACTGCCTCGCAGCACGGAAGGTTGTACGAATAAACGCCGACGCGTCGAAATACGTTAGCGGCTTACAAGAACAATGGAATCGAGATATGGTAGTTGTTAACTATGCCACGATGCGTGTTAACGATCGATCGATGAAACGAAGTAACAACCTCCCAACAACCTCTCACTTCTTCGTAAAATTATGAAGAATGTTGGGATCTCGAACATATTCTTAATGTAAAGATAAAGGTATGAATAATCGTACATTAGCACGTACGAATTTGGAAAAGGATCGAAGATGTAACGAGCATGCTCTTTGGTAACGACTTTAAATTACGAATGATAATGCACATGATCTGACATAATAATTAAGTATAATTATAGGGGGTTTGAAATAAATATAAAAAACAATCGTAAATTACTGTCAAATCTATCTATTATCTAAATAAGAATAATTCTTACAAAAGATATAACATTTTCCTTCCAAACCTTTTCGTATATCTAATTCTCAAGATATATTCACCTGTTATAAATGCATATAGTATATGTGTATATTTATATATATATATGTATACTCCGTATCGTATATGTGTAGAGTATATATATATATACTCTACACATATACGATATCGTAAGGATATTTGCGTATCATAAGGATTAGCTCGATTTCAAGGAAGGATAAGGTAAAGGATACGCTAGGAATCTACGGATCGGTATTTTAATGGCGAACTTTATAAACGCTTGGAATAATCATGAACAATGGAAGAATGGCAGAAAGGAGGATAAGATGAAAGTAGGAAGAGAGAGAGAGAAAGAGAGAGAGATTTAATTCCCTATATAAAAGGAATCCCGTTCGCATAGCTCGCCATACTTTGTCTATCGGAATAAGCTGATTAATACGGGGAGTATAAGCGGAAAATTTATAGACTTAGTGGATAACAGCAAGCGTCGAACCAATTAGATACGTTTACGTTAATTCAACGCTTGACAGTAACCGATAGCCTGCATCTATCGGTTTCTACCTACCATTATTAGGCGTATTCGTGGATCGTGCCAACTATACCTCTCACCATATACCAATTCGAAATGATCGATGTTTAATTACCACTATAGCAAGTACCGCATAATCTCCTTGTTATCATTATAATTATTATATATATATATATATATATATATATATATATATGTGTGTGTGTGTGTGTGTGTGTGTGTGTGTGTGTGTGTGTGTGTGAGAGAGAAAATAAAAAATTTTATTTATTGATACTGTCAACTAATGAAAGAAAATAAAAAATAGAAAAAAGAAAAAAGGAAGGGAAAAAGAGAGAGTAGAAGAGAAGGAGCGAGAAAGTAAAGAAAAAGATTAACCACCTTTGGCGCGTAAGTGACGAGGGTTTGGAACGATAAGACGCTCGCATAATAACTGGCGCGAGCTGCAAATTAGGTATTTTCTACAGTAACCTGTAATTACTTCTCTGGTAACCCAATTAGCGTACTCGTTAGCGCAAAATTATTAAAATATCTCGTAAATCATTGAGAGAGAAATGGTCTCTCT
Organism: Dolichovespula sylvestris; assembly: GCA_918808275.2. Lineage (NCBI taxonomy): Eukaryota > Metazoa > Arthropoda > Insecta > Hymenoptera > Vespidae > Dolichovespula > Dolichovespula sylvestris. The sequence goes on from OU964968.1 coordinate 1,957,745, forward strand.
CTCGTTCTCTCTTTCGGACAATAATTATCAGGTCGTTATTAGATCGAAAAAGACTTCGATTCGGAGTGATTGCATTCCTTTAATAACAACAATAGTGATAATAATAATAATAATAATAATAATAATAATAATAATAATAATAATAATAATAATAATAATAATAATATAATAATAACATCGAATCGTTGATCTTAAGGGCCGCTCTCTGTTTCAACCTTCGTGCCTTGCTCATGAAATTGGGCCCTGCCAAGAATGGACCACTCGATGAATGTAAGGTGAGAGGCGCAAACGCGTCTCTAATTATTTGCGAATCGGCTCCGTTTTTCGTCGATCGTTATTGCTCTTTTATTTTATTATATCCGTGGATGGAATTTCGAAGCCGCAACCGGACTCGCGGTAGAAGAAGGAAGAACATAATGGCAGGCATAATATGGACGGCTAGCCAATTTGAACCTGTAAAACCAGCTGAGCCATCGGCAGGAGCAGAACGGCAGGTTGCGGTCGAGAGAACTTGTTCGTCCTTCGTTCCGAGACTTGCTTTCAGCGAATCGAATATCATCGGAATAACATGCCTCTCTCTCTTTATCTCTCCCTTCTTCCACCCTTCCCCCTCTCTCTCTTTCTCCCTCTCTTTCTCCCTCTCTCTCTCTCTCTCTCTCTCTCTCATTCTTTCTATCTCTGTCTTCTTTTCATTCTTTCTTTTACACTTTCGCGTCTCGAATAAACACGTGTAGCTACAGTCGATCCGTCCTGTAAATTCCAAAGAAGTCATAGAAAAAAAGAAATAGAAACGAGAAACGGAAAAAAAGGAGGGAAATAAGGGAATGGAAAATGTTGGAAAAGAAGTGAAAAGGTTTCGCATCGCAACATAAGTTTTACCGATAATTAAAAGGAGTAGACTACTACATAAGAAATTAAAGTCAGACGGTTGCGTTTGTGCGTGTAGCTTGTGAGTTTCGCTCCGATTTTTCTAATTCCTTACTTAACCGCAAAGTCCTCCCCCTATCTCTCTCCCTCTCTCTCTCTCTCTCTTTCTCTCTCTCTCTCTCTCTCTTTCTCTCTCTCTCTCTCTCTCTCTCTCTCTCTCTCTTCCAACTTCTGCCACGTGCTGGCCGAGACCGATAGTAGCAGCATACTTTGAAACACGATGGGACGAGAGCACGAAGTCGCAATAGAAACCATGAGCGACAATGTGACTTTACTCAGAGCTTCTTCAGTAAAACAAAAACAAAATAGAAAAACGAGAAAAAAATAAATGAACAAAAAAAAAGAAAACATAGAAACGGAAAGAATACAAGAAAAGAGATGAAAGAAGAAAAGACAAACAAGAGACAATAAAAGTGGGAGGTAGACGGGAAAAATGCGAACTAAAGAGCGAGAGAGAGAGAGAGAGAGGGGCGAGAAAGAGAACAGAGAGTGAAAAATGCAAACGAAAAAGCGAGAGGAACAACCGAGGCGCAGAAATAAAAGCTGAATCGGGCCTCTGAAGCAGACTCAAAGTGCACGGAGTTATGGGGGATAAAAGAGGCAGCCGAGATAAATATCTAAAACGTCATGCGTAAACTTTTAATGAATTAAAGAGACGCTCCCGCCGTAGCCACACTTATTCAGTTCAGTGCTCATAGGCGGGTACCCCACCTGAATGGTGACTCTTTCTCTCTCTCTCTCTCTCTCTCTTACTTTTACTCTTTTCTCTCCTTTGCTCTTCCTGTTCCTTTTTCTCCGACTCTACACCACCTTTCTCGATTCTCTCTCTCTCTCTCTCTCTCTCTCTCTCTCTCTCTCTCTCTCTCTCTCTATGTATATATATCATATACATACACACACACATAAAAATATATACTACTCTCTTTCTCGGTCCTTATTTTCTCCTCTCGTTCATACGTATTTGCCCTCTCGCCAAAAAGCAGAGAGCAAAGGCAACAAGAGGTCAAAGAGAGCAGAAGAAGAGAGACACTTCTTTCAGGTGGGGTGCGGCTCACGTAAAGCCTTATTCAACTCTCGTTGAATTAACGTAATGCGATCTCTGTGCTAGTTATTCTCGTTGATTCAACGCTACGTGCCACGATTAAAGTATCGGTTCAAGAGTTTTTCTTTTCTTTTTATCTCTCTCTTTCTGCCTCCCTACCTCTCTTTCTCTCTCTTCCTCCCCCTCTCTCCCTCTCTTTCTCTGTCTTTCTCAAGGGTTAATACAGTTCCGTGTCAAACAAATTGACCAAAAATAAAGGCGAAAAAGAGAATGAGAAAGAGATGGAGAAAGAGAAGAGGAGGAAAGGAAACAGAAAGCGCGTTTAGGCGTAACAAATAAGAGCTTCACCGTGTCCAATGACCGTGACAAGTACGAAAACACGAAAGAGACTTTGAGAGCGAGTAATTTCTTTAGACGATGACGAATCATACTATTAAACTTTATTTTCTTCTATCTCTCTGTCTCTTTCTCCCCTCTTCTTCTCTTTGTCTCTCTTTCTTCCTATCACCTGTCACATATTTTTAATACGTTACCAACATCAAGATAAATCCATTTAACTATTTTTACGAGCCAACCAAAGAAAAGAAATCCGGATTTTCCTAAAGGTAGAGCATAAACAAGAATTCGATTCGGAGTCCTCGATTCACGGCTATGGGGCTTGCAAGTAATCCTACTTCCATTCGATGAGAACTCGTTTCGACTTAAAGTCACGTTCTCGAAATAACATGTCCATTATAACTTATCATACTACCGAAAAAGAAGTTCTATTCGCCTTTCCGATTAATATCATTCTATACAATGTTAAAAGATATTTTTATCCAATCGCATGTACTATTAGCCATTATTATTTATTATTAATACTTATTACATCTATTATTATGAATAAAGATAATTATGATATATCTTCAAATGAAAAATAATAGATTACGCCGTGTATTGCAATATAAAATATTTCTCAAAAATTCACATGCAACCGAGAAATCGATGATCACAGTACCCTCCTTATTTTCTCGTGAATACCGTAATTTTGAAAGTAAAACGACGATATAATAGAAGCCACGATTCTCAAGCGCAAACACGGAGATAAATCTCGGGCTCGTTCGCGCTATGTTCGAAGAAAAGACCACGGAGCTTCTTCGATACGAACGAAGAGAAGCTTCCTCCTCGGTGTTCTCTCAGGATATTTTGCTGCGGCCTGGCAGGTAGAAGCGAGAAGCGTAGTCGGTAAATTAGTCCCTCGGCAATGAAAAAGAACGAGAGAGAGAGAGAGAGAGAGAGAGAGAGAGAGAGAGAGAGAGAGAATGATAAAAGAGAAGAAGAAGGGGAGAGCAGATGCGAGATTCTTGGCGGGGTCAAACCTCCCAACATTTTCTCTGTCTTTTTCTATCTCCATCTTTATTTCACTCTCTCTCTCTCTCTCTCTCTCTCTCCCTCCCTCTCTCTCTCTCTCTCTCTCTCTCTCTCTCTCTCTCTCTCTCTTTACGTCCTCGGCAGCCTCCTTCCAAGGCTCGTAGAGTAGAAAAAGTAGCCGCGAGTCGGTCCAACAGCACGCACGAGAAACGCAACACAGCAGCATCAAGAGAAAGAGAAAGATAGACAGAGATGGAGAGTTATGGGGAAAAGGAGAAAGAAAGAGAGAGAGATAAAGGACGAAGGCAGCCGGTCGATCTTCCCTTACCACTCAGCTTCCACGCTTCGTCGAGCCGGTCGGGTTCGCCGACGATCGCGTGTTGTTCGCGTGGCCGGGACTAGCCGAGGATCGACGAAAATACCCGAGTTGAACCATTACACAAATTGCACCATTACACGTAATGGCGCTTCAAAAATCTTCTCCGGAGATGAGGAGAAAAGGAAAGAGAAAGGGTGAACGAAGGTGAGGAGGAAAGCGAGGAAAAAGAGAAACGGTGGTACAGTATATATACATGGGTGTATATATATATATATATATATATATATATATCGCGTATGTGTACGCGATGTGTACATATGTATGTATGAAAAAGATATGTAGAGGAAAGGCAACGAGATGACGGTGTTGCTATTCGTTTCTCACAAAGAGCCGAGTCGCCTTGCGAAGGACACGGAATGTCGTCGTTACTTTCCCCTTCTCTTCTTTCTCTACCTTTTTCTCTCCCTATCTCTCTCTCTCTCTCTCTCTCTCTCTCTCTCTCTCTCGCTCGCTCTCTGTCTTCCTCTTTATCTATCTATCTTTCTCTCTCTTCTCCATTGCACGTAGAAATTGACTACGAACTGAACGAGCTGAACGGGCTGAATACGATAGTTTCTGTTGGATACCTGAAGCTTACGTATTGCAACGCTTCCACATTGGAAGCTCTAGCTCGGACAACTGGAAACAGATGGATGGACGAATGCGAATACATTCTCTTTTCTCTAACTACAAGCTGGCCCGATTGTCTCAGCTCAATTTAACTTAATAATGCATCAAAGAGAAAGTGGAAAAGAAAGAGAGAGAAAGACGAGACTAGAGATATCCTTTTAGATGAGATGAAACGCGATGAAATAAAGTAAGATCATACGTAAAATAGATCGAGGGAAGAGGATTAAGGGCTGCTTGGCGTGGAAACTAAGAAAACGAGATTAATTTTAGGACAAAGGGGTTCGCAAATACACGATGGAAAATAGCTAGAGAACGAGCCTTAATTTATTAACTACTACGGAGATTTACATTTTCCCTGTTCGCTTGTTATTTAGAAATTAATACATCGTTTTACATTGATTGAGCTATTTTATTGGTCCTTTTTCTCTTTTTCTTCTTTTTTAGATTTTTCGATCTAATCGCTCGATCGTCAAAATGAAGAATCGGCGACTAGTACGATTTTAAAGCAACAATATTGAAATCGTATTAATTACAGCTTATAGTTGTCAAAGTTAGCTGCTTTACTACATCCGATAGCATGTTTCAACTAGGGTCTATGTTTCATGATGATACCAAAATTGTATCGAAGATACACACCTTTAAAGCCATCCAGCTAGAGAAACGATAGCTCAACTTTTCGTATTATGGATTGATCGTCTGTAGGGGTTGTTTGACCCACTTGTAATAGTAGTTTCGGCTTATACACGAGAAACGATTACGTTAATTGTCTTTCCAGGTTGAACGATGGATTAATGTACAGTTAAGTTGGAAGGTGACCGAAGCAAATCAATTTATGAGCTTGACGAACACCACTATGGATGCGAGAAATATGATAAGGTATAGGGAAAAGATGTTTATGATGTTTTATACTTTCAAAAAGAGAATGAACAACAACAAAAAGCAATTAAAAAAACGAAACAAAAGAGAAAAGAACGAAAAGGAGGAAGTAAGAAAATCAATGGGGCTACTAACACTACGGATCGTATGTATGTATGTAAGTACGGGCCTTCGAGTCAGCTCGAATAAAAGCTCACTTAACGCTAGAAATCGTTAAAGAACTTAGACGGTACTCTTGAGAAAAAGCTCGCGAGAAAGCACCGTCCACGAAATTGGATTTTCTAGGTAACGTCTTAAACCTTTATCTCGTAGAGATCGCCATTCCTTTTCTACGCCACACCACAGCAAGCCTTTACATTTTACTTAACTTTATCCTTTAAACACGAGACATTATTTCTATCGTTTTCGACTCGGTCGAAAGATACGAAAGGTTTCTTCCCCGTTCTACAATTTTTCCAAACGAACTTTTCAGTCGAATCGCTTGGAAATATTTTCTACGTGTCGCCAGTCTATCTTATAAGCCTCGATCATGAACGTGAAAGTTTTTAAGCCACAGAATTGTTCTCAATCCCTAATTCGAGAATGGTTAGTCGGAAAAGTCTGAACGAGTTCGATAACGTTGTTGTGTTTGTATCGGAAAGTCGTCGAAAAGTTTCTCCTCTAAGAATTATTTACCTCGATAAGCAGCCTCTTTTTCTTCTTTTTCTTCTTCTTCTTCTCTCTTTTTTTCTATTTTATTTCTTTCTCTTCTTTTTTCTCATTTTTCTTTTCTTCCCTTTTTGTTTTTATTTGTTTTCCACAGCAACTTCATTCAAAGTCGCTTTTAATTACTTGGAAAACGGGGAGAAAACGATATTTCTAGTGATTCGTCTTTAACTTGCAAACTTTCGATAACTTTTCTTTTTTACTTTTCAATCCTTTTCTCGTTTTTTTTTTTTCTTTTCCCTTACATTTTCTACAAATCGCTCATCGTTCTCAACGCTTACGTAACGCTTAACCTAACGTACTCTTAAAAGCTCGAGGATCAAGAATTTTCGTTGGAGCATCCGGTGCTTTAATGCCAAGCTTAAATTACGTTTTAACGTTTCCACGAAACCGGTTACCTACTTTTAATTAAATCAACTGTGAATTCGTTCGTTTGAAATGGCTTATTAAGTTATCACTTTGTATTTTTCCAAGCTCCTTTAAACTAGCTCTGTGGCTTTCGATCTCGAATAAACGCGATTGCGGTTTCCATAAGATAGTTAACCATTATTCTTTTCAACGTTTAAATCAAGATCAAAGGTGAAAAAAAAGCATAATAACGAAAAGGCGTTTACTTAACTTCGAAAATTTTCTTTTCTTTCTTGTCTCTTTCTTTTATATTGTTCATTTTCTTTATCTTCTTTTTCTTTTTTTATTCAAAAAAATCAAGAGGCATCGCGAATAGTGGTAGTACATCAAGTATTCCATGCAAATGTATTATTCGGATAGCTGCTAATTCACGCTCGACTATCGATGATCGATCGATCGATCGATGTAACGCCGTGCTACATCAAAGTCAGGCAAACGTTACCCCGTTAAAAGTGCATCTACCGAGCTTCTCCATCCATTTTAAGTGCGATACGTATTTGTGTGCGTGTGTGTATGTGTGTATATATTTGTATGTTTCTGTGTATGATGTGCTATTACGTGTTTCAAAGTCATCATCGTTTTATCGTCCAAATACGTTTAAGAAAGATAGGTAGATACCGATAATAGAGTAAGACAAATTGATCCGAAATGATAGATTTTTTTTTATAATCATCAAATTTTCTTATCGAAAAGTAAAATATCAATCCGTCAGGAAATGTTCTTTAATTAGACTAACGGTAGCATTGAAAACGTACTATAGAAGATTTTCCTTTAATAAACTCTTCCTTAATTGTAATTATATTTCACCAATAATGGTAGACGTTTATGAAATTAACGATTGCCTCGTTCGATATTTCAACTGTCAAATCAGAGTCATTCCATCAAAGGTATTAATACCAGAAAAAAACGAAAATAATATTGTAATTATCCGAGAGAGAGAGAGAGAGAGAGAGAGAGAGAGAGAGAGAGAAAGAGAAAGAGATCAACGACATAACTACTTAATTACAATTTTGTGAAATATAATCGAAACAAAACGTATTATTGAAAAAGATTTTCGTGCTATTCAACAAAGATTAGTAGATTTTCAATTGGTTTTGATCGCTCATCCTACAATCAATTTTAATAGAATTTAAATGGCATATATGTATTGTACGTATGTATATGCAATACCTATGTATAGTGTGTGTGTGCATATATATATATATATATATATATATATATATATATATATATATATTTGGTGTTAGGAGGACTATTATTTGTATCGATTTTATAACGCTGACCCGAATTCGTACGAATCCGCAGCTTTTTTCTCTTTGTTTGCGAGTCGGTCGACAGATTTGCAATATCAACAAGAGAAATTCTATATCTCGCATCTCTCAGATTGTCTTGTTTTTATTATTATTTTCTATGAAATGCTAACATGGCCAAATTTTTAAATATTCACATGCATCATTGATTTTGAGATATAATTACTTTCCTAATTTGTTCTTCTATTAATCCTAATTTAATCTCGTACATGATTTGATACATATGTACATGATACATATACATACGTATATACATACATACATACGTATATACATACATACATACATATATATATATATATATATATATATATATATAAACACACACACACACACACATACCGGAATTTTTTTAAACGAAACGATTTCCTATCAATTTATTATATTAATTAGCTTACGTCAGTTTAAATCTCGTAATAAGATGGATTAAAATCCACGATATTATTTGAACAAGTTAAAACTTTCGATTATCATTTGTAAAGAAGGAAGAGAAAAGTGGTAAGGGAAGGAATAAGGAAGGAAAACGGAGAAGAGTTGGCACGGTAGCGTGCAAGGGAAATAATTATCAAGCTGTTCTGTCAGTCAGGTAGAAGACTTCAAAGGAGTCGTCGGTAAATTTCTTCTCTGCCCTTTGGTTAGGCAATTTGCTATGGTAGATATAGAAAGGGCCACACCCTATAACACGAAGCACGATATCTATTCGTTATGGCGGAGGTATAACACGTATGTGCCAACGTGTATCGTCTTAACGAGATTACTTATCTCCTGCTTCATTAAACGTAATCAAATTTAAAGCTAGTTCGTTGGTAGGTGCCTGTTATAATAAGTTTTATGAGTGTTCCGGAATGTAGTCGTTGTAGAACAAGTGTAACGTAGTTATTTCTTCATTACAAAAAAAAGGTTCAAAAGCAGAGAGAGAGAGAGAGAGAGAGAGAGATAAATTGATGAATTATAATGTACAAAATTTTTAGTGTTTCGTTAAAAAACAAAGGAAAAGATAAACGACAACGAAACACAGTAAAGAGAGTTTTGCAAGCAGCAACTCATATTTTCGCCAAAGGCGTAATGTCGACGATCGGTTCATTAACGGACAACTTGGAGTTAATTACGCGAGAGGAACGCGCTAGAATCGTTGGGCCGAAGGATGATGGTTGCGCGTGAGCAAAGGAGACCTTGGAGAGAATAAGAACGAAGAGAAGGAAGAGGAAGAGGAAGCAAGGAACTTTGGAAATTTGCTGACGTTGAGTTTATCCTCCACCTTCTTCCCTCCTCCTCCTCCTCCTGCCCCTTCCTCTCTCTTAGTCATTCCTCAGTATCTTCTCAGCGCGTTAGCTGTCTTGCCTTGTCTAGTGATCTTTGCGATTCGTGATCTCTCTCTCTCTCTCTCTCTCTATATATATATATATATATATATATATATATATATATATATATATCTTTACTCCCTCACTTGCAATCTTACGTCATCCCTGCCATCGCAACATGTTTCCTTGGAAAATTTCATACTATCAGACGGTTGAGAAGCGTTAATGTGCTGGAGCACGTGCAACGTGCCTCCCGGCACCTCGTTACTCCAATCCGCCTTGTTTACGTTTCGAACGTTCCCGATGAAATCTCGATGGTCCAGGTGAGAGCGATTCCAAGAACTCGATCCATCGAATAAATCGTAGCCAAGATGAAGAACTTTTGACTATTCCATATATCTATATAATATGATCTATCCGTTCTACACGAAATATCGAAACTCTTTTAACTTTTTTAATTCCACAAATAATTAACCACAAATGGTTCCTCCATTCCTACATATTGATCTAACTCATGAATGGTATAAATAATTTTATTATTGAACATGCTTAGTTGCATGTCATGATGCATTATTATGATAATATTTTTTCGGAAAAAAAAGAAAAGATAATCTTATTCGGAAAATGGAAATTTAGTTTCGATTTAACGATTATTAAATCTTAGGCCACTTTTCCCCAACTCCCGTTCCCGTCCCCGTCACCATTCCTGTTTTCGTTCCTCACCATCGTACATCTCTTAATAATAAACTCTTAAGAGAAGTTAGAAAAGTCAGAGAATATCCACGAAGTTCTTTGTCCGTGTTATTATAAAGCAACGAAGAGATATGATCTTTATATATATGTATATATTGATATACGTACAAACACACACATACATATATATTATGCATATATATATATATATATTGTGTAGGCGACAGGAGTATAACCGCGACTTGCAACGTCATTAAACTTCTAAGTTGACCCTATCTTTGCCGAGTTAAACTTTCATATTCACGAGCCGGCCTCCTTTCTTCGAAGTGGTATTACACAAATAAGAACAAGAAAGGAAAGACGACAACGGGTACATTGTTGTTCCCTCCCCCCTCTCTCTCTCTCTCTCTCTCTCTCTCTATCAAAATAACAAGCGTTTAACATAGTTTCAAGGTGTTAGATGAAGAGAGGTAGAGATAAAAATAGAAATAGACAGATAGATAAAAAAACAGAAAGATAGAGCTGGTTCTTCATAAGGAACATACATTTCTATAAGAGAAGCAAAATAATTCGCGTTGGTGTCACGAAGTTATAAAATTTTATACTCGGCTAAATTCGCCAACTTGAATGTTTATTTTATGAAAGATAAAAACAGCTAAAAGTAGAAGAAGAAGGAGAAGGCAAAAAACGAATTAAAGCAATGGAGAGGAAAGAAAAAAATTAGCCGTGTAATTTTTTTCCTATCCCTTTTTGACACCCCTAAAATCAAATGTGTTTAGGGGAGATCTATTTATAAAGTGATGATAGAGTACATGATAACACGTGCTTATGAGAAGGATGCACGGTCGTTCTCTTAATCGAGCAGAAGTCGATAGTAAGGGGTTGGATTGGTAGATGAATAACGGGAAGGATAAAAATGGGGGTGGAGACAAAATCGACTAACGAAATTATAAAACCTTTTCTAAGGGAAACTTGCTTGGAAAAAAATATCTCTTACGTTTTTTTTTTTTAGTCGTTTTCCGATTACATACGTTTACAGGTATATAGAGAATTTCTCATCCCTTTTATAATATTATTAAAAGATCATTGATTAATTTCTCTATACGACATATTACATGGTATTATAGCATATGATATAGGAATATAATATCCTGATAATTTGATATATATGTATATGTATATATATATATGTATATATATATATATATATATATATATATATATATATACATAATAATTTTTCTAGATATATATAATAATTTGTAATATTATTAAAACATCATTTATTAATTTCTCTAGAAGTATTACAACATATTTTATAGGAATATGATGTCCTGAAGATTGCTTATTAATATTTATTTTATAATAATTTGATAAGTATATGTATTAGTGTGCGCGCGCATGTGTGTTTATTAATATAAGTTATTATTCACCTATAGCAAAGCATTTCGGTCGACTCATTGAGGCAGGAAAGACATAATCTTAACAAAGATCGCTTTTTCCTTCAGCCAAGGAATCTTCGTGAAGCGAAGGTTCATAATGGAGTTCTAAATCGATGCGCATCTTCTATCTCAGAGTGCTTTCTCGATCTACGCTTTATTTCCTACTTTCATAGTGAACGACATGACATTCACTTGTTGAAAGGAGAAAGGAAAAGATCAAAGACTCTCGGCACGTGTTCTCCGTCAAGGATGAACGTACTTTTTAATAAACCTCGTCCTCTAGACGTCTAACTGAAGTCTTCAACTTTGAAATTAAATCGGCGTACGATCGTACAAACCCAATCGAGCTCTCTTTATATAATAAAAATGCGCTTTCGAATCAAAAGCCAAGATCCACTCTCGTAAACTCGTTTTAGTTCAATCGTAAAACAGAGGTAAAATCTCTGTACTAATAGCTCGATTGTAAGATCGAGATCGAGATCAAAAGAGAGAGAGATAGAGAGAGAGAGAGAGAGAGAGAGAGAGAGAGAGAAAGAGGAAGATAGGGAGAGATTGAGAGAGAAGGAATTCGAGTTTTCGAACAAATTTCATAGGTTAATCAAGATAAAACTTTGGTATTTCCTAGACGTATTCTCTAATCGAAACTTCGATTATCTATAGTTAGAATCATGGTATTTATGCTAACTAACAAGAGATGATAATCAAAGGTATATTTTAATCGATCTAATAAGAAACAATTTTTCTTTTCTATTCTCTTGCTTTAGTTTTTAATCTATATTTACAATATTTATTTTTCTTTTTCTTTCTTCTATTTTCATCGTGAGTCCATAAAGTATCGTTTCATCGAATGCCGAGCAGTCGAATTTAGCCGATTATTATTTGACGAGTACGATAACAAGGTCAGAATGGTGCAAGTATGCCATAAGGTTTGTAGACGAGTGGCAAACTGAAAAACCGAAGCGAACAGCTATTCTCATTAGCGGATTCAGGATCGAGTGGCGGTAAACTCGAGCGCGAAGATGCCGGTGGTAATTGCGAGCAGCAGTGGCAAATTGCAATTATAGGTGGGAAATGAAGGATCGATCTGAATGGCTTCGTAGGTAAACTCGTTGCCACGAGTTCCTTTCATAGCTTTCCGACTAAAAGCTCATTTTATTTCGCACGAAAAACACGAAAATCGCTCCCTTTTATTTCCTCCGATGATATTCGGTTCTTTCATAACTTCGATTTTAATCAGTTTTAATTAAAAAGAAAAGGAAGAAAGAAAGAAAGAAAGAAAAGAGAAAGTAAGGAATTAAAAATATAAGACTTCGAAGATGGATGGATTTAAAAACTTACTTGAGAATCGTTCGTATCGTGTAAAAAAAATTTTTTTAACGAAATTTGAACTATTCTTGTGATCAACAATGATAATTGAGAAATATTTAACCGGTCATCATACCGAAAGTGAGATAAAAAAAAGAGAGAGAGAAAAAAAAAAGAAATGTTCTTGTCTTTTGAGATGTGCAAGAAAAGAAGAAAGATCAAGGGTAGAAAGAGAAACAGAGAAGTCGATGATCGACATTCCGTTGGAAGAAACTTCTTGGAATCCATGGCAATGCTACAAGCTATGCCCTTATACACTAGCCGATACTTAGTTACTTATTTCTTATCGCTACCAGCTTGGAAAGCAAGGTAGTGAGTCCATAGTAAGAGACGCAAACCTTCTTGCTTGCTAATGTCCAAGCTATTTCGTTAATGTCTTTTCATATGAAACGTGCAAATGGTGTGAGTCGATTATTAATCTCGTTGGCCAAAAGAACAAGAAAAAACGACAAGGGATGTGAAATAAAGGGAAATAAATTCGTAAAGTTGACAGGCTTATATCGTTAGGACGCAGTAGAGAGAACGACGTTGATCGCTAAATTAAACTCGCATCATCATATTTTCTAGGAGCGTGAGTCCGTCCTCGTTCATGACGATGCTAATAACGGCAACTCAAGAAGACAGCTCTAACGAACCAAACCGTCTGCCTTTTCAATTTTAAACACAATGAATAATCGATACAGAGTAACAACCAACTTCATTCGTCTTATAAGTAAGTATTATACTTGCTTGCTCCAACTTTCTTTCTAATGGATGGCGTACGTTTGCACATCGATAATTAGAAATATTGATTTTTTTGAGATGTTGACAGATTTTAACTGATTATAAATATTAATTAACATTTAAATCGATCGATTTTAAGGACAATGACCTTAGGATAAATTAATTATAATTATATATAGATAATATATTATATTAATATATATATATATATATATATATATATATATTACATTTATTAAATACACTGTTTTTAATAGATGACTATAGATTAATATACAAATATTGAATTATTGGTATTAATATTATCTAATATAATATTACATTATTGTTAATATTTATTTAGTATTTATAGCATTAACGTTAATAATATTTATTAGTGTTGTAACTATTTATTATATAGATATTATATATACAAGATATTTAATAAAACCAATGATATTTAAAGATTAAATCATAAATAGATCATAACTACCATATCGTAGTAATCATAATGATAGTATCTCTTTATCGAACAAATTATTACACAATGCATGTCATCCTCTATAGGCCTGTCCATTGACTGAATATGGAAACGGTAGATGCAGCTGCTGTAAAGAATGTAATAGATGCATTCGATACAACCAACAGAACTCACACATGTCTTACACAAGTCACAAGAGTGCACTCAGTTGCAACGATCGCGTGCATCGGCTCCATTAGAGAATCATTGTTGCTCCCCCCAAGTAAACTCTTACGAAGGACGAACAAGAGTATTTCTCTCTCGTATCTTTTCCTTTTACTTCTGACTCACAATCAGTTTTGCACGGTAAAACGATTGGCCGACTCGGCCAGCTACGTTTCTTCCTCCCAGCTACGATCGCTTTTCTTCGTCTTCTTCGTCTTCTTCGTCTTCTTCTCATCATTTCTTCGAAGTTTACGCTTTATGGGCTGCGTTCAAGGTCGACACGTTTCATCGATTGCAATTAACTCGTCTGACACGATACACCATGAGTAAAAATACCAAAAATTTACTTTTATATGTTACATTGTGTAATATTTGGAACAAAAGGATATATACATTTCTTTTACATAGTGTTATATGTAAATATTAATTCGGCTCTGAAAGTTTAAATACAAAAGAATTATAATTGTATTTATTTTTTTTTTTTAAGACACATCATATTTTCTATTTAATCAATATTTTAATATTTAATTCGACCTTGTTATACTTTGAGATAATAAACAAATATATAATACGGTGCGAAAGATACGGTAAGGTACGAAGTACAAACAAATGAAATATTAAATATTGTTAATTAATCTTTGAATATACACAGTCCCAGACTATATGTAACTATACGATAGAGAACTTTAACGCAATGAATAAATGCGTACTAGCCACGCGTGAGACATTTTAGATGCACGAGGAAACGATATTCAAATATCGTATATATGTATATCTCATATCCATTTCTATATCCATCATCCATGGATTGGTCGATAGGAATATCGTCGTATACGATATCCATAGAATTTTTACGCGCTCGCGATCCATGTCAAGCTGGCAGTACACGAATTTACAAACGTACTGTCATTGCATGCATACGTAAAATGTGGCCACGTTATCGAAACATTTTTCTCGAAATTGAAAAAATATGACAGAACGACAAAAAAAGTGCTCCGGTTCGTTGCTACGTGATTAGTATAATAAGAGTTGATAAAAACGGATTATTTTCTTTTGTTCAATTTTATGATTATTTTTATTATTATTTTTTCTTTTTCCTTTAATTCGTTCCTTTTAATGTTTAATAATAAAAATAACTATCGATAAAAACGAATTGCTTTCTAATTGTCAAATTTCTTTTCCTTTTTCCTTTTAATTTGTTTTCTTTTTTCGTTCTGTTCTTCTTTTAATTTTTCTTTTTTCTTTCCATTACTTATTTCTACTCTTAAAAAACTCTCATCGTAAATGTAAACGATAGTTACAAAAGTCACTTTGGAATTCTAAGATAATTCTCGCACGAACTCATCTAATATCCACTATTGCGAAACGCGAACTATTAATTAAACATTCTAATCCACGACAGGGGCGCAAACTTGCCATTCGACCGAGGCTCCTCTTTCCTTGATTCGAGAAACACAAATGGGGTTGCATCTACCACTCGTTGCGAAACTAACGAAGAGAAGCTTCGTTGCGAACAAGTCAAGTTGGACGCCGTGAAATTTATCTAACAATTTCCATCGTTGGCCGTGCCCAAGGAATCTGACAAGAAGAAGAAGAAGCAGGAGAAGAAGAAGAGGAAAAGAAAGAGGTGGAGGAAGAGGGGGAGGAGAAGAGGAAAAAGACGATGGCTGTAAACGAAGAAACAAGCTAAAAGTCTGGTCCGTAGTAAAAGATAATACTCTAATTATCGTTAGAAACGTCATTACGTCATTAGGTAATTGCATCTAACGTGCGAGTCAGGAGAAAGAAAACGAATTTGCTAGGGAAGTTAAAAGTCTTACGAACGTCACTCTTTCCTTCTCATTCTCTCTCGCTACTCTCTCCCTCTCTCTCTCTCTCTCTCTCTCTCTCTCTCTCTCTCTCTCTCTCTATTTGTTTCTCTCTTTCTTTAACTCATTCCTCGCCTCTTTCTCTTTCTCTTTGGTAAATCGCAGAACGACGTAATTTCTCGCCTCGCTTGTCCGACTACGACGCATCAGTGTTCGACTGAGTTGGAGAAAAGCAGGAAAAGAAACTCGATTCGCGAGAAATGAAAGAGGAGGGTGAAAGAGGAAGATGAGGAGGAGAAGGAGGGTTCTTCGATATCCCGCATTCGTGAGAAAAACGTAACGTATGACCTCCTCGCGATAAGTTATCTCACCCCTGTCGATATCAGATGTCGAGGATCTTGGCTATTTGCTGAATGTTACCACGATAACGTGCCTCGATCCCTTTGCTTACTTTTCTCTCTCTCTCTCTCTCTCTCTCTCTCTCTCTCTCTCTCTCTCTCTCTCTCTCTCTCTTTCTCTGCCGTCGACAAATTCGCTGAAAAGTCGCGGTTTGACGAAAGTTTCCAGCTTCCGAATCCATCCTGCATACTTTGAGTTAGGAGAGTGGAAATTCTAAAAGGGAATTGCTTGGAGAGTAAGAGAGAGAGAGAGAGAGAAAGAGAGAATTTTTCTTTTCTTTTATTACAAACGCTATCGAACGAGGTAAGCATGAGATATTAGATCTACCATCGGCACTTGTCTTACGTAAGAAAGATTCCATGCATTTGTTTTAAGAGAATGATCGATTTCTCACTCTCTTTCTTTCTCTCTCGAAGCATGAACCAAACGGTTAAAGAACCGGAGAAGACGCTTAGGAAAAATAACTCGAGAAGGAATATAGAATGTCTTTTACGTGGAAATCGAGAATAGAAAGAAAAAAAAGGAATATTGAAAAAGCCTTTTGATATACTCGATAAGCCTTGGGAATTTTCTCGATTCGATGTAAAACGGAAAATCATTTTCCTATCGTTGCTCAGAAAATTCAAAAGATGGAGAGAAAGAGAGAGAGGGAGAGAAAGGGAGACAGAGAGAGAGGGGAGGGGGAAGGAAGTTTCATAACGAGACGCATTTCCGAGTATTCACTTCGAAGTCGTCAAACAAATCTCCGGAGGAAACGTTTCAACGGCATATATGAATTTTTTTTTTCTTCATTGTTATTTCTTTAGATAAAATATTCAAATACATGTGTACATGCATACGATATGGAGTATGTAGTACGTCGATCTTTCGTTGAAGATCAAAAGAATAGATGGAAACTTTTCGTCTTTTTTTTCTTTTGTCTTGTTTCTTATCGTAAGTCAACAACAGCCGGTGAGACTTTGCTTTATGTTTTGCAACTTTAAAAAAAAAAAGAAAGAAAAAAGGTGAAGGAAAAAAAAGAAAGAAGAAAAAACAACAAAGTCAACATCTGGTATTTCATAGTTAGTTACTCTAAACAACAACCGTTCAGCTGGAAGGAACACATTTATCAATTTTCGACGAAGATTTATTAAACCGACGGGAATGTGCCGGCGCCAGAGTGAACTTACCTAATATCTTGATCGATTATTAATATCTACGAGAAGGTACGCCCTTGGTTTCCATTTCACGATCGTCCTTCGTGATAAACCTATGTATATGCTTAAGAAAGATCATTGATGTGTTGTTATCGATCGAACGTTGATGTAAATATCGATCAATTTACACCTAAGATTTTAGATTGACATATATTAATGGATTTATTGATATCTACGAAGAATTTGTTAATTATTAATAATTTAAACAATTAAGCTGAGAAAACAGTTAAACTCTTTCAAGAGTTTTAAACAAATATTACTATTATTATTATTATTATTATTATTATTATTATTATTATTATTATTATTATTATTATTATTATTATTATTATTATTATTATTACTATTATTATTATTATTATTATTATTATTATTATTGTTATTATTGCTATTATTATTACTATTATTATTATTATTATTATTATTTTTATTATTATTATTATTATTATTATTATTATTATTATTATTATTATTATTATTATTATTATTATTATTATTATTATTATTATTATTATTATTATTATTATTATTATTATTATTATTATTATTATTATTATTATTATTATTATTATTATTATTATTATTATTATTAATTAGAACATCTTTAATATAATAAAATATCTAATAATCAATAAGAGAAAATTAACAAATATAACGATCTGTCCGAAATATTGAAATTTCATTTAAGAATTGAAAAAAAAATTACTAGTAAAAGAAATTACTATTAAATCAAATCAATGAGAAGTAAATAATGTCATAAAATCACGAAATTTAATATAACAATGAATCTAAAAGATAGAAATTTCACCTAAGAGTGTAGAGTAATATAACTAGTTGAGAGACACTGTGATCGAGGGACTGGTTAACTTGAAATACCGGTCCCATCCTAGCAACTCTAGCATGAGGTTGACTATCCAAGGTAGGATAGGTTGTTTCAGCTTCCGTGAGGCTGCAGGCCCGAGAGCGAGTACAGGTACACAGGAGTATGAGAGGGAGACGATAGAGAAAGACTGTGAGAGAAAAGGAAAAGGAGAGAGAGAGAGAAAAAGAAGAAAAAGAGAAAGAGAGAGAGAAAGAAGAAAAAGAAAAAGAGAGAGAGAAAGAAGAAAAAGAGAAAGAGAGAGAGAGAGAAAGAAGGAAGAGAGAAGAAAAAGAGAAAGAAGAATCGAGGCGGCAGGTCAGACCAGCGACTAAAGGGACGATAGATGGAGAGACGAAGGGAAAAAGAGAGAAGATGGAGAACGGAAAGTGGAGAGCCCATCGTGTTCGTGGACCAGTCACTCTTTTCTCTCCCTCTACTTGAGGTCGGAAATGTTCGTATAACTTCGCGAAGCTTCGGGCACGCGAGAACCACGCGCATCAAGGTCGCCGGCCGTCTACCTTTCCCCGATGGCAAGTGCATGTGCATTGTACTCCAACTGCAACGTCGTCGCAATCGCCAGTATCTCTCTCTCTCTCTCTCTCTCTCTCTTTCTTTTAGAGACTAACAGGGACGCAACTATCGATTGAAAAATATTCCATCACGTAATTCCTCTTCTATATTAATTTTGTCATTAATACCTATAGTATTCTGGTGTCTTGAAAATTTTTCTAAAGAAAAATTGATTCTTCATAAATTTATTTTATATTAAGAATACATTTCCATAGGTCTTGATATATTTACGTATACGTCCTTGAAATTCTCACGAAAGGACAAACTTTCTTCTTTTGATCTCGAATAGCCTTTGTGATTATAGTGATCAACGTTAAAGATATAGATACGTTTCGGAGATAAACGATGTCCTTCGTACGTCAGTCAAAGTCCATTCTCTCCTTCTCTCTTTCTATCTCTCTCTTTTCCCCTCTCTCTCTCTCTCTCTCTCTCTCTCTCTCTCTCTCTCTCTCTCTCAACAGTTTGAACTCAATTGTCGTTCAAGCATAATGTCAAAGTTTCAAGTAATTTTCTTGTAACTCGTTTCTCTTCGACTTTCTACGATCGTAAAGTTCCCTTCCCTCTCCCTTCTCTTTCCCTCTCCTGTCCCTACCAAATTTAAAAAGTTAATAAGAAGTAGCGTAGAAGTTAAACGTTTCCCCTTCGCGCCCACCATAGGCGACGGACATTAATGTCGGAATTAGTATCGCTGCTAACGGAGTTCTTCTCGGTCGTCTGGAGTTTGGTGATGGAGGACGAAGAGAACAGAAAGGATAAGAGAGGAGTGATGTTGAGAGAGTTTGGTGAAACGAGACGAGCTCGCTATAAAATCCTTTACGATCTTGCTTCATAAAGCATGACTTGCGAAGACGTTTATGCAAGATTCTTTTGACATTACCTGTACATCTATGATGTTACTTATGTACGTTACCTAATCTTCGTCCAAATGATATCTAAAACTATATCTCCCTTTTCGTTTGTTCATTTTCTCTTTCTACTTTTTGCCTACTTTTCTTTTTTTACGTATAATAAAATTCGTCCGTCTTAGCGCAACATCCTTCACAAATCTTTCATTTAGCCATTTACGTATGTATTGTATGTGCGCTCGTGTGTATGTAAGAAAAGAGGGCTGTTTAATTAAACATTTACATAAAACTTTTCTCTGTATAATCTAATAAAAATTTGATCCTAGTATGTAGCTAGACAGTTGTATTGGATAGATTAGTAGGAAAGGAAAATTTAAATTCGAATCAGGATATCGAGAATCATCGGATGCGTCCCTGAGACGAAGAGAAAAAATGAGGAAGAGAGAAAGCAGCCTCCGCACTTCGAAGAAGCTCGGTCCAGAACTAATCGTCAAAATATATAGTAAGCGCTGGGGTGAGGGTAGAAAGGCCGCCCGGGTGAAACACCTGCTCGATTTGACAAGATACCCACCGTAGCCTCCTCCTGCACAACAATAATAACACAAGGGAAGAAGGAGTGGAAGAAGAAGAAGAAGAAGGAGATAAAGAAGAAGAAGAACGGATGCTGGGCTATACTGGGTAACGCAGAAAGATTATTGCAAGACGTAGAACGCTGCGAGCGATGCTGCCGCTACGAGAGCAAGCTGCAGTTTTAAAGTATGTATGTGTGTTTGTGTGTATATATTCTTATATATGTAGAAGAAGAGAGAGAGCAAGCTATAGAGCTTGTATTATACTTAACTCGTCAAGCCGGTATACTTAAATTTCCTTTGCACGCACGTATACCGGTCGGTGGCGTACAAGTGAGCTCCTATCATCATCATATGAACTTTTTTACTTAAACTCCAATCGAATCAACTTTTTTAAAATTACATTCATTAAAAGTGGAAATCGAACTTGATTCGAATCACACTTTAACTTAATTGCTTTCTACGTTGATCGAAATATTCGAGGAAATTGTACCCCTTCGTAATTATTATTTTGAAAATATTATTATTATTATCGATTATTATTATTACTTTGTTCAACATACAATAATAGAAATTTGAAATTCTTTGTATTAATCAAGTTTTTAAATAAATAAAAAAAAAATATATGAACGAATTGACATTTCGATATGCATATGGACTATAAAGAGAACGTAGATGATATTTAGGAGAATTGAAGAGTGTAGAGAGAGGGAAAGGGTGATACTAAGGCAAATAGCCCTTGGCGATTTTCATAGTCGCGTAGTTCGAACACGGTACGTGTGCCACGCGGATACGTTTATTTATTACGTCTGTTATCGGGAGGCTAGCGGTAAAGTCGCTCCCTTATTGTGCTTCGTAGTGTCTATGTGGCAAAGATTAACCCATAATTGGTTCATATATCCTGCAGGATACACTGACTTATGACCTGCATTACTGCACCGTAATCTGTATGCACTCGAAGCAGGAAACGCATTCTGAGAGATACGTTATGTCATTAACGTCGTGATAAAGATATCCTGGTTGAACAATATTTATCACTTTTGTTATTGTTCTATACATATGTATGTATGTATGTATATATACATATATATATATATATATATATATATATATATATATATACAGAGAAAGAGAGAGAGAGAGAGAGAGAGAAGAAGAAGATGAGAAGATACCTTGAAGAATGTTAGCAAATAATCTTATCGCACAAAATAATTGTAATAGTTAAGTATTTATCTTAACACCTGTTTCATCTTATCGAAACTAATTTGAGACTAATTAAAATTATCGATATATTAATATCGAATCGAAATTCAATTACAATTGAGAGGCAACTGTTTACTAGACCTGTCCTTTTTCTTTTCCTTCTTCTTTTTTCTCTCGTCATAATGACGGATAGATGCGAAGATGAGAGGGAGAGAGGGAGATAGATAGATAGAGAGAGAGAGAGAGAGAGAGAGGGAGAGAGAGAGAGAAATGGGATGGTTAGAATGGTCATCGTCGAGGTTTTAAGAAATATTATGAAAACTGTAGAAAAATTGTTGGCGGCGTTCTTAAGAACTCTTTTTTGCTCGCATCATTTTTTTGTTTACTCGAAGCACCTCCTTAAGTTTTTTTGTGACGTTTCTCGAAAGAACGTTTTGTGAAGGTAAAGGAGAATCGCTACGTCGTTGAAAAGGGACGAGTGGATGAGTGAGTGAAAGGGTGAGGGCGTGGATAATAGATCGGAGAGGCATCGGAGAATATTACGAGAGATATAATATTATACATACATACATACATACATACATGCAAACATACATATATATATATATATATATATATATATATATACTCTTCTCTCTTGCGTTCGCTCTTCTTCCCATCTTCCAGGTGGTCGCTGCTTTCCATCATCCGAAGCGTTCAACGTTTGCTCGCTGGACCGTACCATTTAATCTGGATTTCGTGCGTGAAGAAACTGGATATAGAGGTGAGCAAAAGAAAATATAAATAAAGTAATCGTAAAGGATCTTCTATCTTATAGAAAAAAATTGAATTTTCAAATAAATTAAAGAAAAAAACAATACCTCTGTGTGTACGTGCGTGCGTGCGTGCGTGTGTGTGTAAGTGTAACGAAATACATTCATAGTTGATCCTTTATACTATATTATCTTTCTCTATAACTTTCGAACGACGTTTCATTTAATAAGCAAAATAAATAAATAAAAAACAATTTGATTAAAAGAATTATTTTCAAGATATATATTTATTTGCTTACATGATATATACGATATGCGATATGCAATATCCAAATCAGAAAATATCCATTGAATATTTGTTAATATTATAGCTTAGAGAGGATTAATATCAAATTAATTTACAACATATGCTGTTATGAAAGAAAAACAAAACAATAACCAAAACAAAATTCTTATCATTTAAAATAAACAAGACAAAGCTCTTGAAAAGTATCATACTGTAGTATAAGCATCGTCTTTCTTCTAACTGTTTAAAGCATCACGAGGATTTCTCTCTAACTCGATATATCTACAACCTTATGCTCACAGTCGTCCGTATATCCGATACATTCCACGGGCGACTTCCGTCATTGTTCTTCCTTCCCGTAGAAACATAAGTTCCCTTGTATACATATACATACATATACGTATGAACGTATATCACAATACAATTCCTTCTCTCTTCTCTCTCTCTCTCTCTCTCTCTCTCTCTCTCTCTCTCTATCTCTCTCTCTCTGTCTCTGTTTCTGTCTCTCTCTCTCTATCTCTCTATCTATCTATCTATCTCTTAGTTTCTACCTCCTGGGGATTTTAAATGGATTTCGAAGGAAGGGGTGCGGCAAGAATTAAATGCCAACTAGACGGAGACAATGTGTACGCGCGCACACCACGAAATATCAGGGGTTGCACGAAGCGAAAGAGAAAGAGAAAGAGAGAGAAGAGAGAGAGAAGATAGGAAAAGGGAGAAATGGTACCGATAGAGGGTGAGCAAGAGAGAGAAAGACAGAGACAGAGAGAAAACAGTAGGTTGCAACAGCTTGCCCATAGTTCAACGCCGGTGGAGTTCCGTGCTTGCCGTGAATTTCAATGCGGTTTACACGCCGGGGCCATATTCTTCGAGCTGTAAATTGCTCGTCCAAGCGAATCACATTCGTTTCCTGTCT
The DNA here is from genome assembly GCA_918808275.2 of Dolichovespula sylvestris. Classification (NCBI taxonomy): domain Eukaryota; kingdom Metazoa; phylum Arthropoda; class Insecta; order Hymenoptera; family Vespidae; genus Dolichovespula; species Dolichovespula sylvestris. The sequence continues at coordinate 1,980,948 of OU964968.1, forward strand.
CTCCCTGTATCTCTTCCACTTTGTTTCTCTCTCTCTCTCTCTCTCTCTCTCTCTCTCTCTCTCTCTCTTTTGTTTTATCTCTATCTCTATCTACGTTAGTCCGTCTTCTCTCCCTCTCTCTCTCTCTCTCTCTCTCTCTCTCTCTCTCTCTCTCTCTCTCTCAGTTTCTCTCATTCTTTCCTCCTTGCAAGATCGAGCGCTTTAATCATTCCGTAAACCCGACTTTGAGCTTGGACAAATGTCGTATTTAGACGAATGTTAGGTACGATAAGCCGGTTCAGAAGCATATCGGTTTTTCTTCTTCTTGTTTGCCTTCTTTGTTTTACTCGAAAAGTATATAGTACATAAGGAAACAAGAAAGATTTATTGTTTTTCTATTTATTTTTTTTATCAAAATACAAACACACGCGCGCGCACACACACATACAAGTCGTTAACGTTAACGTTACGAATAATATGATCTTGAAATGTTTTGGAGAATGAACATACATAAGTGCCGTCCCACGTTATGGTTGACCGAGCCAGGGCCAATATCTCGTATAGATGGATTTACGACATTTATCTTCGCGCTTGAGTTGAATTTTACGTTTTCCTTCCGGCTCTTCCCTGTACCTTGTCGGATGTCTATCTGAGCACGTTTACGCGTCATCTATCATTTTACAATTCGCCCATCTCAAGCCACACACATATTATAAGAGCTTCTTAGCCTTCTTCTGTGTCCTATAAGATGATCCAGTCTACGGAAGATACGAGTATAGTGGAGAAAAATTCATGACCTACGTTACCATGAAGCTTCGAGTTTCATCCGTGGGTTTTATCTTAATTGGACGATATCAGAACTCTTTTGATTCTTTTATATAAACTAAACGAACGTCGAATTGGTGAAAGAAGAAAAAAAATATAGTAGACGAAAAGAAAAGAAAAAAAGTAAAAAAACAGCTGGTAATTCAATCTAAAGAAAAATTTAATTAACTCAAAACGGACGGAGAACGAGAATATCGTTAATGGAAATCGATGCATGTGAAAGTTAATTGTAATGTACGTTTCTCGTTTCGTATCGTTAGCTCTAGTTCCTAGTCGCCCTGCTGCCCTCCCTCCCTCCCACCCTCTTCCCTCTCTTTCGTTCTCTCTTTCATTTTCTCCCTTAGAAATTAAACTTGGTATCATAGATCACTAAACAAATAGATCCTTCCTCTTTTCTCCCTAACAAGTGTACACACGTAGACAATGGCTCACCGTGAAGAGCATTACCCACCGATAAAACGAAGATCAAACGTTAAAACAAATCGATCTATCGATCGTTCGTTTGTTCGTTCGTTCGTTCATTCGTTCTCTCGAACGAATTCAAGTGATTCCTCCAAATCAAATAATCAACATTCTAATTTTGTTGCGAATAATCGTAGTATCGTAGAATGCCTTATCTGGTCGTAGAATAAAAAAAGAAGAAGAAGAAAAAAATTCTTTTGGTCACTCCGTACCTTGGTAAAAGAACTGTTACATAAAAAGAAAAGTGGGCCCAACCTGTGTCGTGCAAACAAATCACTCTTTCGGCTGAACGAACGAAAGAACCGGTTCTCGCACTCATCGTCGGATCCCACGCAACTAATTCTCACCATTTCTTTTTTTCTCACCAAATTCTTTCATAGATGCAACGATTCCTTCGAACGGTTTTATTATGTCATACGATATTAATATCATTGAAACAACGAAACGTCATGAAAGCCGATGAATTTTTTATTTTTAGCTGATATAATGAATAATCCAAATAATAGATATTTATATTTATCTATCGTACCGCCAGAGAAATCACAAGAACTATAACAGGAAATCAACGGGAAACGCGATCAGACATTCATTCGTCGTGACCAAACGGCACGTTTAATACGTTCTAGTTGTCGATATCCTCGAACTAACATCCTGAGTTTCTCTCTGCCGTTTGAATACCTTAATCCATCAAGAAGAAAAGGGGGAAAAAATGCAAAAGAAGAAAAAGAATATGTAAATAGGAATAAAAATATAGAGAAAGAGAGTGAGAGAGAGAAAGATGTAAAGATTACGTGGTTGGCCCAATGGCTAGAATCGAGCCACGCCTAAGCAAGCTCTTCCTTATGCTTTCACAAGAATATTAATGGGTCGATCGGTGTGAGAGAAGCTTTACTTACATAAGTCGATCAAAAGTATACGCGTGGTGGTGTACCACGAAGAGGGGAGAAAGAAGCGTGGCGGCTTGTATGGAGGAGTCTTTCTCGCTACCGCAGGAGAAGAGATACGTAGCCGTGGGCTGAACAGGTTGTCCTCGTCCTCTACCACCTCAACCTCCTTCTCCTCTTCCTTCTCCTCCTCCTCCTCCTCCTCCTCCTCCTCCTCCTCCTTCTACTTTTCCTCCTTCTTGTCTTTCCGTGCTCTTGCTATCCTGCGGCTGAAGCCCTCTTCCCTTTCCCTCTCTCTCTCTCTCTCTCTCTCTCTCTCTCTCTCTCTCTCTCTCTCTCTCTCTCTCTCTTTCTCTCTTAGCAGCAGGTCGAGATGGTAAAAGGTACAGTAAGAAAGGAGCATAAGCGAGATAGAACGAGAGTAAAGAAGAAAAATAATAAAGAGAAAAACAAAAGCCGAAAGAATATCCAGGTAGACCCTTTGTTCCCTGTGTTTCGAAATTAATGGTTGGTGCCTCCGCTGGGACCCTCGAGGAGAAGACGATCATTTAATTGAGTCGAAGCCGAGCACAGCTCGCTGTTTCCTCGCTCATTTTACGTCCGGGACATTATACTCCTCCTTTGCTTCTCTCTCCCTCTCTCTCTCTCTCTCTCTCTTTCTATCTATCTATCTATCTATCTTTCTATCTATCTATCTATCTATCTATCTATCTATCTTTTTTACTCTCATACCTTCCGCAACTTTTCTCTCGACTTCTCTTATATCGACATTACCACCTTCGCTTCTTCCTTTTCCTTGATTTTTCTCATTTTGTCGAGAAACAATGTCTCTTGATACCTCTTATATAAAAAAATATAAGGAAAGAGAAAGAGAAAAAAGGACATACAGCAAAGACGAATCCGCGTCGGTCTACGTTGCAGCTGCCGTTAAACAAATTTTCCGGTCCATTCCCACGATAGTCGAGCATACAGATTTGTTTTGATAAAGGCTTTACGCGCGCGAGAGCATACTCGAGTGGCCGCTTTCTTTCTTTCTTTCTCTTCCTTCTCTTCTCTTTTCTCCTTCTCTTTCTAGTCGCACGCGGCCGTGATTTATGGCAGTGCTGATGGATCTGCCAGCGGACAAACGACTCGATCTTAGAAGGAAAACGGAATCTCGGGGGCGACCACTTGATCTATAGTTTCGTGCCTGAGTATACTTTTTGGTACGAACAAATCTATTTGGGCTTTCTTTGCGTGTGACCGACGAAATTCGTGATTTCTGGACGAAACACAGCTCGAGTATTTATTCGTCTACTAGATGTCTCTCATAGAGGTATATAAGATATCTCGGAAATAATGTTTGCTTCTCATCAAATTAAATATGTGATAGGAAATGAAATGAAAAGATCTTTTATTTGATATTTTTCATCAAGATCGAAACGATACATATTAATTTTTATTATTAATATAATTATGATAGAAAATATATTATCTCAAATGTGTCAAAGTATAAACATTTAATTAAGTACAACACAGTTTGTCTATTCTATAACATTGTATTTGTTCTAAAATAGCATAACCACGATCTATGTGCATAATATTTATGACCTTGATCGTCAATGTTGGATGACATAAATGATTCACGCGTATACACTCAGTTT
>OU964968.1:1989740-1997240 GCA_918808275.2 Dolichovespula sylvestris
GATTTTTAATAAATCTTGTTTAATACTACATTTTCTAATTGAAAATCTTAAGAGTAATCAAATAATACAATTCCCCCTGTATATTCCTTTCTCTCTCTCTCTCTCTCTCTCTCTCTCTCTCTCTCTCTCTCTCTCTCTCTCTCTCTCTCTGTGTCTCTTTGTCTCTCTGTTTTTCTCTGTCTTTCTTCTTCTTTTTCTATCCCTCCGCTTGAATATTAAGTTAATTAGAGGTTACCCCAGACGGATTATAAGAACGAGTCGACTAGTAGTTCTCAAGGTCAAATCTAAGAGTCACCGAGGTGTGACTTGTAGCAACTCGTTTTAAATTGCTTCGTGAGATGATGATCGAGAACGATATTCGTCGGTCCCCTTTTACGAGAAGGGGATCATTTTTGCCTAGTCTAACAGAACACCTTCTCATTCCTACTCCTTCTATGCATAAAGGTATACACCCTTGAATCCTTTTGGAGGTTCGAACGATGCTTCTATAAATATAAGACGGTCATTATTTCGGTTGCGTACGCCGCTGGCACCTGTCGTGTGGCTTCGCTCTTGGAAAGTAGTAGTCTTAGCAAGCGGCGCTTAACTCGAAAGGACTAAGGAAGGTTAAAGTGAGGAGGAGGAGGTGGAGGAGAAGAAGGGAGATATAGAGGGAGGGAAACGCGGCGACTCCTTCTCTGGAGAAGCTCGAGAGACCGGTCCAGGAATCCGGGGCCACGCTTACTCGCCAGTGTCTATCAACCTTTATGAAAAGATTTTTACTATGGAAAAAGAAATCCTTCGAGAAAAAGATTAAGAAAGGAAGAGAGAAAGAGAGAGGGAGAAAGAGATAGATAGAGAGAGAGAGAGAGAGAGAGAGAGAGAAACACGATTTGTAACGTGCATGTCGGTATATATGTCGGGATACGCGCACGCGCGCGCGTGCATACGTGCATGCGTGTGTGTGAACGTGAAGAATGACGAGCAGTTTTCATCTACTTACTTTTTCACGAGTTCTTCGTCTCTCGGGCACCATATTGCATAGAAAGAGCCATGAATTTGAGGACAAATAATACTTGGTCAAAAAACGTATTGAAGGTTTATTTGAAAATCTAATTTATTTGAATAAAGATATATAAAATATATATATATATATATATATATATATATATGTATGTATGTATGTATTATTTAATTCGATATGATTTTATCGGACATTCATTGTTTGAGAACCGAAGCCTTTTAATGAGAACGTCCGTTCCAGGTGTCCGACGGAATGCACTTTCGACGTATAACTCCGCTTGTCTTAACAAGAAGGCGAACTACTCAACGAAACTTTTCAGTGAAGCCCACCAGAGAATTCTTCGATTTCTTCTTTTCCCTTGCTGCTACGTCTTCGGCTTCTCTCTCTCTCTCTCTCTCTCTCTCTCTCTCTCTCTCTCTCTCCTGTTCTTTCTTTCTTTCTTCCTTTCTTTGCTGTTTTTTCTTCAAAGCATGCTACTTTCTCAGAGTTCTCGCACATTTTTGCCCTTACCAGTAAACGTTACGATCTCTTTTTCAATTGATCCCCGAGATTTCTATTTCTCTTTGGAACAATAGTCGAAAATTAAATAGTATATTTTTGTCTAGAGAAAGTAACAATTTAAAGGTAGAAATGTTTAATTTTATGTAAGACAAAATGAAAATATTTTGCCTGATAAATGAATCGATCAAAATTAATGTTGTATTTTTGAATATTTATATAATAAATAATGTCAAGTTCGAAATTAACGTTGTAATTAATTATAAGTTTTGATATACATAACGAAGGAACGTGTTCTTTATCGATAGAATGTTAGTAGAACGAAAGAATCGAAATTCTTTTATGTAAACTCTGTACAGCTTCGTAAACGAAGAGAACGCTGTCTACTGCAAAGCCAGTTATAATATATCGCACGGAAGTCGCCTTTTTGCATCTTATTCTCGCGCTGTCGGCTATTCCAAAAGGATGCGGAAAACTCGACATACATACAATCGCAAACAGTGATTCGTTTCCCTATAACTAAATTTTCTTTCTTAACGGCACATAATAATCCTTAAAAACTAGCTTAGTAAGTAATAATTTTCTGCTCGATCTCTATGAAATATTTGAATTTGTAATTTTTCACGATAGAAATATAAAATCGATTAATTTTTACACTTTGTTATCTTAATGAAGATTAAATAAATCTTTTATGAACAACATTGCCATTTTATTTACATAACATTTTATAACAACATTGTCAAATTGTTTATGAAAAATCTTCTAACGATAAGAACGATCGTTATGTCAAAAACGAGAAAATAAAAACAATCTTATCATCGTATCCAATGGAATGAACTAAGGTGCCGCTGTAACTCAATGTCTTTTTGTTTGAAATACCAAAGAAATTATGTCGCAAATAAGAGCAATTCCAATTGGATCGTCGATCATAGTATGAATTCCTCGTGGTCGAAAAAGACGATCAAGAAAAGTCGACTTTCTTTGTAGTAGGTGTACTGGTCGGTACGTTTACGGTTGGTTAGTGCGAGTACATTCTCCCTTGATACTCTGCAGAGACATAATAGACGGCAAAACGAGATCGAGAAGGATTGGCTGATTACAGTCGACGAACCATCATAATGGAAGAGAATATTTCGATATCTCTCTGTCTTTTATCTCGCCGCAGAAAAAAAAGAAAACAAAACTTCATTAAAATAATCTGCACGATTAGATGAATTTTCGTAAAATCGATCGTGCAAATAAAAGAAAACAAAATAAAAAATATAATTAAATTTAGAGAACATATTTGCTCAACAATGGGAAAACGAATTTATTATGGTTTGTTTGAATGTAATATTATCGAATTGAGTCATACTAATCTATTATTTATTATCTTCATCGATTAACTTGAGATGTTACTTAACTTATTATTACGTTATCATAGTAGAAAAAAAAGAGATGAATTTTGTAGTTAAAAAAAAAAAACTCTAGTTATCGTACAAATAGAAGGAACTCCAAGACTCTCGATAATCTATCAAGCTGTCTATTTTTTTCCAGAAGCAACGTGAGTTAATCGTAAAGGTAGACCCACCTTTTGATGAACGCCGTAGACCGTTTTCACGGATCGTCCCTTTGGAATCGTTACGTCACGCTGAATCGTAATCGCAGGTCAGGTGAGTTGAGAAGAATTAAAAATCATCCTGTGTGTATCTATATAACCTGCGTGACGATATCAATTAACACGTAAAAAGTGGATGTATCGTGGACACGAAAGCACAGTTTATGTTGCTGATCATATTGCTAAAGGTTCCCGATACCATTGTTGGCAATGTTTGAAGAGTCAAACGCTTTCGTGCATTTGTATTACGATAACTCGAGTTTTATACCATGGATAACAGTTTACTACGATGTTAATTCTCAGCCGAACATACTTTCTAGTTTGCCTTGTAAACATCAGGAAGAGAGATCGATAAAGAATGCCTAGTAATTTAAGAATTATCAGAAACCCGATCATGTTCTTTCGTTTTAACATCTTTCTATGAAAAATACACAAAGATAGACAAAACCGATGTAGTTACATACATATATCGTGGTTAAGATTGAGTACAAACTTACCGAGTATTATCTAATGAACGTAACACGTCACGTTAATTCGAGATCATCGGAAAACGTAGAAGATAAACGAGTAGTAGTTAGCGATGAGGTAATTTTATACTTTTATCTTATCTCCATATTTTTCGTGAATATTTTTATCTATGATTTATTATATACGGATAGCTATCATTCTAAATAATTTTTTCATTTATACGGTTGCTTGCTTTCTTATGAAAATAATAAGGTACCAGTATAGATACCTACAAAATTACCAGTCCCTCGTAAAACCATTGACTATGTTAGATCATTAAGAACATCGTAAGAACATCCGACGTAGAATCGAAGAAACGTCAGGGAAAACGAAATACGTTAACACACGCTATCTTCGCATTATCACTATTTATTTCCTTATTTTCCATCCGAACGATGAAAAAAGAAACATCATTTTTTTTTTCATAAAGAAGAAAGAACACATTGGAATAGCCGATTAACGCAAATCTAGTCTTCTCGATTCCAAGAAGACTTCATTATTAGCTGACAATTTTAACGAGCTCTTTAACGGCCATCATCATTGGTCCAGTCGTCTTTAAAACGATTTAGTCTCTCTCTCTCTCTCTCTCTCTCTCTCTTTTTCAACGATTACCAATCTCCATACACGAGAGTTTCAGTTATTCAAGACCCCTAAAATGAATCCTTGTTGTGAAACTTGCTAATTATCGTTAAATATAAATAAAAAGCATATTAACTTGTTCATAAAATAAATATTAACAATTTCTTGAATAATTCGTTTTCATTGAGCAATAAAAAAAAGGGGGAATATATAAGAGTTGCAAGCTAAGAAACGATTTCTAGTGCAATGTACAATTTAATTGCATTCGAGTTGTCGTCGTCTTCGTCTTCGTCATCGAAGGAGAAAGAAAAAGAGGGAGGGATTGCTGTCCGCTTAAAGGTTAATTCGTAGCTAAGACATTTTAATGAATACGAGTGCTTTGGGCAACAGCAGCGCCGTCACGGTTCTCCACTCTACTACAGAATGTAAACTTTCCTTTGACGTGCTCTGTGTAAATTAGGAAACAAGTAATCTTACCTAGTATCTTCATGATTTACACAGGAACGGTCAAAGGAAACTTACAACGACTTCGACGATCCCCTCTTCCTTCCTCCCTCTCCTCTCTCCTCTGTGCTCGTCCTTCTCTACATATGCGAATGTATATATCACTATCCTTGTTGTTTCATCGAATCGTAGTTTCAAAGAGCGTTCGTTTCCAAAATGAATTTTTTCGAGAAACATATTTTCACAACAAACATTTATTTTTCAAACTTACGAATCAAAAAAAAAACTGAAGAACTTACATAACTCAAAGTTACAAGAAAAAAAGAGTAAGAAAGAGAAAAAGAGTATGAAAAGGATTATTCCTAAAGTGAATTTTCTTGAACGGACAATTTGGTCCTTCCGAGAGAGAACGCAAACTCGCCAGGAAAAGCGGCACTTTTCGTAAGGCATTATTGCATTTCGCGGTGTTTTCCAGCAGGAAAGTTATCCACTCTACCTTTCTTGGTAGCCAAAAGGACTTTATTCGATTCTATTCTCGTTAGGTCTTTTACTCTTAGCACGATTAAGGGGATGAGATTTCTTGAAACGAAGAACAGATGGATGCACTAGTGGCGTGAAGATAGTTTTTTTCCTCTTTTTCTTTATCGTTTTTAATTCATTTTTTTTTCTTCCTCTTCTCCCTCTCCTTCCTTTTCCTCTTCCTCCTTTTCTTCCTCTTCTTCCTCTTCCTCTTCTCTTTTTGAACCCGTGGTCACAAAGAAACGCAAATGCAAGAGGAATGCTTGTTGGATACGACTCGCTGCATCTAATAATAATTCGACGTCTTTTTCAAAAGCAACAGGTCTCCTTATTCGTGAGCATTTTCCAACAAACGCTCGTTTTCTTTTTTCTTCTTTCTCTCTCTCTCTCTCTCTCTCTCTCTCTCTCTCTCTCTCTCTCTCTCTCTCTCTCTCTCTCTCTCTCTCTCTCTCTCTCTCTCCATATTCATACATATACACTTACATACATAGATATTATATATATTCACGCAATATACATATAACGTTCGAAGTCGAATTCAATCGGATACGTTCGCGACACTGCTCTCTTTACGTCGCATCGTGCGAGCATGCTCGACGCATCCGTTAACAGTAATAACTCGAAAATTCTTCAGGGTGCAACAGGTAGAACGATCTTTTTATCGATCGAACTTTTACACGACTTTTATAACGAATAAAGGAATATAGATACATCTCCCCCCCCTCTCTGTGCGCACGCGCACGCGCGTGTGTGTATCGATATATATATCGATATCGAATTATTTGAAGAATGAAATTTAGTATTTTTCTTTTTTTTTTCTTTAATTTGAAATGATTTTAATTACGAAAGTAAATAAGTAATAATTAAAAATATACCATTTTTCTTTTTATTTATAAAGAAATTAAACAAAAAATCTTGCTCTATATGTAAGAATCAGTATGATCTTAAATTTTAAATGATGTCAATTACAATAGTACATAATGATAAATAATTAAGAAAATTATTTTTACAAAGAATTTTACTCTGTATATACTAAATGATTGCTACCATGAAATAGTAATTATCAGTCGTTGGCTTAACGTCAGTCTGGTTTTAACCTTTTACGTAACATAATTCTAATTTTTTCTACTTATTTCGATCGCCTCTATACACCCGCGGGAAGGTGTATAACGAGCCGCAGTGTGCTTCAATTAAGCGTGAGAAAAAGTAAGGGTGGAAGGCAAAGATTAATAGCCGTTCGTTATTTTACTCCCTTCTCGTTACTCCAGGCACACGTTCCTCAAGTATTTAAATATTCAATTTAATAACCTTGCTAAACGCTAATTCCACTTTCAAGATAAGGGATGATAGTAAAATAAAATAGAAAGAAAGAGAGATAAAGAGAGTTTTCTTTTTGAAGGACCAATAATAAAAATAAACCATAAAGGTCAATGAAAAACTTTCTCAAAGTGTTTTTATATTGTACAAAACTGACTAAAGAAACATCTTAGCTTTATAATACCTACTACTACTATACGTACCATAACGAGTATAAAAGACAAGATTTTTCTTTTAATCCCCTTTTCCCAAGGAATTTAATTTCGTATCATAGTCATTATGCATTGTGGAAAAAGTAATCTAAATTTATAGCCCGTCGTTATTCGACCCCAACCTTTCAACTAAGAAAACCTTGTCTTTCTTTCTCTTTTACATGTTATATACCATATTATGATCACGTGACCAGAACATTTCTCGCCAGTCGCAGTATTGAAATAATATTTTATTTAGTAATTTTAATGAAAATAATATGTCTATCGATGATATTAAATGAATGCAGAATTAACTACTTCGTTCGACGATAATTATTGATTCTTAATATATAGTATATACATATAATGTAATAGAGATAGATATCATTTACATGTATGTAAGTATCTATCAAAGTTTGATAATGTTAAACGAGATAAGCAAAAACGAATTTTCATAAAATTTTATAATCTCTTTTTTTTTTATTTGTTTAATCGATAAATAACAGGAGCTCGTATTGTCCATAATTTTCCAACATATTTCATACTTCCATTAAATCGTAACGTTGTCACCATAATAAAATGGCTCGCCGTCTCTTATAATCTCCAGTTCGTATACAGGCTTGTATTCTCGCGAAAAGTCAACAGACGCCTCGCTCTGGGATTATTTTATTACGGCTAAATCGGCTCGTATCCACGATAGGTATTATGCGTATAGGGATTGCAGAGAGACAGTACGTACATATACGTACACGAGAGAGGAAGATAGGAGACGTGCAATAATTTACGATTAACGTGAAAACCAGTAATTGAGCGTACGCCGGTGCGCTAGCCGCAAAATTTTGCGA
>OU964968.1:2002240-2094740 GCA_918808275.2 Dolichovespula sylvestris
ACTCATAGCAGATAAGTCGACGATCAATTTACCTGAGTATTCCGCCTTTTATAAGGATATACACAAATGCGTATAAATGCAGATGTCTCTAATATCAAACGTAACCTGTGTATATATATCTTAAACATTATCTCTTTTTCTCATGACATTGCATCTACGTGTGTATCGTGTTTCATTCAAGTTCGAAGAAAATATTAGCAATGAAAGTAAATAGTTAAATAGCTTCTAACATATAAAAATACATAGATTGATCTTCACATTACAATATCGTTTGCTTTCTAAATTAATGTACACACATTCATATGTATTTGTTACATAAATTAATTATTATTAGGATAGAACACTGACTCAAATTTTACTGGTATAAATATAAATTATTGACTAAACTATCCCCTTAGAAATATCTAACTATGTAATGATATTCACTTTGTTGTTTTGTTTGTACATAACAGAGTACGTTTCGTTGTTTTTAACAAGTAATGTATTTGTACAAATAAATCAAACTATGTCGTAAGTTCGACATCAGATGATTCTGCTATAAGAGTTGAAATTTCTTGAATGTAACTAGGCTCGCCTAATATCGGATCAGATGAATGGCTCAAATGAGCTTCCTCCTGAGATTTTGGTATATCTTCTAATGCCGGAACATCTTCCAACAATGAAGAATCTGATGACACTATGAAAGAAATGGATAAAAACATAAGAATTTAACATTGAAACAACAAAATTGAAAATAATAAAAAAAAAGGCATTCATAATCTTACAATCGCTAAGCGTCTTAATATCTTTCTCTTCTTCTGATTCACCCTTTTCATAAATAAAATTCTCCTCCTTATCCTCTTCTTCCATGGCAAAATGTAAATACGATAGAATAGATATAAGTGCTAAGAAAAACAAGTTTGTTCCAATACCAATAATGGCTGATAAAATAGGCCAATGAAACATCAAATAGCGTAAGCCTGATAAATTTGCATTGATGATTATTGACGCAGAATAAAATTCTATATATCTTGATTGAATTTCAATATAAATTATTGTAACCGGGTGACTCTGAAATTAAAATACAGATAAGTTAATATTCATTTTGATCGATTTTTATAAATACTTTTCTTATACATACTTGATCTTCTTCAAAATTTCCAAATAATTCAAGGACAACATTTTGTTTTTCTTCTGTAGTACCAAAGATCATCATAGGTGAAAATGTAAGAGTACTAAGCATGTGTAATAATGTACTACGGTAATGCAACATTGCTGATCTGCACGCATTTTCCACTAGGAATCCATCTCTACTACGTAATTGTGCACATACCATAAACATTCCTGTATATAAATTAATATTTACAAAGAGAAAAAAGAGAGAGAGGAAGAAAGAGAAAATAATCTATTTACTTAGTTAAAATAATAAGCATACCAAGTTCTTTATTTGCGGGAGACTCTGGCATCTCTAAATGTAAATTAATTTTATAAGGCTGGCCAACCATCAGTAAGTTCTGCTTTTTCGTCAATTGTACATGGGCAGATGGAAAACTGCAAATTCCTTTATCCTCATCGCATGACCTATTGTTAAAAATTATATTTTAATTTACATGCATATATAAAGTAATTTATACAAAATTTATTTACACAAATACTAATATTCATTTTCTTAGCAGTTATCTATATAACGTTTCTAATATAACGTACAAGCCCTGAATTGAAGCTCACTTGAATTGCAGATGCACAGGCCGCACATATGACATACTAGGCATGTAAGCATAGTAAAACGCCGTATAGAGAAATACAGATAACCAAACAATGAGAATAGCACTGACAATAATAACACCTCCGCGAAACATTGCATCCTTTGCTGATTGTACTCCCTGTGTTGTTTTCTTTTGCATATTGAACCATTTTTTTGTTATTTGTCGGAATGATCTCGAGATCAACATTTTGAACAAGTATAATGCAGTCAGTTAAAAATAATCTGTATTAAATATATTATAAAATTAACTTCAATGATACAAATCGTTAAAAAAGATAAGATAAAATTTATCGTCCATTAACATGTGGTTATTCGCATTGTACAAAAGTATAGGTTATGTATACCTATACTTGCACTTTTCACACACAATTTAATAGAAAATCGGGCAGATGGCTCGACCGTAAGACGATGATAAGATATAAGATACATGTAATACAAATCAACATATAAATAGGGAGACTATTCTGTACAATTTTATTACATTATTGGCAATACATTTAAAATTAAACAGAATTTTTTTCTCGACAAATATTTGTAATCTGTTAAAAAATTAAATTATAGAATTTTTGTAAACAGTGAACTGTTCAATGAATATAGTATATGAACTATCCATACATTTTAATTAAACTTAAAAATCTTTAAATATTATTTTTATACAGTACATTGAGAATATTAACAACTTTTGTTTGTAAGAAATGTTTATAGAAAAATTATTGCAAATATTCTTTGCCTCTTGATAAGATAAAACTTGTACTGTCCAGTACAAAATGACTTAGATGTATATATACATATGATAAGACATGTTTTATTGATTTCTGTGAATACGATGAATAATTAAAAAAATTATTTTCCTTTTCTATGCTCTAATCTAGGCCTGCCTTTCTTTGTCGTAGGTTTATCCTTTCCTTTATTCAATAAAGGATGTGTTTCTGTAAGCAGACCAAGTTTATCAATACTTTTTAAATGATAATATTAAAATAAGATCTATTAAATGTATAAGTTCTACCTCCAGTTGGTGCACCTTGTAAATCGATATTATGTGAACGATGTTTCTTTACTGGTGGTTCATGGGGAGAAGTTTGGTTATCCTCTGAATCCTCTACATCTGGAGATATCGGTAAAAATTGAAGAGAACCTATGTCTTCCGTTTCTTCGTCTGAACTGCAAAAGGCAGCAACTCTATCGATGGATGCTACATCTACCTCAATTTCTTCATCTTGAGCTTCTTCACCTTGTACTACAGACTTATCCTCGTCGCTTAAATCAAATTCACTTTCTCTTTCTTCGTATTCTACATTTTCATCTAATTCTTTAAAATCTGGCGCAAAAGCAGACCAATTTTCTACTTGATTTTGTGCCCAAATAGAAACTACACCTGATGAAATGGAAGCTATAATAGGTCTTACTGGATGCCACTATATGCAATACATAAAAATTTTTATTTTATAATAATATTCATATAAAATCTTTCATGTATGTATTGAATTTCTTACACATACCACAACATCTAATAATAATTCTCCTTTAGTTCCATGCAAGATTTTAACTAAGTTTCCAATACTTTTTTCCCAGACATATAATGCATGTTGTCTAGCAGACCCAGCACATACATATTCTCCATCTCCAGAAAAACAGCACTTTTTCCACATTGTTTTATTTACCAGATCTTGTAGTTTTTGAATTGGCTCTGGTTCACCATCTTTCCCACATGCCAGTATCTCTGTACTATCATACACACGAATTACTCTATCGGAAGTGTTAACAAGAAAGCATGAACCACGTCTTGCAAATTCAATGCTCTTTACTGCCGTATTACTGGCAGTACCTTGTGAAATTTTGTAAGATGCCTTAACAGTTAAAGATTCTGCATCTAAGACCAAAATTCTGCCTCGAGCATTTCCAGTATATACATAATCACCTCTTCTATCAAATGATGCTACTATATTTAAATCACTCTAAAAGTAACATAAAAGTTTTAAGTAACATATATATAATATTTATATAAACATAGATATATATAGATTATAAAATATAAGTCATATAAATATTACATACATCTTCATCAAGAGGTATGACTCTGTGTGTGCCTTCGACGTCAACCATTACAGCAGCATGTCTCATTGGACATACTAAAAATTTATTTAAATTTCTTGGATGAAATTGAACTTTTAAGATAGGAGAAGGAAACCTATATTTCTGGTCACATTCTCCAGACAAAACATCCCATATGCAAACATTATTATCTGTGGAAGCACTCAGCAACTTATGCCCATTTCTAGACCAACTATATAAACACTTAAAAATTCTATATAATATTTGTGGTTATATCAAACTAACTTATTTAGAATGGAATGAACTATACCTTAACGAACAAACAGGATGTACATGCGCACTGATGATTTTTGCAATCCCACGTGTCAGAAAATCCCATATAACTATCCTACCATCATTGCAACCAACAGCAAGTAGGGTTCCTCGTTTATTAAATGTACATGTCACAGCAAGCGATATACAATCCAATGTACCATCAAATTCCTAACAAAATGATTATACGTCTGCTTTCAGGTTTGATTTGATTTTATTTCATTCTTGATACGTAAAACTGAAATGACTTGATTGGAATTAAATAACTCACCTCTGGATAATTCTGACCGAATGATTCTGAAACAATAAATTAGATACAAGATATATTAAAGTAGTTTTATTTAAACATATATATTTTGAATAATCTTACCTAATAATTCCAAATTCATTCTTTTAGAATTATATTATTTTTCTTTTCTAAATTAAAATTGTCGTTATATCGTTGTTCTGTCATCAAACTTTTAGTACAGATTAATCTAAAACAGGAGTACCAACATCTGATTTGATTTTCATTGTTGGTAACAACACTAATATATAATACTTATTGACAATAAAAAAGATAATCGAATGTAAGGATATCCAAGCTCTTAGCTTGATAAACCATTAATCAATAATTAATGATTAGTCATTTAGAATTAGTTAGAATATAAAATAGTTTTATGATGATCTTCGATTTTATGATTTATTCACATATACCATTAGTAATATTGAACGTTATACTATAATTGTTAATAATAATTAATATAACAAGTCATTAGGAAAAGTATCGTGTAATCTTTTGGTTTCGATATTTTTATTATTTTTTAGAAAAGAATAAAAAATAAAAATTAAGAAGTTGGTTGCTGTATATGTAATCAGTTTTCTTTTTCTCATCATATTCCAATTCCATATACCATATTTCATTTTTTTACAATATTGTTAAATTTTAAATAAAAAATTGCTATTTTTTTAATACTTTCCTCTGTAGAAATAGTCCAATATTATTACTATTACTACTACTATTACTATAATAATAATATATAATGTAATAATATAATAATAACAATGATAAGAAGTAAAAGAATATACTTATATTATAGACATCAGGTATACATATGATAATGATAATTTATAATAACAAAAGAAAGAATATGTCATCTTACGTGATAGTTTTGCGCACGAACTATCAACAAATTACGTCCTTGATAATTTCGAAAGATGATCCCTCATCGATAGATACATCTCATGTCTTAATTTATATTAAAATAATACAATATATGTATTTACTAAATTTATTTTTAACAAAATGTTCGATAAAATCTTATTTTCTGTCGCAAATATATATACTTATTATTATATGTGTCAATTGTATTTATTATCCCCTATGCATTTTTCGCAAAAATAACAAACGTGTTCCGATGTCGTATCTAGCAGGGATCATTGCAAGATGCACGCCACCATCAAAAAAAGATATAAATATAAGAGATTGAAAAATGTGAGTTCACAGCTTACAACATTACCTATTCTAACCTACAAATCCAATTGTTATGTACACTTGGGACATAATCTACCAAGCTTGTACACCGATATACAGACGCAGTTCCCCGCTTGCACTTGTAGTTCGTATTTTGTCCATAGCCGTCGCTGAAGTCATACACGCTTCGAGAGGAAGGTGATGATAGCCTTTCGAATCAACTATTAACTTTAAAATGATTCCAAGTTATAAAACTTGGAAATAAACAAATTTTAAAGATTAAGATTACAACATTCAGATATACTAAAATTTACACATTTCGCGCAAATGGAGGATCGTTTATCACAAAATATTTTCTATATTATTTATTTCTTTATTTACTATAAAATTATGTTTTCAACAAATTGTGGGAAGATACGTAGGGAATAAAACCAAATGACAAAATCATATTTAACAAGAACTTGATAACGGAATACTGATGTAGTCAGAGAGCTATTTGCAAAATATTCAGTTAAGAACCGCATTTTTTATTTGTATTTTTTTTTTTTTTTTTTTTATAAGCGCTTGCGGTTTAATGAAGTTTTATAATTAGTAGTGATCTGATATTAGTAACGTAACAAAGTTATTTCACAGACAATTTCTGTTTGAATTGAAACATCCTTAATAAAATTATTTGGTGTCACAGTTGCTTTATACCTCTCCACATTGCGGGACAAATAGCATGTAACATTGTATCCATATTTTAATTATGAAATTTGTGGCAGATCGTAATACTACATGCATTCATGTAATGTATCGCAAGAGCATTTGCTGCACACGTACACTTTTTTTGAAGCTCTTAAACATATCATAAACATAATGTTATTATGTTCACGTCATTTTCGTTTGCTTTGTAGTTTTGCAAAATAAATTATACGAACCATGGATATATAATTACTTTTAAACCATTATAGAAAGTATAATATTTCAGCACATCTGTTTTTATATTTGCATTAGATATTTCTTCTCCTCGAATATGACCACTGTATAAAGAAAAAATAAAATTATATTGCATTCGAAATTTAAACTAAAGACTTTACGTTATTATCTTTGGAACTCAGTAAACTGCATTCCAACATAATTATATTATTTACATGATATTTACAAACGTATGAACTACAGACTTTAATTAACTCTGTTCTTACACAAATATAATACATATAAGGCATAGTGAGAACTTGAAATGTCTCGAAATAATTTACAAAGAAAAGATTATTCGTCGAGGCGAACAAATCTCTTTCAATAATAATTCTTAGTCGATACGTATGAAAAAAATCCCGCGGTATGGTGCAACACATAGATATATTCTATTAGATGAGAAACGTCCGGCAGCGCTCATGTATATATTTTCGTAAAATTTTCTAATTATCTACGTAAATGATATCAGTTTTTAGATAACGTATACATTCGTATTCGCTATCGTATAATGATATTCTTCGATGTTTTCTTCGGTCTAATGAGATATTGAATGTGTCGATTTGACACACAACATATATATGAAATACTTTCAACAGTTTTGTTTAGTTGTGTGTATGTGTGCGTGTGTGTGCGCGCGCGCATGTATATACGTATGTATGTATATATGTATATATGTATGTATGATGTATGCTGTCACACTGATGAGACCACGTAATTATTAAAAAGACAAATAAATTCTTTAGGCATGCCGGGTGGCGTCAATATGGGCACTAACACCATGCTACGTCTTATCATTTATACTAAAAGTAATATAACAATAAGCTTTAATAATGGTGATGATAATAATAATAATAATAATAATAATAATAATAATAATAATAATAATAACAAAATAATAGTAATAGTAATAATAGTAATAATAATAGTAATAATTATCGTATCATCGATAAACATTAGACAAAGTGGCCATTCCTTCGAAAAAAATGATAGTGAAACAATGAATTTATAGCACTTTTGTTTTTTTTTAGCATCAACTCTAATATTTCAGCGCGAGCGCTTATATATGTTCAACAACGTATTTATCGATAATATTAAACATAACAGCCTGCCAGCAGCGCGAAGTTCTAAATGTATCTTATTTTATAATTTTTTTCTCTCTTTCTCATTCCCCTTCACTCCTGCTCTTTCTATTTCTCTCTCGCTAGATTTCATTATTCTTTTAGCCGTAATAACCTCTGCATTTTTTTCTTTCTAATTTTTTTTTTCTTATCTAACAATCATAAGTGCGACGAGTTTACAAACGCGATATTACAGAAGCTATATCCGAAAATTCTGTAGTTATCGATTAATGATTTTAGCAAAAAGCAAATGTAACTCGCCGCACGGCTCTTATAATGTTTCTTAGAGCAATCATTCTTAGCAGAGGCGCTTTTCTGTGAATTTATTCCACAGGCATCTAGGCACAACAGATACAAAAGTAGTCGTAATCGTAGTAGTAATAGTAGTAGTAATGATAGTAATAGTAGCAGTAATAGAATAATAGTAATAGTATTAATAGTAGTAGTAGTAGTAGTAGTAGTAGTAGTAGTAGTAGTAATAGTAGTGTAGTAGTAGTAGTAAGTAGTAGTACACGTAGAAGTTATTCGGATTTATAGTGATCGATATTCTAAAATAGCACTGTCGTATACATCCTAAGGTAATGTCTGGCGTTTTTTCTGCTCTAATACGAGCCGGAAGTATTAAAGCGAGAATATAAATTATTTTACACCATGTACACGTAAACGTAAAACTTCATTTATCATAGTTATTAACACAACAAGCTCGCTTCGCTTAGTATAATTTAATGATAACACAGAGTAAAACGTTATCGATGATACTGCTCCTTCCGTCTTCCGTATCCTCGTTTGTATAAAATCTTTCCTAGAATATACCAAGTTCATGAAAACCACAGTATTAATAATGTCATTTATACCAATGATACTATATATATATATATATATATATATATATATATATATATATAGCATAAATTAGCATTTTAAATGCCTTTGTGCTAAATATTTCATGACTAATGAATTTAGAGCCCTTCGTTTACCGTATTTTTACCTCGAACAATACACATTTTTAATATTATTTTTTGTTCTTTTTAACAACTTCTTAAATTAGCATGGTCTATATTGAGAAAGGAAATAAGTGATACATGCATCAAATGGACATTATTACTCTCATGCGAATCTCCATGTTCTCATAATCTAAAGGAGTAACAAGAGGAAGATAATTTCTCTAACACGAGCAAACAAAATTCTAATATACGTTAAATGTTATTGATTCCGCACAATAAGGCTCTCTAAGGCAGACTTAACTGCCAAGGTTATGTTATCGCCGTTTTTCCATCTCCCGAAAAGAGCTAACTTGTGATTTTACTACAACAAAATAGGGGATACATCGGAAGAGAATAGGGTAAGGACTAGCAATTATTTGGATCGGGCGGTGTTACAAGGTATTCGTCAGCTCGTTTGTGATCAGACAATGCCCGTATTGTGTAGGAGTCTTGTGGTATATCGCTCTTCCTTCGTAGAAGTGGTTTCATTGTATTCACATTTGTTATTTTTTTCGCCTGCGTCATATTAAATATTAATTAGATTCTCATTATTTTATTATTTCAAATCTATTATTAATTGTATTTTAAGTAATATCGTACCTCGTTTGCCTTAGCTTCAATCTTTTCTAAAGTAAGTGGAGTTTGATCCGTGTCACCATCTTCATCGGGTGGAGGACTATCTAAATGTTGCGTCAAACTGTATGGAATGTTCGGTGTACTTTTAGTAGTTGCCATATTATAATGTGGATGTCTCATTGCTAACGCTTCCACGCGCATCCACGCTTCATCTCTATCTTTCATGAGCTTACGTTCTCTTTGACGATCCTATATACGTTAAATACCCAATTACATATGAATACGCGTGGTTAATGTAAATGTTTTATATTTATTTCTTACTATAAATATACCTGATGATACTGATTAGTACACTGATCAAATACTTTTTGATTCATCTCCATGAATAGCTTCAATGCATTATAAATTAAACCATGAATCGTTTTATTCCAATGATTTCGTGAATTTCTGTAGAAAGCTGGATACATAATCGGCAAAATCACAGAATAGTTTTCTGATATTAATGACATTATGTATTCATTGTTCCAGTAATAAAGGGCTCTCTCAGCAACCTAAAACAAAGGGTATAAAATGATACATGTATGGTTTCAATCAAATGTATTTGGTGCAAAGCTGTAGAATAAAGAACGCACTTGAAAATGTGGAGACGAAACGCATTTTGCTAATTGTCTGAACAACGGATCCAGTACTTTCCGAAATTCAGCTGGCTCTATTACATCTAAAATTTCTTCCAATTCATTAAGAAACATGACTTCCTTGGGAGAGTGTGTTTTCGGCCAAAATTTCAATAAATTTCTAATTACGGGTTCTGTCAAAGATGGATCCTTCTCCAAAAATTGAACGACGCAATATGCTAATTGTGGATGATAAACTGACAACGATTTAGCTTTATGCAAAGGTAACAGCACTTTTAAAAGAAAAACTTTATGTTCCTCTTTCAATGGTAAAGCGAAACCATTTATAATGCTGGAATAAATAAAATCAATGATCTTATGTCACATTATTTAGCTCATCAAGTACATCCCATTCAGCTCAAATTCAAAAGATTTAAGGATTTTGTGGTATTACCTTCCTAAAATTTCAAGAAGTTCGGCGATACCATTATGGTGTTCAGTTTCATATATAAATCGATAAAAAACATTATTTATTTGTTTCCTGATATATGCTCTTAAACCGAGAAACTTTCCATAGATTCTATGAAGAGTTGTTTTAAGGAAATCTCTTTCTCGAGGATCTTCAGAATCAAATAATTCTAATAATTGTAAGACAAACTTTTGATCTATATAACGTCTTGCAATAGATGGTTGGAAATCTTGAGATTCCAACAATCTTAGAAAGAATTCATACACTAATTGCAAATGAGGCCATGCCGCTTCCAGAGTAGGTTCATCTTCTTCCGGATCAAATTCAGCACCATTTGGATTAGAAGATGGTGGAAGTGTTCGAAACAAATTCACAGCAAACTGTAAAGAAAAAATCCATTAAAATAATATTCAGCTGTAAAAACCCAAAAGGTATATGTATTAATAAATGGAATAAATGATATAAATTATTTACAATTTCATAGTATTATAAATTTAATGTACCATATTCACTGCTTCTGGATAGATTGCTTCGGTAATAACATTTTTATTTTTAGTTACATATTCGACCATTTCATGAAGCGCTGTGCGCTTCACCTCCTTCCATTTTAAGTCTGATAGTGGATCGGACTCAAAGTCAAAGAGTACGCAACATTGACGTAACTTCTGTATGAAAAGTTCTTCCCTTTCATTACCTTGTTGTGTCTCTGAAATGAAGAAATAAAAATTTATTTAATACATGACAAATACAATTTACTCTTTCACATTTTTACCGATTACTAAAGGCTGCAAAGGTTGATAATGCAAGGCAAATGAGGCTGGATAAAACTTGTGTGGTTCCTGAGGTAATACAGTGGCAAAAGCTAAACCTTGATGAAAACTAGGACTCTTTGGTAAACCTATAACTCCAACAGCAGGACCAATACCTCTAACATGAACCATCGTAATTATGTACTAATACTTTTACTTTTTATGAACTCTTACTGTATCCTATAACACCTTTTCTTACTATATCGCTCACTCTCTCATTCTAATTAACACGTTTCTCGATACATCTAAAAAAACACAAACATCATCTCTCGTATTGTCCAACTCTCGAGTTTCGCAAGTATATGTAACAATCTGTTGCTTCCTACGAGAATAGTTAAAGAATCGATCGAGCCGTCGAATCTTACTTCGCACTGTTTCCGAATTGTCACACTATATAAATTTCATGGCGGTAACCCGATACGTAAAATCGTATTTCGCGGGCACTTTCCAATCTCGGTAGCCAGGTCAAAGGTGATTGTATCTCTCAGCTTGAAGAAAGGTCGACGGTCTAGGCTCTCATGTACCAAATGTAAGGTAAAAAGTGAAGTGAGACGAGAGGAGGGGAGAAGAGAGGAAGAAAAGAAGATGTAATAAATATTGTAGAGCAAAATGAAAAGTGACGTGGGGGGAAAATGAAATATACATGTACGTACGCGTGCGCGCGTGCGTGTGTGTGTGTGTGTGTGTGAAGTCTACGACGATAACCGACACGATTAAGAGTGCCGAAAAACGTTGAGGTATAAGGTAAGAAATAGGATAGAGAGGACTATGTGTTTACGTTAGGAGAAACGAGAAACGGTATGTAAATCGAAGTGAGAAGCGCTTGCGCGACGGCCCGGCGAATAAGGGAGGGAGAAAGAGAGAGCACCTATGTATGTATAAAATAGAATCGATAGACTGTGACGTAGAAGAGCGCTGCTGCTACTCGTCGCGAGCGAGCCAAGCAACCCCCCGATTGACCGGCGCACTAAACGCTAGCAACACGTACACACATACACGTGCGCGCGCATACACACACACACACACACACAGCGCGTCCTACTACCCACGCACGTACGTACGCACGTAAACACACATATATTGCAGTATGTGTATTTGTATTGAGAAAGGGCGGGAACACCGATTTTCTATCCTCGTAGTACCTTTCACGAGAAAGTAACGCACAATGTTTTACGATACTAATGGCATTACGCGCGTGTCGTGTCCTATCGTGTCCTATCGTGTCCTATCGTGTCGTCTCGTAACTTTCCTTTTTATCATTAAATCTTTACAGACTTTCATATTTTTCTTTTCCTTTTTTCTTTTAATTAATAGATACAAGATGATCAGCCATTTTTTGGAGGTTAAATAGCGTGATCACGAAATTTGCGAAACCACATGCAATATTTTTTGTTTGTTTGTGTGTGTGATGTTCTTTTCTAAATACAAACATTCTTTTACGCTCATACAAAATATGAATTTTTAAGAAATAGTAGTAAGTACATATATAATTGCTATGACGATAAAATTGACATATGTATCGAATCAAATGCGGGAATTTTGTGAAAATGAATAAATGTAACAATACCTGACATCGTTTCTGTACTATACCGTTCTACTACTAATGATTTTTTTGTTTATATGCATACATATACCAGTATTGTTCCTCGTTCATACAACTTTTTATATAATACTTTTGATGATCCAATTTTCATACAACCAGTAGATAGAACTTTATAATCAACGTTCTTTTGTATTTTGTATGTACTTCGCATAAAATATTAAAAAAGAGAAAGCCGTGATAGTAATGTAAGCGATACACGTTTCGTGCAGTTTGCATCATGTGCGGGCTGATTTATAAGGTTCCGGCTCATTTTCGAAATCAACACCGATGTTCGATATCGCGTCGTCTCTAGTTACCAATTGAGTAGTCACAATTTGCAGTAGAAAAACACTTACCACTGATTAACAAACATTCGATTCAATAATCTTTCAATTTTGTTTCGTTTTTAAATTGACATATTATTTATTAATAGATTTTGATCTTAACACTTTGCCGATCCGATCACGAGATACTTCTTGTTTACATATGTATACAACTTATGTAATTATTAAAGTATTATATAAAATTATATAAGAGATTTTATTACAGTAATGTTTAATATTTAATAGTATTTGCTTAATTGTGAAATTATCAATTTTCTTGAATTATTAATATTTTAATAAAGATCTTTATTTAATTATGAATATAATCGATATGAAATGCATTACATTTTCCATATAACGGCCGGTCAAAAATCATTTTTAAATTACAAATTCGTATTTTATATATCGATCTGCTAATTCCAATTCTCTCTAATCACAATTAGAAATTTTTCTAACGATGAAAAATAATCGATTTGATACAGTTATCGAGCCAATGAATTTGTAATGAAGTAGTATACAGTTTTATGAATAATGCATAATGTTAAATTGAGAAATAGAAAGAGAAAGAGAAATTGTTGCACGCGTTGGCGGCGTCGGTGATACTCAAAGATGACAAAAGGAAATATTAGCTTCTCTTTGAACCGCTTCTTCCATCGTATAACCAAGGACATAGCTTTCCGACAAAGTAACTTTAATTAACGTGAAAGCTTATTGTCTATCTATCCGTAAAAGTGGAACGTCAGGTACCATCCGTTCCAACCGAAGAAGATCGATAAGGGTCATTCTAACGTTTATTTCTAACACAATGCAAATGGTTAAAACAAGACTCTTATCCGAAGTATGTACTCAAGTGTAAAAGTCTTAACACAATAAGAGAGTAATAATTGAAAGGTATAGTCTGACAAGATTCATGTTTTTTTTTCACTTAATGATAAAAAAATTCCTCGTGAAATTTTCGCACGTTGCCAATATGGTGGAATAAAAGTAGGATGTATGTTAAGCCAGGTGATCTTGTAGGAAAATAACACGAGATACTCATTTCATGTTGGATAAAAAAATCCAATATCGAATTCGATACTGTGCGCGCATGCGTGTGTGTTTGTGGGTGAGTGGGTGGGTGGGTGTCCGATAGACTCTCTTATAACTATATGTGACGTTCTTATAACGTCGCTATCCTCATTCCACACTTTTTTCCATTCTCTCCAGGGCTGTTTATAATATCTCGTTAAAAAAGTGCATAATCGTTCGATGCACTGTCGATTAAATAAAGACTTTAATTATAGATCATAACTAATTGTAAGAAAGCAGTTTTCTTTTTTACTCGTCAAGAATTACCGAGGGGCACAAAATACTAAAATAAAACGAGCAAGAAAAGCGACGTAAAAGTATAAAGGATGTACGATAGGAGATAATAATCGATACTCTAATCAAACGGAAAGTAAAACAAACCTGCCAAGAGCGGTAGTTTCTGAAGTTCTCGGTTCTTTGATATGTTAAATCTCGAGCTGCTTTGTCTTTTATCCTTTTTGATTACAGGCCCACCAGGTTGATACTTGACTTTGTTGATGAGTGTCGGTGGAGGTGAGGCATTGCCATGTGGAGGACCTCCTGACACTTTGTTGGTCTGCGAAATAAAAGGAGTCGATAATAAGAAAAAAAATCATTATAAGATCATCGCGTAATCAATCATACTTATATTTGGTTAAAATAGATTGTATTGAAAAATCGATAAGTGAAAAATGGCAAAGGAAATATTTTTAAACAAGAAACACAGGCATATAAACCGTACAACATTGTAACGAGAGACGTGTGATTTTGATTCGCACAAATAGCCAAGATATTTGGCGGAATCGCAAGTCCAACTTTACCATCCTTCTTCTCTTGTCAGATAAATGCAATCTTCTCGACAAAGAATATCGCATTTCTCTCGTTGCAGAAGCTTCACGTAAAAACATCTACACAAAGTTCCTATTTAATGAAAAATTATGTGATGATCCTTATTACGAATTAATTTCAAATAACTTAATAAAATAATTCAATTATTGTCAATGTTACTAAAGCTTAAAATATTGTTCAGTTTATAAGAGATGGCGATTAAAAGATTTCTAAGAAGAAAGTTAAAAACCCAAATCAAAATAATAAACATTTAATTATTAAGCAACGAAGATGAATAAATGAATGAAATGAATATTGTAAAATGTTATCATTTTAATACACTACGACTCGAAACACTATGATACGAAAAATTTGTCTTGACTATTTATTCGACTCGTTGAATCACGAACAGGCACCGAAATATCAGCGAATACTATGGTAATTACAATGTGAAAGTACATACAACACAATTCATTCGTCTTATCGCGAAAAGGAAAATAGGAGACAGAGACAAAAAGAGAAAGAGAGAGAGAGAGAGAGAGAGAGAGAGAGAGAGAGAGAGAGAGAGAGAGAAAGAGGAAAAAAGGCTTTGTGCATATCCTCGCTTATTCATTTTTTCGTCCGGTCTCTAATTACTCTTCCACGGTCGTTACCGGTGTTTTAAGAGGTTGCAGCAGTGAAGATAAATATAGCATATAGTATAACGCTTAAAATAGAAGCCACGTGGGCGAATTGTTTGCGACCTGACATGCCTGTCGTGCTGCTCGTTAAGGGGCGTAGCGTGCTCACACGCGAGATAAAATTCCAAATAGCTTTTTTGGCTTTGTTTTGACATGACCCTAAAGAGAGTCCATTATTTAAAAGTCGTATAATCTCAATGTAGGATATCAATAATAAATGACGTTACCAATTAATGACGAAAAAAATAAATAAAAATAAAGGTAAAGATAAAAAGAAAACTCGAAAGAAAAGGTACGAAAGAACTAGATATTAAACCGATAACGCCGATTTGTACGTACAGAAACATTCTCAATACGAAACCTGCCTTCTTCTTGAACACATTTCCAGAGGCGAATCTGCTAAACGCTTGCATTTTACACGATTAAGGGAAAGATAGACTTTATTCCAGGATGCTGCTGTAGTAAAAAATCATCGAACGAGGATCATCATCGTGTCTCTTCGTTATCGAAACGTTGCATGCAGTGCGAGAAGAAATGGTCACGTACTATCGTCCGCCATGACACTCATATTTCCGCTCCTCCAAGATGAATTACTTCCTTTAGGAATACACGAAATTTTCAATCACCGTGCACACACTTTAATCGTTTTCTATGGAAATATACGTTTTTGTTTTTACCAAAAATCACTAAATAAATTCATCAATCGTTGGGATCAATCTTATTTATTAAAGGACATAGGATCATTTTAAAGCCTTACGAGGAACTTTTTGTCTATAAAGAATAGTGAATATTTTTGTGAAAAGAGAAGATAAAAAACGAAGAGAATTCATCTTGATCCTGTTCCAATAATTTCGATACAAATAAACAAAAATTAAGAGCTCTTAGTGATAATGATAATATCTCATGAAAAAAATATGTATAAAAGAAATATGTTTTTCGAAGGATCCATTTTTATGGATTATTTATTTATTTGTTTTTTCCTTTTTAAGATCAAAACAACTTTTCTTAAAATCATTTTGTTTCATTTTTAAATGAACCATTTTAAATGCCTAAGCTTTATACAGATAAGTTTCGAAAAGTGTTAATAGGTAGCAGGTTTTGTTACGTGCTTACTAACGCGTATATATTGTTAGATAACTTTTGGAATATCGTTTATCAGACTTATCGATCGTTATCATGATCGAAGCAAAGTGCAAAAAAAGTTGAGTTGAGTTACGATAGATGATATGATTGAAAAATAGCAACGTTAAAAGTTTGATCTTTTTTAGTCTACTTAATTATATAAAACAAATACGCAAGAGAATCAATCGATAAATAATTATTGCTTTATGTTTCACGTTATTTATTAACCTGTATTACAAGGATAAGAAGAACCGGCTTAACGAGCGTAGACAAGCGAATATTGCGTAGTGAATCTTAAACAACTAATACTAAACTTCTAATCTATTCGTTCTACTTAACAGAGTCGTGCAAAATGGTATAATTTAAGATCAATAGGTATAATCGAGTTTATATATATATATATATACACACACACATATATATATATATATATATATATAATATTATATTTTATATTATAAATGAAACAACATTATATTAAATTGCTATAAGCATATCTAACTTTTTTTTTATATATTTGTTACACATCCAGATGAAATAGTCTTACGGGTGAGATGGCTTGGTCTCATATTTTATAAATATAATCCAATTTTCAAATATTTTTAGTAATAAGATTGATCATCATTAAAAAAAAAAAAAACTTTTTAAATTATTAGAAAAATCTTTTATAAAATGATTAGCATAAATATTTTTATTCATTCTGTTAATCTTATTTAATGGTGAAGAACTATTATGCGCTTTCTTAAATAAAGAACAACAACTGAAAAAAACATGTGCCTCATGTAACTGAAGAAAATACAAAAGGATATAGAGAGTACTGAAATCTCCCCATCTGATTGTTCGCAAGCAATTAATAAAAATATTCCTGTGACAGACGTGCTAGACATAATGCTAGATAAAATTAATCCAATCTCCACTACGTCATCAGGTATAGTTCAACAAATTTGAAACCGTAGGAGAAGAGATTTCAAGTCGCAAAAGTAACAAAGCGTGCTAAAAATTCAAGTAAACTCTAACGTAATAATATTACGAAAGATTCATCTTCAGATGAAAATTTTTAAAAATTTTGTAATCCTTGAGTCTGAAAAAAATGTTGAGGAAGAAGATAGATAATGCTAAATGCGTCGGGGTGGGCAGCAGTAGAGCTATACATGGAAACAAGACGACTGGATTCGATGTGTGAGATGTGATAAGTGGTTTCATGAGGAATGTTCAACATTTTTGGATTTATATAATCTTTGTACAGAATTTTTATGCGAGCAAATTAAATAATTTTTCTTCCTATTATGTTCAAAACCTTTTTTTTATCTGGGCCATGACATACTAAATCATGGGTCATCTCACACGGACAGTCCGAGTGAGATAGCTTATGCATGGGAAATAATTTCTTTCTATCTTTTTTTATTTTTAATTTAAGATTATTTTTTAATTTTATCTTAATATTATAATTTCTCATGTATTTACTTTTACAAATATATTTCTCTGTTTTAGATATAGATTTAATTTACAATGTATTAAAGCTTTAAAAAAAGTGGGCCATCACTCTACGACTTATCCTATTTATAACAATTATATGTAAATATAATAAATTTTATACGTATGCATTATACACACATATATATATATATATATATATATATGATATATATATATATGATATATTTAATAAAATAATAAATAATAAATTTAATAATATATATAATATATATGATATATTTAATAAAAATAAATGAAGTCATTCTATAAAACAAATAATAGTATTGTAATGAAATATAAATCAAAAATAAGTATAAACGATTAATAAGATACAAAATCAATGAACTAATAAGTAAAGAAAAATATTATAATAAAATTATAAAAAGATAAACTAATAATAACATTGTTGAAACGTGTAGGTGAGTTTATGAGTTAGCGATTGAACGAATGAAAAAGAGAGAGAAGAGAGAGAGAGAGAGAGAGAGAGAGAGAGAGAGAGAGAGAGAGAGAGAGAGAGAGAGAGAGAGAGAGAGAGAGAGAGTCAAAGATGAGAGCTTTTGGCAAGCGGTCGGCTCTCTTGGTATGCCGAAGTACTATCGACGATCGTTCAAGGTCATCTTCGGTCGGCCTCAACCCTGAACCCACGCGCGATGGGGAAGCGAGTTACATACGTCGTTTCTCGTCGTTTCTATTTGAGATAGACTTTCGGTCTAGAGCTATCGTCGCAGTCAGCCGTCTGTCCACTTTTTTCTCTTTTTCTCTTTCTCTCTTTCTCTCTTTCATTCTGATTTGCGATCAAACGTCATAGACGCTCGCTTACGTGTAAATCTATTTTCTATGATGTATATCGAGACGAATGAATAGCAAAAGCCGATCGTGCAATGCAAATGAAAAAATGGCAAAATATGATTTTGTTTGAGATTAGAAATTAAACAGATTACTTTGTCAGATCGCGTTTATCATACATTGATCATTAAAAATATTTCAGATGCTTCTAATGTTTATGATAATTCATTGAAATAAAATTAAAATTCAAAATAATTGAACGATTAATTAACATGAATATATTGTTTATTATATTGTTAATTGGTACTCTATTAATTAATTATAATATGCTATTACATAACAATTTTATGGTAATTTATAGTTTGTAATTGATTGCTATTACGATATTATATATATAATATCGATATATAAAATCGAAAAGATCACTTTTTAAAACCATTTACGTCTTTCTACTTCTCTTTTTCTTTTCTAAATGAAATCATACATTTTTTATAGGTACTATGTTATGGTTATAAAGATGAGTTCAATGAACTATCTATATAAACCTAGACAGATGCAGTAATATAATGGTGATTATTAGAAAACATAACAGACTGTACCAACAATTCATTTGCAGCCTCTATTATGAAAATCAATGTAAACAATCAAAATTTTATTATCTTGTTTATTATACCGACAAACCATTGATATCGTAGCCGATTCGATTAAATTTTTATATACAAACAGTGAGACTTTGTATAGTTAATCTATTAAAAAAAAATTAATCAAACACTTTTACTTTCAAAGACAAAGAAATAAATTATAATACGTAAAACTAAATTGTAAAATTCCTATACACGAATAAGTTCTAGAATGTCGTATGTCGATGGTGGAGATAACGATTAGCGGCAATTTGTACATTATCGATAATATCGTCGTCTTGTCGACAAACTAAGACCATAGAATAAGAAAAAAAAAGTTAAGAAGAAAACGAAAGAAGTAAGTCATATATCACAATATCAAACAAAGTAATATAAACAAAGTAATATAATGTTCAATACCTAATCGATCGAATTAACGATCAATTTGATCGATCGATTAATTTAATCACGACTATTTTCCGATTAATCGAGCAATCATAATTCATGATCAGTGAATTGAAAAAAAGAAAAAACATTCGAATAAATCGATGTCCCAGCACCACTTTACATGAGTCAAGCGTATGAAATATTAAGAAAAGGCGGGAATTTTTTAAATGCCGTTTAACAAGTCGATGATAGCAAGTTTTAACGCGCTCATTAATAATAAAAAAAAAAAATTTAATTCGATTAATGAGTCAAGAATGACGTAATAAAACTAAGAGTAATATAAATGATTGAGAAATCGATAATGAATCTACAAAAAGATTGTATAGTCACGTACAAACTTAAGAAACCAAACGCTCATGTTTACACACGCACGTACACTATTTTATTAATTCACTCGTTTCACCTAGAGAAACACATAGAACCGAATCAGATAACACACTATAAATAGGTATAAATGAACGTCACACGAGAACGCGTATTCCTACTCGACACACTTTTCCACGTGCGCAGCGGGTAAATCTCTTTGTTTTATTTTTTCAATAACATGAAAATCACTCGACGATAAATAATATCACGATCGATCTAACAATCGATCGAGAAGCGCACCGATCATTCATACAACAAGTGCCATCCCGACTATTACTGATGACTTTCCTCAAGAAGCAGTCTCGTGTCGTCTAACCTCGTTTTGGCTCCTCTATTCTCCCCTCCAAACTATACAGCCATTACTGCCGTTTCTTACGTACACATTATCAACGACGATAAAGATCGATGCTCGTGAAAAGAGAAATCGAGAGATCGAGAGATAGTCGATGTTCGAAAATCATTACGATCGCTTCTTTTTAAAATATTCGAAAATACATTATGTTTCTACCGAGAAATTCTATTAATTTTTTAAATAAAAAAGAAAAAAAATTAATATTTATTTCACAATCTCATTTCCATTAATATTAACAATTTTTTCCTCTCTGATAAAGTTATTTTTAAAAGTTAAAAACTCATTCAGCGTATCGAAGCGTTTATCGATAAACCCAATATTTTCTTGTTTAAAATGAAAACATTGAAAAGTTATTATGATTTAGTTGCTTTAACACCTCGTTACAGGATCTCATTGATCGTATAATAGACATTAATATAATATATCACAAAATATATCACAAAACACGAGGTTATAACAGTCAATTTTGAATGAAATTTTGCTTCTTTCCTTTTTTTAACAATAGTAATTTATAATTACTTGTCCTTTTTAGAGATATATTTTTTTTTGCGACTATACATATCCGAACCACTGTACCAGAGCTACTACGCGGCTGCCCACAAATGAAGGAATGCGATCGACAGCATCGAGTTGCATCGCAGTTCATTTTCACGATATAATACCTATCGTGCTCGTGCTCGCGATCGCCAATAATAAGATAGTTCTTGTCGGCATAAAAATAAATTGGGCACAATGTTATGACGCTGCCAACGAGTCGTCTATGACGACAATGACAAGGAGAGGTGAACGGAAATTCGACGATAAAAATTGTAAAAAATCACTCTTGGCAGTTAACAGATTAACGACCGTTCACATCAAGGTATAAATAAAAAAAACTATCAGTGTAAATTATGTGAAACGTCTACATATACGCGCGGAAAACAAAGAACATCTCGTCCGATGTTTAAAAACGTCGCCAAAAGACCAGGCAGAGTTTAAATAAAATAAGATCAAGTGCCAAGTTCTTGCTCAAAATTCACAACGACGAGTTTTGCCGTGTTTTCCTTTGGTTCAGATCGATTCATTACTGTCATTAACTTTTTCATGAACTTGAAGTCTTTAGAATCTTTTAAAAATACAAGGAAACGTTTGTTTGAAATCGATCATGATCGTCGTACGGATTCGAACGATCGTAATGCCATCTGTCTTGAAAATGGCGGAACAGATATATGTAACTCACTCATACGTAACTCTCTCGCTAACTCACCGACCGTGACCACTCTACAAAATAACAATTCAAACGCAACCGAATTAATCGCTTCGATCACACGTATTTGCTCTGGTGCGTTGCGACGTGTATATACGTGTAAATGCGCGCGCGCGTGTGTGTGTGTGTAACGACGTTCGCGGACGTGCATTTATGATCGTTGTGCAATCTCGTTCTAGCTGTCATCGAATTGTCCAATAAAAGCTAGACGTGGAACGTGTAAACCTTTACTTTTCCAACGTTGAATTTAAGCGAAATAAAAGGAACGAAGGAAAAATATACGTGACGTGCGATATTTCATATTGTATACATCTCAGAAAAAATAGTTTTTGTAATAAATTTAAAATTTCATTTCTTTTGTTTTAAATCCATCTAGAATTTAAATTACCAAGCCAACACATTAAAACATGGATCTTTTTAAAGAATGTTTCAACAAAAGTTTGGAAGTTTTTATAGAAGCATATTCCCCAATTTATCTTAATGAATGAAACTTCATCACGGTACTATATAAAACACAGTACACACGTACGAACTTATTAATGATAGTATTACTATAAGGCCTTGTGTCTTCTACTTTGTTTTTAATAACGCAACGTTGCACTCTTTTGTGGAAATTTTCTATTCCTTCGAAGGATAAAAGAGAAGAAAAGAAAAAAAAGAAAAGAAGAAAAAAGAAAGAAAAGAAATTTTTTTTTTTTTTTTTTTTTTTTTTTTATACCGGGATACTAGGTAGTCAAGATGACTACCCATGAAAGCAATAAGTAAAAAAATGAAATTAAAATAAAACACGAAGAGATTGCTATTGATTATAAAATCTGACAATAAATGTAATCTTAAATCGAATAATAAAGTAAAACGATAAAAAAATAATTGCCCATAAATCAATCTCAGTCGTATAAATAAGTCGAAATAAAAATGTACTTTAAAAAATGTTGTTAATCTTTGATCTATTTATCACCTAAATCGTAAACTTTGTATTAATCGGATTAATTTCATAAGAATCGCAACATTGCATCAGATGTAAAGCCACAGATGTTAATTATTCGCTAGCATGATCACTAACACCATCGTAATTTTTGTTTTTGTTTGTCATCACATGCGTGTTCATATGTATTTATATAAGAAAGAGAGAGAGGAGAACAGAGATGAACAAGTAACGAGAGACGCCGTATTTCCAATGATTCGACGAAGCAAACGCCGGCGACATTCTGTTCGTGTTCTTTCTACGTCGGAATTCCAACGTTGGCGCGCGTGGCGCCGACTTTAACCTTTTCGATGCTCCAGACACGACGAATAAGCTTTGCAAAAAATGTTTACGCGAATACGAGATGACGCATGTATGTACTATGTATTATGTACGATAAGGGAAATTGCTTGTAAAACATCCAAATTAGTGACGTAAAACATAAAGGTTGATTTCCTTATATTTCATAAAGAAGGATATTTTACATTTACATTAGTATATTGCGTCATAGTTTTCTATGTTTAGAATCAGTCTTAAATATTCCAGAATTGGATATTATCGAAATAACTAAGGAATAAAACAACGGAGGAAATAACTCATTTAAAAATATTCTATTCGATTTTGAAAAATTAAAATCCTTTAAAATTGAATACACTAAATTACAACATACAGACACGAATGATATTCCTTTATTTTGTTAATCAAAAAATATACTTTTATATAATTTTGTGTGATTCAAACAAAATATTGAAATCGATCAGCTGCATAGAATTTTGATCACGCTTTGTGGCAGCAGTCTTGGTGTACGATCAAAGCTCCGAAGCCTGGAAACGAACCAACAAACAGTCGTGCTGTTCTCATAAGAATGCGAAATGGTAAACGAATACCGTGGCGCGTTTCATGTTACGTCTTGGTTCCATTCCCAATGATATTACACATCGACACAATATTTCATAAGCATAGAATATATTTTTCGAAGATGTTATATTGTTCAAGCCAAAAGCATTTCTTTTAGTTTTCACTTGACTCGAATAAACTAAAGTAAACTAAAGATAATCCAGAAATGTTATTGGTCTGTGCGATTGACCAATCGCCGTAAAGGACATGCAAGATTGGAGAAAATGAGATAACGTGATAATGTAAAACGTAAGAGGTTAATAAATGTCGATAACGTAGCGATAAAATGAGGTAGCGATAAAATGAGGTCGCGAAATCAAACGTTTTTTTTATCTTTCGTCAAAAAGGATCCCAATTCCGTTTACCAAAAACGTTTTGTGCTTTACTGAGTATCGTGACAGACCGACCTCACGACTATATTATATAGGAGAACATCATCATGGTCTCGTAGGAATGCGAGAAGAAAATTGCAGAATGTTCCGTTGCTCGATTAATTTTAAGGTTCGACGAGCGAACAGAACGATGTATAACATATAGTACAGTATAGTATAGTAGTAGTAATAGTAGTAGTAGTAATAGTAGTAGTAGTAGTAATAGAAGTAGTAGTGGTAATAGTAGTAGTAGTAGTAATAGAAGTAGTTGTGTAGTAGAGTAGTAATAGTAGTAGTAGTGTAGTGTAGTGTAGTAGTAATAATATTCTATATCCACACAAACGATAGAACGGTTCACGAGCATCGAATTAAGAGAATTCCAAGTTGAAAAGAGATGGGTATACTTGTTATGGTCAAGCATATAAATGATAAAATTTGCCCTTTCTCGTATAATAAAAATATCGGATGCTTCCGAATCGATATTTACTTGATGCTTCAATCTCGTTAAAAAGAGACTAATTAGAGAAACAGCAAGCAGGAAGTGAGGGATCTAAACGTACTCGGGAATGATTGTGTTCGTAAAGAGAGGGGAGGGGGAGACAAAGACAGATAGAGAAAATTGCGCAGCGAATGCCTGAAGAATCGGTCTCTACGCAGAGAGAGAGAGAGAGAGAGAGAGAGAGAGAGAGAGAGAGAGAGAGAGAGAGAGAGAGAGAGAGAGAGAGAGAGAGAGAGAGAGAGAGAGAGGCGGGAGGAGGAAAAGACAGAGAAAAGCGATCCTGACACTGACAATCTACTGTGTAATGGATAACAGGAGTAGTGCGCGCGGAAGGGATGGTATTTAAGTACGTGTCGTTGTAGAGAGATAGGGGACGACGACAACGACGACGACGAAGAAGGTGGAGGAGGAGGAGGAGGAGGAGGAGGAGGAGGAGGAGGAGGAGGAGGAGGAGGAGGAGGAGGAGGAGGAGGAGGAGGAGGAGGAGGAGAGACGAAGAGGGGAGGGGGAAGAGCATAAAGAAACTAGATATAACCTTACCTCGTCACCGGCCTCGACATCCTTGTTGCCATTCTTTCCCTTGTCCTTGCTGGTCTTCGACGACGTTTCCTGGAACAGAAGTAGTAAAAGCGTGGCAGATCTGGTTGGTGTAGCAGCGTGCGCGCGTGTTCGCGCGTGCGTTCGACTCGTCCCTTCAAGAGAGGGATGAATTGGCACTCGCGAGAACACGCCTGGTGTGTGTGTGTGTGTGTGTGTATGCGCGCGTGCGTGTGCGTGTGAGTGTGTATATGCCTCTTTATGTGTATACATATATCCAGAGCACGGTAGCAAAGAAAAAGGCAAAAAATACCATTATTTTATCGTGTGCGACGGGGCCCGAGACACGCGAGAGAGTAGTCGAAACTCACACGATCGCTTTAATAGGCCGACGATGGATTCCGTACGAGTCGGCGGGGGACTCTTACTAGAGCGGAGCGAACCTTTTTTTTCGCAACGGACAGATAGTTGAAGATCCGATTTTGCGACGTATACGGACGGTCGGTTCAAGAAACGAGCAAGACGACGATCTCCACCATGCTACTACACCCTTGAGTAGCTAAGGCCGCCGGGGTTGTTCCCCCGGTGCACTCACTCTCTCTCTCTCTCTCTCCCTCTCTCTCTTTCTCGCGCGCACACGCTAGCTCCCTTCTTCCTTTTGCTCCTTCCTTCTTCGCTCTTTCTCTCTGTCGTGGAGAAACACCATTCGCGTCGCGCAGCACCGAGAGAGAGAGAGAGAGAGAGAGAGAGAGAGAGAGAGAGAGAGAGAGAGAGAGAGGAGAGAGAGAGACAGAGAGAGAAAAAAACAGCAAAAGATAGAGAGGGGATGAATAGACAGACTGATCCGTAGACAGACCGATCGCGTGTGAAGAAAAACTTTAGTGGTAACGTTCTAAAGATACCACTACGCGACACGAGAGAACTACCGTGACAGACGCACCTTCTCCTTCCTTAGCAGGTTCGGCATTTTTTAAAGAGTTTTACAAGAACGGGAACGCGTGAGAATCAAGAGAAACGCGAACACGAGTACGCCCACGAGAGCGCGCGTATCGGCACATCGGTCTCTGGTGGCGGACGAGCCGACGACGCACAAGCACGGCATCCCTGTATGCGCCGGCCATTGGCCCTCCCTATTGGTCGTTCTATGTTCGCCGCCATCGCCATCTCTCATTCTCTTCTACGCAAGACCGATCGCGCCACCGATACTGTCTTTTCTCTCTCTTTCTTTTTCTCTTCGCATATCTCATAAGTTTATATACATATTTTTTTCATCGGCTATCCCATCTGTCCCACTATTTATATAAAAAAGAAAGAAATTTATATTTATATATTATGGACGAATATTTTTTCTAAGTTCCTATTGGTTGATGCTTCTCCAATGAAAATAGTTACATCTATAGAAGTATGTTTCTATTGGTCTGCGATGTTCATTGAATATAAATTATCTTTAGAATCAAAATACTATCGTATACTTAACCGAATAATCGTTAAAATTAATGTTTCGTCACGAGCGGGAAACTTATTTTCAATTCATTTTTTATTGACGAATAGATTTCGTTAAATACATATAGAATAGAAGGATATTAAATCAATATTCGACAAATAATAGAAGAATAGATAACAAAAGATGCATCGGTGTCTAATCGATTATTCAAACATTTGAAATATTATTTAAATATAATGAACATTGTGAGAATTATTATTTCGAGATAATTACATAAAAATAATTTAATTTATTGATATAGAAACAAAATAATTAATTATGGAGCCCTCTGCGAAAGTATAATTTAAAACAAATATAACTCATAGAATAATGATAGTTAAAATTATGAAATTAAAAAATTTTAAATTTTAGCATCTCAAACCTACAACTTGTAAAGAAGCGATTCAAAGATGGGAAGAAAAAACGGGAATGAATGCTGCTGAAGCAAAAGAAGTCATTATATCGTTTCAATGGCCACCAATTGAAAAAATGGATAACAGTTTAGCTGTTTTGGTCAATGTAGTGTTAGTCATTAAACTATCACATACTTTCTTATTGATATTATGTATAAAGTTACAATAATAAGTAACGATAATTTATGTTTCTAGAAAATTATCTTTATCCACTAACATGATAGAAAGAATCAGTGGCATTAATTCTTTAAAGAATTTACGAATTTTATCCGTGGCTCGTAATAATATCAAAAGTTTCTCTGGATTAGAGGCAGTAGGAGATCATTTAGAAGAATTATGGATATCATATAATATAATAGAAAAAACCAAAGGTGTGAACATGCTTAAGGCGCTCAAAGTTCTTTATATTGGTAATAATTTAATACGAGATTGGGTAGAATTCAATCGTTTTCAAGAAATTCCTAATTTAGAAGATCTATTATTTATAAATAATCCCTTATGTGAGACCATGGATACTGAGGCATGGCGTATTCAGGTCATGAAAAAACTTCCAAATTTGAAGAAACTTGATTCGATCCCGATAGTGTATGTGTTATAGAGCTTACGCATTATAATAGATAGAAAAAGGAATGAAACTCAAATATTTTTTTAGGCGTGCTGCTGATGATTTTTAAGATGCATTACATCGGATGAAATAAAATTGATCAGAGAACAAAATATAAAACATGTATTTACATGTTGTATGCTATGCCCATGATAAAAATGTATTACAATATTGTATTCTTATTATTTATATTTCAGTATAATACGTATCCTTCTTTCTTTGTACTTTCCTGATATTATGTTTACATTCTTTCATAGAAGTCACTGCATTATTAATAATTTTCTACTTTCATGTCATTAAGTCCAAGTTCTTCATTTTGCTCAAAGTTTCTTTCATATTTTGTAATTTTCAATTTATCATCGGGTCCATCATCTGAAAGAGTTTGTATGTAACTATTTCCAGCTGGGTCATCCAATATTAAAGTTATTGTTTTATTTCCTTCAAGAACGTCTGTTAATTGTGACATAAACGCTTGGATTCTGTTAACATTTTCAGCATCTGTACTATCACCCATAAAAGCTGTAGATGATGATAATTGTTCTTTAGTCGCTGCAATAATGCCTTCTACAGTAGTGAATCTGCCTCCCAAAGCTGCTGGGCCAACTTCTAATTCAAGTTCTGGTATTTCCATATAGCATGTTTCAGACTTTAATAAATCTCTGGTAAAATCTTCTTTTCCCGTAATTGTTACCTCTATTTTTACTCCATGAGGCTCTACTCCCCCACTACTTTTAACTTCGTTAGTTTTATGACCACATGCTTCGCATAGTGTTGCCATAATTACAACCTCTTTAAAATGTGGTATATCTATGTTAAATCTTAAGGAAAAGTAACATCTTTAATATATTATAATTTTTAATTATAATAAATAAAAAGTTTCAAAACAAAAATTGAATGATTAGCAAATTAATGTTGATCTCGGCAAAAAGGATACTTGTCAGTTTCATGTTAGTCTCGCAAGGACTATTACAATCTGGACAATTTGTAGGAAAAGATAGAACTTCACCTTCAATATCTTCAAGAGTATGTTCTCCATCTTGTATAGGTGTCAAAAGAGCTTCTGTATTTTCATTATATATCCCTAATAAACGATTTTCTTCTTCCGATCTGTTAAAGTAAGTAATTTTACATCCAGAATCTTTAAGCGGTGCCTTTGGATTTTCAACATAGCAGTTTCCAGATGCATCTTTAAAAATTATTGTAAATGGTTTGCTAGGTATTTTAAGATCTCGTAATTTTGCTAAAAATTTATCTATCTCCTCTGCAGTTTCTGGATATTCTTCTCTACGTCTTGGTTGGTCTTGTTCCAATCCTTCGATACTATGATCTATTATACCCTCAATCGTAGTAATTTCTCCTTTCTGAGATCTTGCAGGGATCTCAAAATCTATTTGAGGCAAATGAACACTGGTATAATCTGACTTTACTACTTGACGATTCAAGTCTCTTGGCGAGTTAACTTCCAAGGTAATTTTAATGCCCTTTTCAGATATTTTACTTCCACTTTGAATTTCATTATTTTGATAACCACAATTCTCACAATCAAAGGATATTACCACAACATCTTTGTAATGCGGTATTTTCGTCAAAAGAAGTCTTGTAATGCCCTAAACATAGATGAAAGAAGTAGTCAACAATGAAATATTACATATTTTTTATTTTATAAAAATGTATCTATCTCTTACATTTTTACCACAATTTACACAAAGACTTTCTATCTCTGTGGCCTCTGGTTCAGGATCATCTGCCATAAGATTACGAAAAAGTGGTTTAAAAGTGATTCCAGATTCTGCCTTCCTTTCGTTCGCTGCCATTTTCTTATTTCTTTGGTTATGTTCTACATTCTATATTTATTGCAAATGACCACGCAGCATATCGTTAAGTAAAATATTTAAGAAGAGCAACTCGTATAGAATGTACAAACATCTTATGCTTTGATATCGTGACTAGACAAATCTAGATAGATTCACGGATATATATCAATGACATTCCAAGGTAATAAAGAAAAAGGCGGGAAAGTACATAACACGTCTTTGAGTATTCTTACGCTTAACAGTATTTTCGTTTCAGAAAGTGATGTACATTTTATAAAAATTAAAATTATATTCTTATGAAATTCGTAGTAATTTAGATTTGTTAAAATCATGGTTGATGAAAAATTAATTAAAATTGTTCAATCGACTTTCTCTATTTATGGACTTGTATTATCAAGGTAAGAAAGTATTTTATCGATATAAGTTATTACAATAATTATTTGGGATAATAAAAGTATTTATTTACTTAATATATGCAAATGGTTTTGCTTAGGACACTTAGTATTTCTGTTGCCAAACAATTATCACAAGTAAATGAGGATGAACAAGAAAATTGGCTTACGGGTGTAGTAGAGCGAGTATTATCCCAAAATTTAAAAAATCCACATGTGGAAGTCGATCACATTAAAGTTGCTATTACAGATTTTATGAGATCAGATATACTAAAAGAAACTGAGACAAAATTAAATGTTATTGATGCATATGATATACCAAAAATTATATATGATCTTAACAAGAAAAAATTTGTATTACATAAAAGCACTATGGATTTATATTCTGATGTAACACAAAAGACTATACTTTTCAAAGATAGATTTGAAACTGTATTATATAGATTATTAAGACATGAACTATTTACTTCGCGTAAGCTTGGAGAAAAAAATGTATCCAGAATAAAATTAACACCTATTGAATCCTTGTTCAACGAGAGTAAAACGAGAGATATTTGCTTATTAGGCCTTGTAGCTGAATTCTCTGAAAATCATTATTATTTGGAAGACCCAGGAGGAGCACTAAAAATTGATTTGAAACATGCAATATCCTTTTTAATCTACTTCATCAAAAAATGATGTAAATTTTATATACACATTATATTTATTATATTCA
Organism: Dolichovespula sylvestris; assembly: GCA_918808275.2. Taxonomy (NCBI): domain Eukaryota; kingdom Metazoa; phylum Arthropoda; class Insecta; order Hymenoptera; family Vespidae; genus Dolichovespula; species Dolichovespula sylvestris. The sequence goes on from OU964968.1 coordinate 2,032,892, forward strand.
TATATATTTTCCTTACAATTGTATATACATTTTCCAAGATGGTTTGATAATGGAAGGTTCTATAGTATTAGTTAGTGGTACTTACACTAATGGGGTATTACATGTTAAAGAAATAGGATTTCCACCACCAGAATCATCTGATAATTCACGTGCAGATTTTGGAGATGCTAATACATTTGGTGGACCTCATCCTACATCACTGAAATTATCTGAAAAGTTGAAAATATATGAAGAATCCAATCAAAATGGAATGATAATTTTTCTATCAGATTTATGGCTTGACAATTCAGTTGTATTATATAAATTCAAAATAATGTTGGATGGATTAGTGGACATTCCACCAATAGCTTTTGTAATATGTGGGAATTTTTTGAGTTTTCCTGAAAATGAATTCAGTCCAGCAGCAATGAAGGAAGGTTTCAAGAAATTAGCTGATTTAATAGTTCAATATCCGACTATAAAGACGTCTTCGAAATTTATATTTGTACCAGGTCCTTGCGATTTAGGCGCACCAAAGATTTTACCAAGACGGTCATTGTCCAAATATGTGGTCGAAGATATGCAGAAAGCTATACCTGAAGCTATATTTGCCACTAATCCTTGCAGAATTCAATATTGTACTAAAGAGATTGTGGTATACAGAGAAGATATGTTGATAAAAATGTGTAGAAATACTTTACGTTTTCCTAGTGGAGAAGAATCAAAAGTACCTAATCATGTAAGTTTTTTCATATACATGGAGTATAAACGATTGAAATGAAAATTTTGTGTTACAAAAGGAAAATTTTATTTGATATGTTTCAGTTCGCTAAATCTATTATTTGCCAAGCACATTTGATTCCTCTAACACTTACGGCAAGTCCTGTTTATTGGACACATGATTATGCCTTACGTTTACATCCTACACCCGATTTAATTGTTGTTGCGGATAAGTACGAACCATACTCGACTGTTTACTCAAATTGCCATGTAATTAATCCTGGATCATTTCCAAATAATAAGTTTTCATTTAAGACATATGTACCTGCAGCAAATTTAATCGAAGATTGTGAAATTCCAAGTACGCAATAAATATATCAAATTATATTAAATGTATGATAAATAAAATACTACTAAAGTTTTTCTAGCAAGTTTCTTTTTTTTTTATCAATTATTCGAAAATATTCATTTATACATTTTGTTAGGCATTTATTAGTTTTCTAAATAACAAAATCACGTTATTTTACAATACTTAATAAATTTTTATCTACTTCATAACTTAAATTACAACAAATATTAACGTCGATTATATGTACGTAAAATTAAATAAAACATGAACATCGGAAATAACTTATCGAGGATATCGGGGGTACATTTTTGGGTCCTCTGTATCCAATAATACAATACGCAGGAGTATTTAGAAAATAACTTATTAATGTTTACTAACGATTTGGATACATCAGATAAGTTTAACATTATGAAACGTAATATATATTTTTTAAAACTCTCCTAATGCTCGTCTTCATTTATCGATGATAATAAATTCTGGACTAATAGAATAATCTTATGTGCGAAAATGTTTCAAGAGGACGTAAACGATACGTACTAATTTTTTGTTTTCATTATTGATTTATATAAATAGATACATACAATATTAAACACAGTGCTCCTACAACTTCACAGTATATATATAACAATATTACAAGTACAAATTGGGTCTTGATATCCCTCAATTTCTCGTACTGGAATCATAAATGATTCTTGGTAAATCATCAATCGTGGCATCTTTATTTGGAAATATACAATTTTATGGTAAAACCAATAATGTCGTATAAGATTATACAATAAAAATAGAAAATTATTCAACAATATTTTTCACTTGTATACGCGTATTGTTTCATCGTAATTATATAAATATAATTGTCCATATGTAAGAATCAAGGAAGCTTAGATCACCTAAATTATATTAGAACGATACGACAAAGCTATATTTTTCTCAACTTTATCAAGGATAAAGAATTCAATACTTGTTCGTGTTAAGATATTCACATAGAATTAAGATAAAAGGATGATTTTTTAAATGACAACGAAACGGATATTAAAGTTATTTGAAATATTTGGTGAGAAGATTATAAGCATTAAAATCATGTTGAAAGAAAAAATGCGATTAAAAATTATGTTAACGATGTAAGAACTGCAGGAGATATCATATGCACTTAGAACGTTGTGTGTGTGTGTGTGTGTGTGTGTGTGTGTGTGTGTGTGTGTGTGTGTGTGTGTGTGTGTGGGCGCTATATATATATATATATATATATATATATATATATATATATATATATATATATATATATATATATATATATATATATATATATATTACAGTACCATTTGTAAAAAAGGAACGTTCTTACATCTATTGCACATTTTTACGCGTGATAAGCTTTTCGTTATCTTTTGCCTTTCGTATTGTTTTTCTTTTATACACTATTCAATTCCTCCCGCCAAATTTATCGGCTATATATACATATATATATATATATATATATATATATATATATATATATATATACTTAATACATAATAATACGTTTAATGTACTAATGCTTTCTTTTTATATGTGGCTATGTACAGGTGTATAAGTTTAGCTATTAAAGTTAGAATTTCAGTCGACGGACAGTCTAACGGTCCTTCAGACTCTGTGTCTCACGAACTCTTCGCCGTTTTTGCATGTAATAATTCTCCTAAAAAAGAAAAAAAGGAAATAATGTACACATTGCGAGAAATAAAGTTCACTTTATACGATTAACTTTGTCTTTACATCTCAAACGAGATATTTTTGTCTTCAAGACGAATTTTTTAATGAATCCCACTTAGTTAGCAATTTTTTTTAAATGAATTCCTCTTCAGTGACGCTATTATGCATTTTTACTTCGGCAACGAATGAAACAAGAATAAGTGAAAGAACTAAACGTATATTTTAATCCTTATATTTAATTGTAAAAACTTTGTATTATTTTGTCACACACACACACAGACACACGCGCGCGCACTTTTTTAATCAATATATAACAGTTTATCTGTATTTTATATTCAATCTAAAATTTGATATATTTCATAAATTTATTCAGAATAGAAACAAAAAACAGTTTAATAAATTAAATCTTGCTTCAAATGAAATGTTATTCAAATGAAATGAGTTAAGAAGAACTAATTACCAAACGAAATATTCAAAATATAATGAAACATTGAGGAAAATTCTGTGATAAATTCGATCATCAACCTACTTTCCCTTTGATACCTTCTACAAGCTTGGTTCCTTTCTTCGGCATCGAAGTACCATAATGTGATTGCGTATCTCGTTTTGTATGCCGGCTGTACTTCGTGAGGATTTCTTCTATCCGACCAGAAGAAGAGTATTCTATCGAATAGAGGTTCGATATCGGCTACTTGATCGCGCCAACCTTCTGGAAATATCCTTAAAAGGCCTCCATTTTTCTATAATTATAAAACGAATCAACAATATATGATTATTCGAAGAAGAAAAGAAAAAGAGAACAAAAAAAATTGTTTACAATTAGATTAAATTAGATTGCCAAGGTTAATATTAAATATAAACGTATACAGAAAAAGAAATTGTCGTTTAAACTTAGACAACAACAACAAGGCATCTTCAATGTCAATTTTCTTTTCTTTTTTGTTGCAATAAAATGAAATAAAATTAAACAAAAAATGGAGATATATATAAGTCGGTGATTATGAAAATGACATTTGAGACGTTAAAAGACATATTTTATCGCGCGATATTCTTAACGTTTAAAAATAATATTACGAATAAATATACTTATATTCCTATTCGTCATTATAGAAAAATAATTTTCAAATAATTCAAATCCAATGTTCAAATATCTCAAAACGAAAAATATATGACAAATCATTTTCATAATTAATGGTCTCTCTCTCTCTCTCTCTCTCTCTCTCTCTCTCTCTCTCTCTCTCTCTCTCTCTCTCTCTCTTTCTCCCCCTCTCCCCCTCTCTCTCTTTCACAACTCCATACACACGCTCCCCCCCACAGACACTTTTAAAATCATATATATATATGTCATATATATAAATATATATTGATCATATAATCATATATATATATAAGATTTTAAAATTACATGATTAAATTATGGAGAGTTAACAATTACATTTCTTCAGTCATTCTATTAGAGATTAAATCAAGAGACAACTTATATATCAAACTTCCGTTCTTTTAAAATATCCTACACCTAGTACAGCAGTCCTTGAACAAAACATGTGTTAAAAGTCTCCCATATTTATCGTGTAGGTCAACGTAAATATTGCTCAACAGGCAAGCAAGCAAGCAAGTAAGCGAGAAAACCCGAGTCATACGAGTTCTTGCTGTCTCTTATACGTGGGTGTACGTTGAGTTTAGCACGTAAGCATTTTAAAACCCTTCATGCCTTTACTTTTTCCTATTTTCGTACGAAGGACACAAGTTGTGTATCATCTTATAAGGACGTTGAAAATATGAAACCACAATTTTAATAATTACAAACGAATAGAGATTACATATTCGAGATTTTCATTCGAATATATTCTTAAACAACATGATTCAAATTTATTGCGCTAAAAGCTTGTTTTTTGATGATGAATATGTTTGTAAGTGCGTGAATCATATGCATGAATCGACTATGTATTATATATACATACATATATGTTTACGTATATCACATATTTCAAATTTAAAAAAAAAAAAAAAAAAAAAAAAAAAAGAGAAAAAAAAATTGAACGGAATTTTTTTTTTATCTATTATTTCTTTGTATACTCTAAATGTATATATTGAGAATGTATGACGTATTTTATTTTTTATACCTTATATATATATATATATATATATATATATATATATATATATATATATCTAAGTTTTTTTATATAACTCAATATGGCGTCTGAGAAGACATCGAAAAATCAATATACATGAATTTTTTTTCTTTAACGATCGATAAAGCGAACATTTTGTAAATATATTGTACATGGATATATACAATTTTAAAAATAGAATTCGATAATTAAATAAATGAAGTAGAAAAGAATGTGGTTATGATTAAACATGGCAAAAGATTTACCTTAATGTCCCAATCTTGATTCAGATAGTAAATTGCAGTGATGCATCGTCCATCCCGGTTAGGATTATCCACATGCTTCACGTAATGCGAACCGTGACCAGGGTAGCAAGCTACCATTGCCTGAAAAAAAGGAAATAAAAGAAAGAAAGAAAGAACGTAAAAGAAAGGAAAGAAGAATTAATCTTGTGTTACGTTGCAGAAAAGGTCAGTAAACATCATAAGAAAAAGAGAGAAAGAAAACTTATTCGCAATATCGAGCAATGACCCACATAAATTAAATTTTGAAAGTACGGTGTACGTTATACCACGTTAACCCTCTATAACATTATATATGTAACTTAGAAGCCCCCGCAATATATATATATATATATATATATTATTTATTACATTATATATTATTTTTATTTATATTTTATTTTATTTTTTCGTCAGGAAAGTTTCACAGTTAGTTCATATCCTACAAATTAATGTTTGCTAAGTATACATTATACTTAAAGAGAATATAGTATAACTACATATATTATTTTAATTTTTAATAATTTGAATTATTTTGTTATATATTACAAGTTTCACATTATAGAGAATTAAAAATACAGAATTTAGAATTATAATAACAATTTTGAAATTTCGTTATCATATTTTCATCTGAAATTAAGAAGAAGTGAAATTTTTTTCTTCTGATTTTAGAGACTCTTGAGTAATGTTTATGAGTGTTGTAATAGGAGTGACTAAATGTCAGGAAGCTACGTTATTCTTTGGGAATATGTGTGCGTTCGGCAACGAGGAAAATTCGATAACAAAGCATATCACATGTTCCGGGTATTCCCGCAGCTTTCTATTATTCAGAAGTGACAGTAACAAAGTTTTCTTTAAGCTCTGTGATTTCTCTCATAGATAATTATACAAACGGGATGAGTATTTGCGCGACATCTATTTATATAACAAAAAACACGACTTGATTTTATAAAAACTAATCATTTGTACGAAACAAACAATATGTATACAAACAAGATAAAGAAATTAATAAGTACTTTTCGTTATATATAAATTATGTAAATGGTGTGTGTGTAATTTCTCAAAAATTATTTTATTGCATAATATGATGTTTCATTAATAAGAATTAATGTAATGATTAAAAATTAATATAATGATAAAAATGATGAAGAATACATGTGTGTGCGTGCCTGTATGACACTTTTAACGATATGAAAAGTACATACAAGAGACACGAGTTAGTGAAAGTCACATTTCCAGAAAAAGACATTAGTCTAGCCTTAGCCCTTCGTGCGAGTTATCACGTATCTCTATCAATTGGTAACACGTGTAACGCTAGCCTTGGCCCTACGCTCGTCCTTCACTTATTATTGTACCTCCGTCAATTTTAAAATCTGACGTACAAATTTGTATATACTATATCGACATAACAAAACCGACATAATATTTTCTTAAAGAAATATGTATTAATTCTTGATGGTTTTACATTTAATAACATTAATAACATTATGAATATAAAATTATCAAATGAATATTGAATGGATACGTTCATTAATAAAGTCAATATTGTATATCGACTTTGATGTGCATCTAAAGGCCATTAATTTAGCATGACTTTTTTTTCTTTAATCTTATGTTATCATTTCGATTTTATTCTACAACATAAAATATCAGTAATATTCGTATATAATGAAGATGTGACACAAGCTAATTATATATATATATATATTACACACACATACACATATGTAACGAAGACTCTCCAAGTCAAAAGGTCAACAATTTATTTCATGATAAAATATTCCATATTTAATATTCATTTGGATCGAGAACTATTCATTTTTGAAAACAAGTAACTTTTAATTTTTATTAGTTACTAATAATCATAGCAACAAAGAAACTAATATTATTGGCTTACTACTTACTTTCGGATAGACCAACCATTGGCTTGTCAAATCTTTAGTACATATGTATATTTCTAAGACATTAATATTTTTCATTATAGAATAAGATCGAAGAGATAATACAAGATACAGACATAGAAATTTGGCTCCATGAAGAATTCTTTATACCACCCACTATCCAACTATGATAAATTAATGGCCAGCCACAGGTGTACAAGCGATAAATAATGTATAAAAGCTACGACATTAAATTGAAGTTGTGTATCATCTCATTGAGGACGATGAACGAGCGTAATACGAGTCGTAAGAACACGCGCGAGTTTTATCTACATTCTACGTCTTTATGTATGTATGTATGTATGTATGGATTTATGTATGTATGTATGTATTATGTGTACAATGTACATTTTTATGTCTGTTAAAACAACAATCTTTATTCATTTGGAAATAATTATAAGAAACATATAAGTATTTTAATTCAACATAAGAAAGAAAGAAATGTTTTGATATGACCAGCACGTCCAATCATCGAATTTACATTCTATAGAATACTTTATAAGAAAAAATAAAAAAAGAAAGACGAATGCGTTATCATAACATGTTAGATAATCACACATTGTAACCATTGATACTTATAATAATCTATCGGACGTTTATATTCGATAAGAATAACATTTAAAAAGGAAACTTGTTCGTAAAATATCCTGCATAGTATCTGTTCAAATAGCGTTATTTTAAAATAAATTATGAAGTTATGAAAAAAGTTATGAAAAAAAAAAAGTTATGAAAAAGTTGAGCGTTGTAAGGAAGAATTTTTGTAAAATTGACCTAAGTTATCCTTTAAGGACTTTTCTGTCTACTTCCGTATTTATCATAAAGATTGATAAGAGTCTTCTTTCTCTTCTTTTTGTCTGTCCAGAGATTACAAAATCAAGAATGTTCTGATAAGAAAAGGACAATCTACTTAAAAGTACGTGACACGATAAAAAGCAAAGCGATAATTGTCGCTTCTCTGATTAGCTACGGTGAATATAACACAGTCTAACGAATAATATCGTTGTGATCTTAGGTCGACATGTTATTATAAGCATATTATACAATAAAAATTGAATATAAAGATGTCATCATCGATTGTAAGAAATTTTCTTAATGATACTTAAAATTATATTCAAAATTAACTAAATTGCCCGTTAGAATCATCATAATCATGATTTTCACAATTCGTAGAAATATTAATCATTTTTAATTATGTACCGTGAAAATTTCTATACAAGTATAATCAGTTTCGACTCGCTTTGTTCGGATTATAAGTGGAATCAACAAAACGTGAATATACTGCGTGTCACGACAGCCAATTAAATAGGACGATTGTGAGGAGCGTTGTCGTTCGAGGCTAAATCTTGGCGACGTAAAAAAAAAAAATGTACCATTGTTATTTCAACATGATCTAATTTTAACTCAGTTGCGAACAGAATTTAAAAAGATTTTAAGATACTCGTATAAAATGTCTGTGTATCCTGTACATTTGCAGGAGCAATTTGGAGCAATCTATTAATTTCTGGTTGAAGCGTCACATCGGCAATCTAAGAGAAAGGGAGAGAAAGGGGAAGGAGGGGAGGGAGGGAGGGACAGAGAGAGAGAGAAGTCAAGGGAAAAACATTAGAATTGATTGCCAAATAAAACAAATACGTCAAGTTCGAGGATAAGCGAGGATAAGAAAATATTTATCAAACGGTCGAACGCTTGCAAGTCAATAAATCGATCGATCGTTTGAACATATCGCCGGGTATTTCTTTTTTCTCTTTTATTTTTATCTCAATAAAACCTATTAGATTCATTTCGTAGTAAATATTCAAGGGTTATACAATTTCTTTTTTCACGGAAATATAATCGAATTATTATCCAAAAATAAAAAAATAAAAATCCGAAGATTACGTATTGTTATAATAACAACGCGAATGATCCCGATTGATCGAGTTACACTGCTCCCTTTTAATATAAGTAAAAATGGATTAATGGATCCTTTTGTTCTTCAATTAGCGCTTAACGTCTGACGTCGCGTAAAATTCTACATAGATGAATGATAAAATGGTAAAAGCGCGCTCCTTTGAACTTAAGTATCGATCGATACATCTACTCTATTATAATCGATGTATCATTAAATACATTAGTATTGTAAGTTTTCACTTTATCCTCGTATAGTTTGATTTTCCATTGATAGATGATCGATTGTTCAAAATAGGCCTCGAGAGTTCATTCGATCCAAAATCTATCAGTCTAATAATAAACGTCGCAGAATGTGCGTGCGTGCGCACACTAGACAAAGAATCGAAGCGAAATTCTTTTACAAATATAGTACACATACAAAAATATCCAGACATCCTTTTCAAATTAAATAACTTCCCTTTCTACACAGGGTAAATAGTGAATCTAATTTTTTGGATAACCATAGAGAAATTTTGTGATTTTAAAAAGGCACATTTTGTATTTTTTTTCTTTGTTGAAACAAAAAATCATTAATTATTCTATATCTACTTAACATCAAGAACACACACGCATTCTCTCTCTTCTTTTTTTAACTAGTTTACAAAATGTTATTCGATTTCGAAAACTGACCGAATATTTTGTTGACCCACTATATGCATGCGTGTGTATATAAAACGAATCAAAAGTTTGAAAAATTGATCTTTATATATTTAGAACCATCATTATATACGACATTAATATTTTAATTTTGAATTTCATTATCGAAGTGATACGTTTTTTTATAAACAATAATGATGACAATGGTAATATATTATATACATATATAAAGAAAACTGTTAACTGCTTCTACGTAATAAATAAGAAATACAGATACATCTATATAGGAATCATGATCAATCTTTGGCGCAATTCTCCGCACACCTCTCCTTTCGCAAGCGTTCACCTTCAGGAAGGTTAGAGAACAATTCTCGCCTGAGTGAACTTTCCATTTTCGGAAAAAAAGCGCAAATAAAATTGCCGTTTTATATCTAAGTGGAGATGGTGCATATATTTAGTTATATACATACATACATGCATACATACATGTGTACGCATGTACGTAATGCGTACAAATGACGCGGCTCGTGGGTGGCTTCACGGATAAATGAGAAGACGGGTTGGGGAAGGAGTGGGGCGTCGGTAAAGGCGTACGTGACCGACTGCACTTCGTGAGTTCTATCATTCCCCTCTCTCCCGCGAGCCTTGTTCGTTCAACGTCCGAGATCTCTTTCGAAGATCGCGACGATTTCAGGATCCTGACCTTCTCCACTAAATTCCTACTCTTCCTTCTACTTTCCTTTCTTCCTTTTTGTATCTTTTTCTTTTTTTTCTTTTTACTCCCTTCCTACCCATTCTCCTTTCTTCTTTCTCCTGTGTAGCCTTATACGATCAACAACCTCATTTTTTTCGATTTTAAGATTACGATTTATAAAAAATCTTTATTATAATTGAAGCGTAAATATTTTTAAATGATTTTTATAAAATGAAGCACGATGTTTGTACGCAATAAAGATCGTAATTGTATTAAGTAAATATAAAAATTTGTACTGATTGCTCGACGTATATGAAGAACGTTATTTTTAATGTTCTTTCTTTATTAACCTATTTCTATTTGTGTAATCAACGGTTTAATAATCCCAGACTGGAAAGCTCATGCTAAACGGTTCGCCTAATTTTACAATTGACATTCGATTACACCCACTACAGTAGAGAAAGAATACAAATACTCTTACTATGGCACTCTTTCATTTGTTTGCGCGACCATTATTGAAACATTTTATATTAGTTTTAAGGAATAGTCGATATTATCGCTGGAAGAAGAAATTCTTTCTTTCTCTTTGATAATCATGTCCATTTAATAAAAAATGGTAGAACATTTGGTAAATCCAATCTAGAGAGATTATTCGAAATATCGATTCTATTGATATAAATAACAGTATGATAATATTAGTTTCTTTATACAAATGATGATTAATATTACAAAGTCTCAAAATCGTATCGTTTTGTATGTAGCAATGAAGACATCGTTTTCTTATTCAAATGAAAAACAGAGAAATAATTTAACAATAAATAATTTAAAAATAAATTGCAAAATAGTCATTAAACAAAATTATTGTATGACATTTTTTAATGAATAAACAGAAATTTTTACAAAAATGTATACTGTTATATTTACCTTTGTTCTGCCGTTGATTGTATAGCTTCCCATCTTCCCATTATTGTGCATTTTGTTTGCCCTCATGATAATAGCATCAACTTGAGATATAAGCATGCCAATATTTTGACAAGGCTTTTCTTTTCCATCCAACCATGTTATCTGATCACCTCGAATTGTTTTTAAGTCATTTGCACTAGCCTTATTGGAAACCAATTGTCCATCCTTAAATAACCCAGCACTATACATATTTAAAACTTCTTTTAGCACCGCGAGGCCCTTATCCGCACCCAGAAAATTGTCCACCACGCACACGCCATATTCGTTCATGTCTCTGATCACATTTCTACAAATTTCGCCTATCAGTTCCTCTAAATTGTTCTTATTTCTATGTAAAAAAGGGGGTAAAAGGTCTTCCTCGCGAAGTTGAACATCTAGGAAATTTTTCATGCCATTGTGATGCGTTGGCATATCTAATTCTGAATCTTGCAAACTACTGAGAATTGTAGAACTCTCTAAGGCAGGATTCAATAATTCTGCTCTAGCTCCTAAAATCGTATCTTCTGAGCTACCTTCATAAGTTATAGGAGAAGTCCAACCATCAGCCTTGACAATCAGGTTGCTCTTCGATTCGTCTCCGTTCTGTTTTTTCTTAAAATTTTGATCTACATACTTCGGATAGATTAAGTTCTCAGATCGTTTATTAGAATCTGTAAACAAAGAAAATTTTATATTAGAGAAGAGGAAATCCTCAAAAAATAAATAACGTTAGCATGAAATTCCATAAAAGTAAAGCAAGTTTAACATTGAGATTTCTCAAAGTACATATGAAACAATACAAAAAAAAAGCAAAACAGTAATAAATCGATCGAGATTTAGATACGATTCGAAATTACTGTTGTGTTTATTTAGTTATTAGGATTACTTCCGATATAACGTTAAAGTCGGATTAATATTGTATTATAAGATTAGAAATGAAAGATTTAGAAATGAAAAACTGGAATAAGAAAAGAGAAAGGGAAATAGTGAAATCATACCTCGGATCAGTTTTAAAGGATAAGAACGTGAGAAATCCTTGTCGTCGCTCTTTTCCCGTACGGCGTGATCACCGACCAGCTCAGCAAAGACTTTGCTGGTTAGTTGAGGTTGGTCGGTTAGGTTAGAAAGTGGTCGTGTGTTCTGCGTGTAGCGTTTTCTCGAAGAGGAATGATCGGCGGTCACGGCAGAAGTACGATTTCCGTCTGTATCATTTGTGGAAAGTACAACGAGCGAAGAATCATTTGGCCATGGTGCTCGGATTCCACAAAATTCTTTGTGACGTTTCCAATCACGCCTCTGATGTTCCTTCGTGCAATAGAAAACGGATTTACACCTCGAACACCTCGACAGCTTGTCGGTCTTCTCGCAAAGGACGCAACGTATTGTTTGCATCGAAGAACCAATATCGACGCAGTCGCCTGTCTGCGAACGACTGACCATCGGACCGGACATGTTTCACCGTTTATTTCGTCGCCATGAGTGCTGCTACTACCGACGACATTTCTTCGATGTGAGAAGTCACACACGCACCCGTCTCTCCTTCTCCTTCTCCACGCGAGGAATAACGCGCGCGCTATCGGAATACCGCAGTACTGGTGGGAAAGAGAAAAGGAGAGAGGGTGGGAAAGAGAAAGGGAGGAAGAAAAAGAAACGGAGAAAAAAGAAAGGAAGAGTATACAGCAGAAACAGAGATAATCGTGAACGGCGGAAGGACAGCGGAGAGAGGTGAGGAAGAAAGAGACAACAAGGACGCCGCAACACTACCAACGCACTGACACACGTTTACTTTTTTTATGCACACATATAAATCTGTGTGTGCTCGTGTAAACAAATTCGCGACACTCCCAAGCGAACAAGTGAGTTGGATCGAAAACCAATATTTTTCACCGAAGATCATTGAAGAACAAAAAACAGCGTCCTTCGCACGAATCTTTTCAAGATCCTTTCACGAGCGTTTATACGCTCCACGTTTCTCCAAATACTGTCGCTCGGAAATTCTTCGCAAAAATTCGGACGCATTTCGCTCGCTCGCCGCTCACTCAGCTCCGTACTCTTTATCTTCGTGATCTGCCATAAGGGCGCGCCACTTAGCGACTTGTCTTTGCGAATCAGAACGCGTTTTTCTGCTTTTCCGTTCTTCTCCCTCGATGTCAATTTTTAACGATATTTTATTTATATGTTTTTATTATATCATTTTACGTAAAAATCATTGTTAAGACTTATATTTAACGTGTTATTATAAATATTGTCATACAAATGTTTCAAAAACTATATGTGTCAATTGATTCGTCCATTTTTGGATCCATTTTGATTTAACGGAAAATAACTTTAAACAGAAAATTACTTTTGGTATGATTCATCTCATCCACTGATTGTTAACAAATACGTATTTACGTCAGCAATCAATGATAGCTTACTAATCAATTTTAGATTAGTAGGAAAAGGTTCCATTTACCTTATATTATTCTATTTGTATATATGTAAAAAATATGCTTATTTATTAGAAAAATTTATATATGTATTGACACGAAACATGACACATTTCCACAGATATGCGGATGAGTAAGAGATTGTTTTGGCTCTTTGGAGAAGTATAATTTCCAATTCGTTATCTTAGTAACGATTATCCATAATAAGAAGACAATATTTACTTAAATTGAAAAGAATTATATGACTATATTCGGCTTTAAAGTTGTATCAGCTCCACTATTGTTATATGTTGAGAAATATTGTCTTCTTTGATCGATTGTTATGTTTCAAATAATGACATATGAATATTCCTAATACACAATTATGTTTTTTCTTATATGTATATGATAGGATAATATTGATGGATATGGAACATTCTCTTAACGGTATGAGATTGACTCGTAGGCTATTATTGACTGCCGATGTGTATATATATATATATATATATATATATATATATATATATATATTTATATATTTATATATATGCATATGTTACATATCACACACGTATGCATTTATGTAGCACATTGCGTCGTGGTGTGAGAAATAAACTTGCTCGATGATACAGGGGCGATAATTTGTGTTACTATGACGACGCGGTCTATGCCTGTCAAAACAATGCACGTGACACGATTGTTCTATGTATTAACGTTTCGAATCGCTACGTGTTCAGTGTCATAATTTTTATTTGAAATATTTCAGATGAATACTTTTATACAAAATGTATATATTAAAGACGGAGAATATACGAAAACAATTTATTCTATGGTAGATTTTTTGTACCCTGTCATGTTTTAAAAGCATTTATTTTATTTTTTATTTTTATATTATTAATAGACTAGAATTCATTGCTATAAATATAATTAAAATTATAGATCAAGGAACAGCGATATGCAGACACAATCAAAGTGTTAACAACTCTTTTTGAGTCTCATCCTGATGTATGACCTCTTGATTTATATATGTATCTTTTATTATCTATTGTAAATAAATAGTTTTATGTGTGTATATGACGTTTTTTGCAGTCCAGACCTTGTTTATCGCTTCTTGCTCATTGTCATTTTTATATGCAAGATTTTGTGGCAGCAGCTACCTGTTACGAAAAGTTGGTTCAAATATGTCCAGAAGAAAATATATATAAACTTTATCATGCTCAGTCTTTGCATCAAGCCTGTATGTATCAACAGGCTTGGGCAGTTTCTTTGACTATCATTGATTCAAGTAATTTAGAATATAAAGTAAAGAAGTTACAAGCAGCCATAAAGTATGGTCAAGAAGATATGGTAGCTGCAAAAAATCTTGTAGATCAATGTCCACTCGATGATGTGGATACAGAAGTAAACTTGGGATGTCTACTATACAAGGTATAATTCTACAACACAAAGAAGAAATAAATTGTACTGACACATTTTGTTTTTCTTCCAGGAAGAGGAATATGAACAAGCTTTAAAAAAATTCTCAAATGCTTTACAAATTACAGGATTTAAACCTCATTTGTCTTATAACATTGCTCTCTCTTATTTCAAACTAAAAGAATATGCAGCCTCTTTAAAACATATTGGTAAAGTGTCTATTTTAAATTATCAAATTATCATTAACAACATGTATATTAATCAAATGTCTGTAATTGAATTTAACCTATACTTTTTTCTATAGCTGATATCATTGAGCAAGGAATCAGAGAACATCCGGAACTAGGTGTGGGTATGGCAACAGAAGGTATTGAAGTCCGTAGTGTTGGAAACACACTTACTCTCCATGAAACAGCTTTAACAGAAGCTTTTAATCTTAAAGCTGCTATAGAATACCAATTGCAAAATTGTAATTGCATACAATTAATTATTAAATAACATGTAATTAAGTAGTAAGAATACATTGTTCTAATTATGCTTTGATTTTAAGATGAAGCTGCTAAAGAAGCATTGACGGATATGCCTCCACGTTCTGAAGAAGAATTAGATGCCGTTACGTTACATAATCAAGCATTATTAAATATGGATACAAAGCCGAGTGAAGGGTTCGAAAAATTACAGTTCTTATTACAACAGAATCCTTTTCCACCTGAAACGTTTGCTAATGTACTGTTGCTATATTGTAAATATCAATATTATGATTTAGCAGCAGATGTTTTAGCTGAAAATGTACATTTAACATATAAGTATTTGACACCGGTAAGTTATAATATTATTGTACATCTTTATTGTAATATTTATAGTTTCATGATCTTTGTAATAATAATGATAGTAACTATCACACCTGTATACTACAAAAATCTTAATGTAATAAGCTTTTAGATAAGATGGACTTAATTTGTATGCTTTTCTTTCGAGTGTTTGCACTTTTTTGCTCGAACTTCGATTTTCTCCGAGTGCTTCCGTTTGTGACTTTTAATATCCTGACTAGAACTATCACTAGAATCTGTATTACTGGTACTGCTGTTACGCTTTTTTTTCTTTTGCTTATGATCTTTGGATCTCATCTTCTTATTTTTCTTTGTTGTTTGTTCATTTTCAGAACTACTATCATCAGTATACTGCTTACTTTTCTTAGATTTCTTTCTCTTTTTTGACTTTTTTGTCTTATGTTTCTTCTCTGTCTTTTCTGCTTTTTCTGTTTTTTCTATCTTCTTGTCTTCTTGCTCATTCTGTGCCTTTGGGGTAGATGATACATCTTCTATTTCTGGTATTAACTCATACTTCTTTCCATTAGGTGGCACAAAACAATCTTTAGCCAAATGTCCACGCGTCCCACACTTTGTACATGTTGTGTTAAAAACAGCTTCTAACTGAATAGTTTTTCGTTGTTGTGGAACATAGACTTTTTTCTTTTGCATATCTCTTTGCAATTCGACTCCATTAGGATCCAAGTCAGTACCATTTCCTTGATTAACATGTTTCATAGATAATCCAATTTTACCGTCATCGTTCACCGAAATAACTTTACACCATACTCTTTCTCCTTTTTGTAAAATTTCTGTAACATCGTCGACGTGAGCCGAACTAATCTGACAAAGTTTTTATTATTATAATTTTACTTATAATATATTAGAATATCTGATATTAACATCTATGATACCTGTGATCTATGTATCAATCCTTGTTGCGAACATCCAGGTATTCTGACGAAGGCACCGTAATTTTGAACGGCAGCAACTTCGCCAAGAAATATTTGATTTACCTCACAATTTACCATATTTCTATATATGCTTCTATGTTATATTGTCTTCGAACGGTTTGACGGGTTTTAACATACTATTTTGACCCGTGTCAAATCAATAAATAACAAGGAGTATAGGTTAGGATTTATCACACATAGAAGTATAGTGCCGTACCAATAAATTGTGGTACCCACTTTGTACTGGCTAGTATCTAACACATTTTCTTATCTACCTTTGTATTATACACATTATAAAAAAGGAGTTTATTTATCATATGATTTGATTTTTTATTGCATTTTAGTATTTATATGATTTCCTGGATGCATTAATTACACAACAAACTTCACCGGAAGAAGCATATCGCAAATTCGATGATCTTGCAAACAAGCATACCGAAACATTGAGAAAGGCAACTAAACAGGTTCAAGAAGCAAGATTAAATCATGACGATAGTGCCGTTAAGAAAGCTGTAACTGATTATGAAGAAGCTTTAGATAAATATGTACCTGTTTTAATGGCACAAGCTAAAATATATTGGGACAGAGAGAATTATGTACAAGTAGAAAAAATTTTTAGGAAGAGCGTTGAATTTTGTAATGAGCATGATGTATGGAAGTTAAATGTAGCACATACTTTGTTTATGCAAGAAAATAAGTTTAAGGAAGCAACAGGTTTTTATGAACCGATTGTCAGAAAAAAATATGATAATGTTTGTACCTTTTAAAATAAACTATTTCTCCATATGGCAATATAAAAAAATTTCTATTTCATTTTATAGATTTTAGATACAAGCGCTATAGTGTTAGCAAATTTGTGCGTAAGTTACATTATGACATCTCAAAACGCAGATGCTGAAGAACTAATGAAGAAAATTGAAAAAGAAGAAGAGGCAGTATCCTTTGAAGATCAAGATAAAAAGTTATTTCATCTCTGTATTGTAAATTTGGTGATTGGAACTTTATACTGTTCAAAAGGCAACTACGAATTTGGTATATCTAGAGTGATGAAAAGTTTAGAACCTTATAATAAGAAACTAGGAACAGATACCTGGTTCTATGCAAAAAGATGTTTTCTCTCTCTCCTAGAACAATTAGCTAAACAACTAGTAGTTTTAAAAGATTCCACTTTACAAGAATGTATTCAGTTTCTGGAACATTGTGAAGGTTTGAACTTCATCTTTTATATAAAAATTATAGTTAATTATAAACATATATATATATATGATATGACATATGTATATCCTATCGTATGAACCATTATTTTATAATTATTGTTTAGTTTATGGGCGAGATATACCCACTGTAATAGAACAACCATTTGATATGCAAGATATTCTAACAGTGCCACCTAAAGAAATACGAACTGTTGTACACGAAGCAAGGTATTTGAAGTCATTGTTTCTAAAACTACAAACGTCTTAAAGGTATATATGGTATAAAGTATAAAATATATGTAAATGCTTTAGATATTTTTATGTCTAGAGTGAATATAGATATTAAGTGTAAAAATAAAATGTATTTATTAAAGGACAATAAGTATTACTCTATTGTTTTATACCTCAGTAGCAATATATATTATAATTTATATATAATAAAAAAATAGTTTATAGCAATTTATAACGTGGATAAATATTTAAACAATTTTTAATATGTATATTCAAAATGTTAATAAGAAAATTATGTTTTAGTTATTTTAAAATTTATTGCTTTATCAAATTATATTTTTTAACTTTTTATCTTAGAAATAGGATTATATATTAATATTATTATTTATACGAAAAATGTGAAAAATCGAGGACATTTTTTAAATATTCCTAGAAATGTCCTTTATAATTTTGTTGAACTGGGAACATTTTAAATGGACATGCGCATAAATGTTTGCCAACAGTTGATAACTACAGCGCAGATGAAAACAAAAGAAAAAGGTAAAATGGTGGTCGATATGGAACTTCAAGAAGCGAAAGATGAGGTTCTTCGGCTTATGAAAGATAAAGATAAAATTGAATACGACATACGCGCGCTAAAAGATGTATTAGATAGCGTATGTATCATTAAACATATTATTTTCTATAACAAACCTCAAAGACAATATTTTTATATGAAAAATATCTTGTACTTCAAGTAGGATGATATGTCATATTCCTAAATAAATTAATTATACACCTTAGAACCATGTGGGTATGGATGATCCTCTGGTGGATTCTGAGGGGTATCCAAGACAGGATATCGACGTATATCAAGTTAGACATGCAAGGCATCGGATAATATGTATGTAAAATACTTAAATATATTATAATCAATTAGGTAATTTTATTATTTTTATACATCATTATTTTGGATTCCTTTTAGGCCTTACAAATGATCACAAAGCATTGATGAAAAAGATAGAAGAAGGTTTACATAAAGTACATTCTCTTTCTGGAAATCAAGCACAGGAGGCTATAACAACAACCAGCGATATTGAAGAACCATTTTCAACAGAACCTTTTCTAAGAGTAAATCTTGTGTCACCTTCTTCTCCAGCTGAAGTAGCAGTGAGTATAATAGTGACACTTTGACGAAAAAAATTGATTATCTTTATATGAAAAATAAAGTTAATTATATTAATATAACTATTCAATATTATTACACAAACATTATTAGTTAGATTTAGTATAAAAATTGTTTGTGACATGTTCTTTCATTATAGGGGATTCAAGTCGATGATCTGATCATAGAATTTGGCTCTATTAATTATGGAAATTTCAAGACTTTAAAGGATATCGCGACATTAGTAGAACACAGTAGGTATAAATCCTTGGATATAAAACTTAAGCGTGGATCAAGTATCTTGGCCCTGACTTTAATACCACGTCCTTGGGATGGCAAAGGTCTACTAGGATGTAATGTAATACCTCTAGAAGTTGTCGAAAGATAAATTATTATTATAAACTATAAGAAACTTGATGATTATACTTATATACATATATAAAATTATTTTTATGTGCATTTTAATTGGCAATAAATTAATATTTATAAATGTAATTCTTGTGCCATTATGCATTTTAATTCCTCCATTGTTATATTATGCATTTAATAATGGATATAGATGAATTTTTTCGATAGTATTTAACGATGATGTAATCCTTGGAAGGAGCTTTGGTCTCTGGCATTGTAACTTGATAAAGATAATCCATCTGAGTGAGTTTCTAGGCAGCATTCCTTGACAGTCTGCATAGTATATAATGGAAATAACTCGGTTGAAAGTTAGTTAATAGGAAGTAGTATCAGCAAGATGAATACCCAGATGATTGTAAGTTGTATTTTTGTATTTTTGTTTGATATTGGAATAGTATTATTCAGCGAAATTTATTTTTAATACAGGTAGTATTTTGTCTATTTGTTCTCGTTTTTGGGGCATCATGCGAGTCAACGTCGCTTGAACAATCTAATTCGTTACCTTTGACGTTTGTTTATGCTGTCTATCCGTTTTATAATACCGAAACGCTACTTCAAGTTTGGAAAAATGATGAATCAGCCGAAGTTTACGCGAACGTAGTCACAGTGAATCCTGGTGAACAGGAATTAACTGTTTTGAATGCCGGTAGTACGATCTCACGCAACGAAACTATTGATTCGAACGGGAATAGAAATCCACAAGTTTTGAAAAACGATGCCGAAAATGTGAATGCTGAACGTTTATCACAAACTAGACAGCAGCTTCGTAATTACGTGAGTTCTTTATAATCTATATATGTGTAAGTATAATTATGAAAGACAATGTATTTAATAAAATGAGTATATTTAGGGATGTGTCTATTTGGCTTTTACATTATATATTTTTTTTACACCATAGTATCTTTACATTTATTTAGAATATTGATTACCATCATTATTATTATAGAAAACTTGGCGCAGGAGTACAGATTTTCAAAATGAGTAAGAGCATCAACGTTTGCAAGATTCTCGATGGAGGATGGATTGGCATTCGTAAAATAATTATGCTGGTATATGTATTTTGAATATGTATAAAGTGCTTTGTAGTGAGTTATTAAACGCAAATGATATTAAAGATAAAATTTCTATTTTGCTTTCTTTCAAAAATCTCTTTATATTCTCCTTAAAAATATCATTATATACATATACATATACATATACATATACATATCATATACATATACATATACATATACATATATTATTTTTATTTAAGTTTCTATCGAATTAATCTTGTAAGTTAATTTCTGATTATAGTTTTTGATATTAAATTCGTTTTTATAGAATTTTAGATTCATTTCTTATTATAATCCGAAGAGAACGCAGATTGGATAAATCTGTGATAAGACCGAAGTATAATGCTAAGTATAGATGTTACGCTCGATAAATTATTAGCGTAAACGTAAAACTGTTACGTCAACGCTATTAGATTACGTATGAAGTATGCAATACGTAGATACCAAAATATCCCATTAATCTCTATGAATAGGTGTGTCATTCAGCAGGATTTTGTTTCGAAGGAACAAAAAATGACAATCGTAGGAAGTGTGATAAAACGATAATATTTTAACGAGATATAATAAAGATAATTAACAAAAAATATAATTCCATTGTAAATTGATTCATTGGATTTTTATTTATCGACATTTAACATCGGGAATTCATCTAACTTAATTTAGTTTATTTTAAAATGATTTATTTTTTGTTTAGTTTCTAGAATAGTGCTGGTTCGTAGTATATTGTTATCCCTCTCACAACTTTTGTTCAGCCGAATAAAAGCGCCAAGCAATCGAGATTCGTTTTGTTAGATTTCCACTCGTTTCGTTCGGATCAAGAACGAAAAGGGTGAACGCCCTTCATCGTTCCGTTTCTCTCTTTCTCTTTCTCTCTTTCTTTTTGAGGGCTGCGTTCACCGTTGCACGGAACTTGCGCGCCACGTAGTTGAGCATGGTGAAAAAGGGCTTGCGCAAGCATTCTATAATTACGGCGATTCGCTGCAATTAAAGCTCGGTTAGCCTTAGCCACGGCACGTGGATCGCGTGGAGAAATTCATCTGTCTTCGCGATTTTCTCCATTTCGCATTCTTCTTTACTTTTTAATTTAAAAAGAGAGCATTATAAAAGTCAAAAGGTTCTGGTCAAACAAATTTCTAACATTTCATACGAGTCATTTTGTATTTATAATAACTAGTATAAACAATCGTATATTTGTAAAAACTTTGATACTTCTTGGAGTTTTTATGTTTTTCCTTAGAATGAACGATCGTTGCATTACTGTATGATTGCAATGCTTGTACTATATCGAAGATGTTATCTCGATATCATACGAATGCACAGAAATGAATGCACATAAATATGTGACATTATTGTGAATTAGGTAGTTAATAAAAGAACGTTTATCATAATGAATAGTTCGATTTCTAATAAATTTGTATTCATTTATAATAATTCTAGGTAATATAAATACTATATCTGAAATTCATTCTAAAATGTTAATTCTTCTAAGGGAAGATATTGTAAATATATAAGATAAATGGTAGGGACATAATGAAAAAATGGATCGAATAAATCCCACATACATTATTATTACTTCGTGTTATGCATACGTTCACATGGTAAGTATGGAAAGAGTACATACGATCAACGAAAAAACTTCTTGAGATCGATTTTGTATTAGGATGCAACTCTTGGGTTGAAGTTATTCATAGCTTATTGAAGAAGGTAAAGGGAGTATGGCTAAAGACGTCATATTGGAATTATATCGCTTTTTGCGATATTGACGTTTGGCCAAGCGGTCGAAACTTATACAGTTCCTTCTTTTTCGAGACGATTTATTAGGGATAATAATATAATAAACCGAAGACAATAAGTTATTTAGTTGTATTGTTAAGTTATTTTTCTATCTCCCTTCATAAACTTAACTATCTCTATTTCTATCTTCGTTATTCAGGTTAATGCGATTTCGGAGTAGGAAGTTTGGCTACTTGCCGTCGTATCCGACGAACAACAACCCATCGGCCCTATTCGACCTTTGATACGCACCAGTTGCCAACTACTACGTGCGTAAACGCGCTCAGGAAGGTTCCCACTGTCATCTCGAGCTTTGCTAATTAGTGGCCTGTTTCGTCCATATAGTCCTTTCTCTCCTTTAGTGTCGCGGAGAATACGTTCGCGCATTAACTCGTTGCAGAAATACGCCTCCTTTGGCAACGATAAGGTATGGTCACTCTAGTATGTTCATTAAGTAAATAGAGACAATGGAAAGTAAACGTGAGAAGCGAGAAACGGAGAATTTCAGAGAGAGGGAGAGAGAGAGAGAGAGAGAGAGAGAGAGAGAGAGAGGGAGAGAGAGAGGGACTTGTTGTTTTTTAATCGACGATTTTTCCATTCTTCAATTTTTTTTAAATTTTCTGTTCAGTGCTTTTACATTCGGTTATGTTCCATTAGCGGCAGTAATAGTTCGCCAGATGATGACTATAATAGATGTCTTTTTTCATAATGATTCATAATGAGAAATAGATGCTCTTATTCATTATTTAATAATGTTTATTTATGGATTTTTCGTAATAATATAAATAATTATTTATAAGAATAATTAATATTGCCCCTGGAGATATGCAACACTTCATGTTAGAAGATAATAATAAATAAGACAATTTTGTTTTAGATTGTTCTTATTATTATATGTGTCTTATTGTCAGTTTTATACACCTGTGTGAATATGTCGTTTATTATTGTGTACTTAACAAATTTTCTTACGAATAGATAACATTCGCAAACATCAATATCGACAGAGTAGTATGTAAAGAGTTATATACAAATTAATATATTTATTTATTGAAGTATGATTAGCAATGTAAAATGTAAATACTTCAATGTATAGTTAAATTTAGAAATGAAAGATTTTGGATACCCACTAAAATATGCAGCCATTCGCCCGATAGTATTTGCGTTATATTATATGATTTAGATTTAGATTTTCATAGATCGCACACAGATATCATCACGTGAAGTTTGCTACATGTTGAGATCCACGAGATAATGGCGTGACACTACTTTTATATTATTATTACTTAGAATTCAAAACAAATCAATCTCGTTAAATGCCTTTTAAGAAAAAGTGCAAAAAGCGATTGTATAGCGAGTATCTATCTACCTATCCTAAAAGGAGAAAAACATTTTCTATAATCGATAATCGATGATTGATGTTCTAAAAACGCTCGAAATATGTGATTTAACAAAACTATGATAATACCTTTGATAGTAGAAAAGGAAATCTTTCTTCTTAATAAGATCCTAGATATATGCGAATAGTTATTAATAATTGTCATTATATAGTAAGTACATTCAATATTTGTCGTTGAAGCGATTTCCGCTATGGAAATTTAACTTCATGGAATTAATAATGTCTTATAATTAAATGTAATGATGCGCTTAAAGAATAAAGTGAAATAAATTTTCGTAAGGAAGAGCGCATACGAGCGTAGAAACTGATAAATACTGATAATAACGAAAGTCCAAACGAGATCAATATGAATCAATCACGTTTTATACTTTTGAACGAAAGAATCTCTACTAAATGACTAAACGAAGGTGCTTGCAGAAAGAAAAATCGATCAGTCATGGAATAGACAGTTCCAAATGAAATAGGATAGTGTAAAAAGACTAGAGAAAAGTATATAAAGATAAGTGGCACAACAATAGAAAGTGCAGAAATTGTAGGACACAAATATATCCTAT
Organism: Dolichovespula sylvestris; assembly: GCA_918808275.2. Classification (NCBI taxonomy): domain Eukaryota; kingdom Metazoa; phylum Arthropoda; class Insecta; order Hymenoptera; family Vespidae; genus Dolichovespula; species Dolichovespula sylvestris. Next base: position 2,057,466 of record OU964968.1, read on the forward strand.
ATATACTTGCTAAATCTTATAAATTATTTTACCTTACTACTAATATATATTATAATTAATCGTATTCTGTAAATATCGAATGTAATACCGACAGCTTTGATCTCATCATGTGGAAGTAGTTGTTAAGAAATGCATGATCTGACAATGATTCTAATGGTGTATTATTATTATAGTCTACAGTTACCCTCTTGAACCACAGTTTGTGAGGACTTCTTCGGCATAATAGTCTCTTTTTTCTTCTTATCCTAACCACTTTCGGGGCATTTTTTTTTATACGAACAAGAAAAGAGTCTTAGCTTAAAATGTTCATCATTCAAAAACGTCCATTCTTTAAAAAGTGTAATATTATTAAATGTAATATTATAATAAAAGAATTTAGGATATTACAACGGTTAATGGAGAAGAATTAGAACTGTTCTTGATTCTAAGATATAAGGAAACTGACAACTCTAATAAACTTGACAAAAAAGCCTGAGCTCTTTGCATAGAAAATTACTGTCTTTTGGTCGGGAAATAACTCTTTACTGAAAGGTCGAGTTTTGACTATGCAAAGTGTATCGATTCTATTTATAATGTTATACTGTTGTGATATCTCAAATTATGATAATACAACATTTTGAACGACATGCAGACATTTTCGCACATTTACTCTTAACCGCTTATCATATCATTTAATTATTATAATTTGATAATATATTATTTATTTTACGTATTTTTCTTTTAGTTTTCTCTTTCGAATATATATTTTCTTATTTCGTTAATTTTTCTCTTTGAAATATCTTAATCCTTCTTTATGAATTTTTTTCTTGATCGTTGAAAACTTCATTTTAATTCCTATCAGCTATCTTAGTTTGTGGATAATCAACAGAATGACCCAGCAGATAATAATTCTAACAGATGATCTATTACAAACTAGCATTAGGTATTGAAATTAAGTCACAAATGGAAATAAAGAATGCAATAAATATGATACTTTGATTTATAATATATTTTTTTTGTAATACTTTTATTTGTTATGTTCTAATATAGTTAAACTTTCATCTTTAAAATCAGGTCTTATTTATTAAAATCTATACGCTTGGATTCATTGCTGCTGGATTTATGGAATAAACTATTATAAAACATGATGAACAGCCTTAACCATTTTTTCCTTCCAATTCTTTTTCTCTTTGAAACTGCTACTGCTTCGAAAAAAAAAAAAAACGAAAACCATTTGAATCGGATGGCAACGATTAATGTATTTTTAGCTCTCGCGAAAGCGGAGAATTTCGTTCGTTCCGACAAATAAAAAAGTATATAGAAGGATGTAGGGACTTCCATCCGATTTCAATTTTTCGGCAATATTCATTCTGCGAGGGGATTATTCACGTACAACTCGTAACGTGATTCCGAATATTTTTCCCGTCTGTGAAACATTAGATCGAAATCCATTCCGAGATCGTGAAAAAATAAAACGATCGCAACAAAGTCGTTCAATATAAAATCGATCATTTCACAGATTTTCAGATTAATCTTTTTTCGTCTGATGAGAAAGTTGAATTGAATTAAAAATCGTATCGTACTTATTGTTAAAACAGAATTTATGTAAGTAGTCTGGATTAAAATTACCATTTTATTGATCGATTTTAATCTATTAAAAGAAGACTTCAATAGAATTAAAATTATTTCAGTATTAAAATAATTTATTTTGATTATTTTAATGAAATTTGATTTAATTAATTTAATCAGAATTGAAATTTTTTCCAATCGTAATCTTTGATCAATTAGCCAGATTAAAAATTTCATTTCCTTTTCATTTTATTTCATTTTCAGTTCCATCGATTGATGGTGAAGATCGTGTATGATGAGAGGGCAACAGAGATGTCTACAAGATGACATTACGATGTGGAGGAATGTCAAAGCGACCAGTCGCGTGACGTTTCCCACCCATAGGATCCGCCTTGTAATAACTTTGGTCGAGCCACGCCGAAGACATGTCCTTCCAACATATACGTATACATACATTTTATATGTAGATGTATACGTACACGTATCTACGTACATCGTATTTACGGCTACCTAGTTATCTATTCGCTTCATCTATGTGCACGTGTATCCGTAAACCCTTCCCTTTATCGTTTATAAGCGATGTATAAGTCGATGTAATGAATCGTTTCTAACATTGAAATCATTTTCATAAATTGTACGAGGTTAAAATTACGAACATAAGATGTGTGTGTGTGTGTGTGTGTGTGTGTATAATATATAAATCATGGATTTTTCTATATTTTCAAATAATTAGTGAATTCGTTGAAATGTTTAAATTGTTTTCATATATTTAATTATTTGAGATCAACACCGATGAAGATTATTATTTTGTTGATAGTCAAAAGTGTGCTTGCAATTTATCTAATTTTTTTGCAAAGTAAAATCGATGGTATCATTCTTAACGAGTATCGTTCATGTAGAAGAGAATTCTGATAGTTTCTGGAAGATTTAAGGTCGTGGCTTGAAGATCGCAAGGAAAATGTGGTCAAGGATGTAACGGAATTACGTCTGAAAAGTATTTTCAGCAAGCCACGTCGTTGCCGTTCTCTGCTTCTCCTCTCGGCCTCTACCCTCCGGAGAAATGATAGATGGCCATGAACTATGTCGCAAAGCGAGCGAGCTTCGTCTTTTTGTCGAAATAATCTCGCGGTAGAATTTTAGTGGAACGCGATAACGTCTCCGCAACGACCCTGGGATGTTCTAAAGCGATTAATATATTACCAGCTCGTGGACGATATCTTCTTGGTTATTCGGCCATTATTAACGCATTTTGCTGTTAATTTTCTCATTTCGAGAGTCACCGGTGCAAGAAAATCTAAGTTATATAGTTATCCTTACAGTTAACATATATACTTATATAAACGTAGATATATATCTTGAATGTCATCTAAATTGTGAATCGAAATGCAATTAATTTTATATGATCAAAATATGTATCAACATTTACAATTTATCTTAATCAGAAGTGTTGACACCGAGGTTACAGAAAACGTGTTCAATGATATTTAGTTAAAATTCAAGAACTTTTACATTTTCTAGAAACATAAGATAGATTTGAGATTTGTTCATCCTTTATGAGATCTTTCGAAATCTTCGTGTTGAAGTTGATGTGCATTATTTTGAGCACTTGTTAAAATAAGTTTTTTTTTACTTATAATTTTCAGGATATGTATTTATTTTTAAAAATTGGTACATTCTCCTTGAGCAAATTTACAATCATCGAATTTAAAATTGATAATACCCAAAGATTCTTTCATCAACGTATAATCCTTCAGAATACCATTGAGTTCGTTTTCAAATTCGTGTGAGTTTTCAACTGAGACAGTGTATTTATTGACGTTCTTCAACGTACCCATCAATTTGTTTTCCAATCTGGCGTCGAGCGTTTTTAGTTTCTCATAAGAATTCTGTAAATCGCCAATTTTCGTTCTAAGATCAGAGTTCGTCTTTCTAAGGACCGTAAGTTCGTCCTTCAAAGCGATTTTTTCAATCTTCAGGCTATTCACTTCTTGCCGAGCCTCGTCCAATCGTATTCCAAAAGTTTGCTTCTCGTCTCTGAGCTTTATTAACTCGATTTTAAGAGCTTTCAGTTCATCGAGAGCACGGCGGAGCTCATTCACGGTTTTGTCTTTATCAGTGATCGCGGCGTGCATGCTATCTCGCAAAATATCAATTTCCGCTTTCAAAGCACCGTTCACAATCTTCATTCTCGAGAGAATGTTAGTCAATGTATCAAACTTTTCTTTTAAATCCAGACCAGTTGTTAAAGTCTCGTGATTCGTCTCGCTTGGCGATACAAGTTGTTGAGAATTTGGCTCGACTTGAGTTTCGCTCTCCTGACTTTTCATACAAACTCTTCGAAATTCCGTGATTTCTAAATGACCGGACCGATTGTCTCTACGAGAATTGCTTTTAATTTCAGCCAATTCGATTTTGATCTTCGCGTTTTCGGTTCTTAAATTAGCCAATTCGTATTTTAAACTTTCATTTGCTAGTCTCAACTTTTTCATTTCATTCTTCTTCTTCGACTTGCCCTTGCCCTTGATTTTGTCAGCTGATCTTTCATATTCCATCGTTTTTTTGCCATTTGTCTCCTCGTTTTCGCACAACCTAGTATCGTTTTCTTCGTTGAATTCCAAGTTTTGCAATTCGAGGAATTCGTTCGAACGAGCTTTCATCTCTTCGTTCTCCGAACGCAAAGCTTTGTTGCTAACTTGCAGACTTTTCGCATGATTATCAAGTATTCTGTACTCGTTCCTCATTTTGTTGTATTTCTCTTGCAATTCCTCGACTGTTCTCCTTAGTTCGGAATTGCTAGATTTCGCTTCGTCGGATTCGATTCTCGTTTTATTCAATTCCATGGAAATATATTCACATTCGGTTCTCGTTTTATTTAGGTGATCCTTCAACGAGAAGTTTTCCTCATTGAGTTCCTTCGTACGCGTCATCAAATAATTCTTTTCCGTCGAGATCACGCGTAGTAGAGCCTCTGTTTCGTTATTTTTCGTAGTCAAACCATTTAGATCGTTGTTGAGCGTTAAATTTTCCGTTCGAAGATCTCTGAGCTTCTCGTTGGTTTGCTCAAGGACACTCGCAATCTCGTTCGAACGTTTTTTCCAATTGTTCGTTTCCTCATCCAACGACGACTGAATTATTTGGAATTTCGCCACTTGCTCCAAAAGCGAATTATTTTTCATACTCAATTCGTCGATCATCGATTTAACTGACTTTTTTTCCGCTCCCAGTTCCAAGATTTCTCTCTTTAGTTTGTTATTTTCTTTATCGTAACGATCAACTTTAGTTTCTAAAGTTGCATGTTTAGATAACAGCAATTTGTATTCTTCACGAGTCTCTTCCATCACACTCGATCGTTGTCTCAGCATCTCGTTTTCTGAAGTTAAACGTACGACGTCAAGCTCGATCTTTTTACTTTCACAATTTACCAGATCGAGCTTCTTTTTCAGATCATTTATCGCGTTGTTCGCTTCATTCAATTTACATTCTAATTGTTCACGCAAATTTTCTTTTTCCGACGTTTGTATTGACTTTTTCAATTCTTCGTTCAATTGTTTCGACGTTGCATCCAGATTTTTCTCAAGTTTTAACTTTGAAGCACGAATTGTAGACAATTCCTCGTTCCTTTCCTTCAACAGTTTATTCATTTTCTCGGTCTCCGTGAATAAATTCTTCTTATCGTTACGTAGACTCTGTAATAAGTCGATATAATAAACATTTATACGAAATAACATATATACGAATAAGGAATCGTTACCTGTAATTGTGTTGTCGAATTATTCAACTCGGCTTTCATTCGTCGCATCTCTTCCAGTCGATTTTTCGAATCTTTTTCGAATTCGTCGATCTCCTTGCTAAGCTTCGTATTTTTCTCTCTCGTTTTCTCCAATTCCTTTTTACCCCATTCGAGTCTTTCCTTTAACACACTCATGATTTCCTCTTTATTCGATAATTCGACTTTCGACTTGACCAACAATTCTTCCAGTTCCTCGATTCTTTCCAATAATTTCGTGTCGTTGCCAGAATAAACGGTACCTTCTAGATCCCTCGATTGAGAATACAATTCGTCGATGAGTTTTCTCAATTCTCCGAGCGTTTTCGGCTGAGATGTTCGTGAGTTATCTTCGTTTGGATTTGTATCAAGTTCGCTGATCTTTCCTTTGCATCTCTTCAGTGTCTCTTCTAACGCTGTTAGTTTCTTAAAGTACTCGAGACAGCTAGTACCACCGAGTTTACAGTTAGCTAAGGGCTCGAACTTCAAGTAAGCAAGCTCGATATTCGTTTGTTCGATAATTTTCTCCAATATTTCTACGCTTTTAATGTAATCTTTCTTCATTTTCATCTTCTTCTCGTCATTACATTTTTCCGTCAAAATTAAAGAATTCTCTAGTTCCTCGTGCAATCGTCTTAGGATTAATCGAACTTCGACGATCTTTGTTACGTAACGAAAGCAATCAGGATTGCCGGTAGTTATAAGGGCACGTCGATCGTTTCTCAGTTTGTTTCCCAATTCGTTCACCGTCTTGTCGATCTTCCCAATAATTTTCATGTATTTCCAAAAGTCGAAACTATTGTTCCAAGAACTAACGTCGAGATTTTTCTTAAGAGAATCCACGTTCATTTTTAACCGTTGCAATATACTTTTGAATTCAATGATTCTTTTACGATAATTTTCTGGATCGCCGGTTTTGATTCTTAACATGGCTTTGATCTTATCGATCTCGTAACGCAATTGTCCGTTCTCGCAATTCGATTTGTAGAGATCTTCGCTAGCGTTCACTAATTCCTCTGAGAGATTTGGCACCGTTACAGCAATTCTACCTATGATGTTCTTAAAAATGATCTCCATTGTACGATCGCCACTTGCAAATTCTCGTAATTTCGATTTTAATTGCCCGATAGTCTCGATATGCTCATTGCCATTCCATCGTTTCTCTTCGGCTTCTCGAACTCGTCTCTTCAATCGTTGAATCTCATTATTAAGACGTTTTTTCTCATTGGCGAATTTCTCTTTAATCTTAACGATATTGTCTCGCAATCTGCATGCAGTCCCTCGCGTTATATCGTTCTCCGCTTCGGCCAATGCGTTTCTTAAATTACTTATTTTCATCTCGAAGCTATTGCCGCTTTTAGTAGACATTCTGAATTGCTTCTACGTTCCAGTGAGTTTTCCTTCTTTTTCTCTTTTCTACGTTCTTTTCGTCAGTCTCGTGCGATCATCTCGACGAGGTTTTATTAATAATCTTTGAAGGTTAAAGCTGAAATGCTTTGATTTTGTCTCTTCCTTCTTTGCGAACAACTCTATTTTACTTTCCTTTAATGATTTCTCGTGAGAACGCACAATTTCTATCGTATCTCTCACGGATTTATTTTCTTTATTTAAATTAAAATCAATAGAGTTTAGTGGTACTCCAAGTTAATTACTTTTTCAGTTCTCTCTTCCTTTTTCGTTTAAATGCATGTATGATTAACGTTCTGGGAGATTAGAGCAACGAGCTATCTCGATGATATCAGGGATATTTCGCATTTCTTCGATCGGTGACGTCAATCCGTAGTTGTTAAATTGTTAAAAACGAAATCGGCTGGCTTCGGTGGGAGATTCACTTTCGAACGATAATGCATTGTGAGTCCAGCGACGCTGTTCTCTCATACGAGAGAGAATTTATTTGCGCGTTTATAACTTTTTACCAAAGATTTTGATACAAATGCCCGAAGTTTCGTACAATACGGTAAAACAAAGTTCGATCATCGATCTTATTACATCTCGTTTTCCTCCAATATTCAATGATAATCGATCGATTATTATTATTTAAAATAAAAATCAGTTGAGAACATATTAATTTATATACCTATCATTCACGTATAAGTGTTACATGTCGAAACCAGTTTCTTCGCCGTTCGCAATTACTGATAGAATTTAATTGACGATGTATCTCGTTCGATAAGATCTTCGATGTAGTCGGACATGGTTCAAAGTACTCTCGAAGCTCTCGAAAGCAAAGGAACGAGGGTATCGTTTTCCAAGTTACTCGATATCGGATCGCGTTATAAGAGACGATAGTATAACGAGAAATTGTGAGAAGGAGCGTGTTCAATGAAGCGAAGAGAATTTAACGCGAAGTCACTGTGTCGCAAACGTCGATATAATTCTTCGTTCGGAGAAATGAGGAAAGTTACGTTCTCGAGAACTAGAGAGTATGATTTTTCGAGGGATGAAAAGGCACTAGGCGCCTTCGAATCGAAAGCGAGAAACTTTTCAGGCCTTTTTAATTGCCCTACTCACAATCAGATATGATGAAATTTTGTTCTTTAAGAATGAGACGTTTCGTGATTCCTTGCTCGATTTAATCCAAATTACTAACAAACATTTTTCATTATTTCTACGTTATTCGAACGGCACATGATATAGGATTTTTGGAAAAAGGTAACTAATTCAATGACGATTAAAGAAAAAAACATAGATTGAACTCTATACCTCTAAATATAGATTGAACTCTATACGTTTTTTTTTTTTTTTAGATTTAATTATACTTCAAATTTTATAATTTGGTAAAGACGATCAATGATTAATATCTATTTCTGAAGCTAATTATTACGGAAATAAAGTAAAATTATTTGGAGACCTAGATTTGGAATTATTTAATTTTTATAAGATAATTTTATTAAGATATTATTTTTATATTGATACACTGGATCAATCTTTTTTTATGATCAAATCGTATTGAAAGAGTCTATGAATATGGAAAATTGGCGATGTCTCATATCTAAGTTAATCTATCGAGGTTATCGATGCATCGATATCGTTAATCGATAATAAATGGATAACGTATTTGGCTGACGTCGAGGGATCCGTAGGATTAAATGTCAAGTTTCTATCGAAAAAATTACTCATGCCGACATAGTTTCGCAGCGACGAGTGCTAGGCTTTCTCCATGATAACTTAAAATTCTCGTGCAACCCACTTGCATCGGTGATTCGACGGCAGTGAGAGCAATAAAAAATATCGGAAGTGTGAGGGTGTAACCTAAAAAATTTCTTTCCTTTTTCATTTTCACTCCTTCTTTAAGCTTTTTTCTTTCTTTTCTTTTTTCTTTCGATTAAAAAAGAATGGCGAACCGAGGCGTTTGTCCGTGTGGATGCGTCATGGAATCGTCTCATATTTCCTTACATTCCCCGAGCGAGCCATGCTGTTGTTGCAGTTATGATCCTTTTAATGATAATTTGAAGGAGTCGGAGATCCGAGATCTTTCGTTTGCCTTAAAAAAGCTTGCAGTAATGCGCTGTCAAACGAAGAAATGGCGGATGGAGAGACTTCAGCTTGAAAGCGAAACTAGGTCTCTGAAACAAGCCCTACAATCATTCGGTACCATCATATCTTGAGTGCTGCGTTGAACAAAGATATATATGTATATATATAGATATTTTTTGTTTTTAAATTATTTTTATTTTTATCCTAATTTTTTGTTGAGGCACACTCGCCTTCTCTTTCTTTCTCTCTTTTTCTTTCTTTATTTATCTCTTCTTATATTTTAGTCTGTTTAGTCCGCGATTATTCTTTTCTATCTTACGGGATAACTAGAGAAATATTTGATTTGGTCGAAGTAATTTCTCAACGCTTTGTAGGGGTTGACACGAACGTCGCGTTAAAACCCGATCCTCTGATTGTGCATTATCGCCAAGAGAACGAAAGACTACAAAATGCAAATGAAGAGCTCAAGGAAAAGTTGAAGAATCTCGATGAGAGTCTTGCCGAACGTGAGTGTTGTGAAGATCCTGAAGAGGAGGTTATATATGTCAGGGAGAAGATGAAAACGTTAAAAGAACGTTTCGTTGCTGAAAAGAAACAGTAATTTATCGTAAACTATGCTAATTATCTAACATAATAAAAGCTAATAAAATTCCAAGTCGCTGCGTTAATTAAATATTATATAACAATGAACTTTTATGTATATTCCCTGTATATATTATTATTATTATTATTATTATTATTATTATTATTATTATTATTATTATTATTATGTATACTGTTATTAGTAATAGTAATATGAAGTAATAATTATATATTATATAATGTTGAAGAATTAAACGTGGAAATGTGTGTTCTAAAATAAATTTCATTATAGATTTAGAGAGAAAATAAGCGAACTGAGATTGAAATTGGCTGAAGCGGAAGATGATACTTCTTGTGCAGCTTTGAATCGTCTCAGAGCGAAATTACGAGAATTGATGAAGAATGGTGAAGAGGCGGACCGGCAGGTCGCGGATGTCGTCAAAAGGTCTATGGATACGATGGTTGATCTTTCGAAAGGCTGCGAGGAATTGAAGTTAGATAACGAACGACTTTACCGGTTATTGAAAGATCTTGGTATAAGTCCGGAGGAGATCGATAAATATCTGAAGAATCTTGCTGATGATCCTGCAATCTACAAAAGTAAGATTTCTATTGATCTTTCATTATTCTCGATGAATCCATTTTATCAAACTTCTGTTCATTTTTTTTTTTTTCTTTAAAGTTAGGAAAAATGTTTATTTTTTTCTAGTTCAGCACCGTTTTGATTCTATATTTAATTTATCGATTGAGATAGGAGATTCTGTTAAGTAGTCTAAAAGAAACGATATCGATAAGTCGATGACGATGGGTTTCTACGATGACGTAGAAACGATTGAAGAGTCACCCCAGAACAAGTTGCTGAATCTAGAAAAAAAACTGAAAGATTGTGAGGAAGCTATGAAAGCTATGAGGGGGCAGCTAGACGAAAAGAATACCACCCTTGAGTCTCTAACGAAAGAGTTAGACCAAGAGAGGAGATCTTCTATCGCTTTTGCATCGGATCTCGATAAGGTTTCCGTAAGCTATAAGACTCTGATGGAAGAAGTAATTGCGGCAAAGACGGAACTTCAAAGAAAAGACGAAAAAGTAAGACTTTGTTATTTCTCAATCGTTTAACTAGACCTTTGATTATTCATTATTAACCTCCCGGTGTAGTTTTAATTTCTTCTTTTTCTTTTTTACTCCTTAACTCTTCCCTTGTATATTTTACGAGATTGATTATAATGAATTTCATGTTATTTCTTCAGATAGCCGGTCTCATTCGTGAACTTCGACAATCGATGATTGATTTGAACGGTACGAATAACAATAATTAATTTTTTGTTGTCGACAAGGCTTTATCATTATCGTGATGTGTTTTATCTCGTTTCATTCTTACAGATTTGAACAAGTTGCAGAGAGAAATGGAGGAAGTTAAGCCTCAACTGTACACTATCAAAGTTGAGAGAGATAAACTTTTAGACGAGTTAGTGAAAACACGTGAGATCGTTTCAAAAAGAAATGATGAGATTATCAAGATCCTCGAATCAAAGGCAAAATCAGAGAAGGATTACAGTGCGAAGTTGACTGACATGCAAGAAAAAATGGATGCAAAATTGTCGGAGGAAACGAGCCTGAAGAAAGATATCTCTGATTTTGAGAATGAACTTGTACGACTTCGAGGCTTGACGCAAGATGTAGAAGAGCAACGGGCACTTAACGAGGACTGTTTGAAGAAAATTAAAGATTTGGAAAACGAATTGACTTCTTTAAAAAATATCTTAAAGAATCTAAACGATGAGAAAGATAAATTAATTTCAGAGTTAAACACTATGAAGCTCGAAAGGGACGATTTGAAGAAGCTGCTTGCCGATGAAGAAAAATTGAAAAATGATCTTAGTAATAAACTCAATGCAATCGAAATAGAGATGGGAAACTTACGTAAAGAAAATTTGAATCTCACCAATCAATTGGAAGAATTACATAGGGAGAAAGAGAAGAAAGGGAAAGTTGAGGAAGAAATTAAACGTTTTGAAAGTGAACTTGATTCAGAGAGGGCTCAGAAGGAGAAGGCTGAAAACAAAAACGCAACATTAACCGAGGAACTTACGAAACTCGGCGAAAAGAACGATAAATTAATAGCAGAAAACGAGTCACTCAGGAGAAAAATAGTAGAGCTCGATGGCGCACTCGAGGCGTTGAATAAATGTAAAGAGGAAAATAATAGTTTGAGAGGTAGGATAAACGAGTTGGAGTCTATAAATAATGCATCGAAGGAAGAGAGTGAACGAGAAAAGGCGGATGCTGAGAGGATAAAGAACGAGAGTATAGCGATGAAGGACGCTCTTGATAAAATGATAGAGGAGTTGAATAAACTTAAAGATGAAAATGAACGGTTGAAAATGCAAAATGACGAGAATAGTCGGCTTAAGTCCGAACTAGAAAATTTGAGGTCTGCTAATGAGACTCTCAGAAAAGAATCAGAGACGTTAAAGGCAAAGCTAGACGAAACATTGAATGATTTAAACGCCGAGTTGAAAAGGTTAAAAGAAGAGAAGGAAAAGTTGAAGAGTGAATTAGAGTCAGGTAAACAAATTTTATTAGACACGGGAAGTAAATCGCAGAATCTAGAAACGAAGATGTTGGAGATGGAAAAAGAGAAAGATAGTCTTTTCGAAGAGTTGAAAGATCTAAGGCTGCAGATCAATAAACTCGAAGGACAATTGGAGAACGAAAAAAATGCTAAAGAATCTGCAATAAAAGATTCTCTCGTTTGCAAAGAAGAATTGGCTGCATTGAAAGAGGAATTGGCAAAATTGCGCGCCGAAAAGGGAAAATTGCAAGCTGAAAAAAAAGAAGCAGATTTGGAATCGGACGGTGAGAAATTGAAGAGAGATTTTGCAGAGAGTAATAAGATGAAGGATGCTGCATTGAAGGAAACAGAAACTCTAAGAGGTCTCGTTGCTGACCTGGAGAAAAAATTAGCCCAGTGTCGAAAGGAGACGGATGATTTAGACAGTCAGTTCTTATTTATACCAGGTTTATTACTAAAGTTATTTAAAGTTCTCCTTTCTCTTTCTATCTCTGTCTTTTTCTCTTCGTTTTTTTTTTCTATCGATCTTAAATAAATTTTGAACATTTCGATGCAAGAAGTAAATAAGGTAATACCATCGATTGATATTATTTAATTTCATTGTTTCATTTAATAGAAGACAAATCGATGATTCCGGATGATAGTGATTTTATAATTCCGATCAAAGCGTTGAAGGAAAAAATAGAACAGCAGAATAACGGTAAGAGTTCAAAGTTCAAATAGATATTTTCCTAATATGTAAGAATTTTAACGAGCCGAACGATAATGATCACGAAGTATTCGAAACTTTTAATTGGCGACGAATTTGATGCTTCTGAATAAGTCTGTGGCTTTACGAAGTTAGAAACGACAGATGCATAAATACAACTTCCAGGAAATAATGTCGATCTGTAGCAGTTTTCGCGAGAATGTTCTAAAGTCACGATTTCGAGTTCGAATTTCAATTACTGTAATTGAATCAAATTTAATTCCAACTTAAATTTCATATTCTTAATTGATGGTAAAGTTACTTATGTATTCTCTATAACTGTTTTTCTCTTGGGAATAAAAAGAAAAACATAAATTCATTAAAAATAACAACAAAATCAATTTTTTGTTCTTATAAATCGACTTACTTGAGTAGGCGTGAATCGTGTGAGGGATTACGTTATGTTTTTAACTGGAAAAATCGAAGAAAAGCCGAAAATGGTTTCGACTTTCGAAGACGAGGACGATGACTTCGTTCGAAGATTAATTCCACCATTCGATGGATTACTTCCGATTTCCCATGAATTGTCCAATAATATTTATCATGCCGAAATCGAGATACAGGAATTGGATGATTTACGAGAACCTACGGGAGAGGATGAAGTTTTGGAAGAGGTTAGTGAAACGTTGATAAATGTAATTCATAATTTTTCTCTTTGTCGTAATCATTTTCTCAAGAGATGCAAATACTTATTTCAATTTTTACCGATGTTTTATAACGAAAATTTGATATTGCACAAAGTTTTCCAAATTAATTGCAGCTATTGTTTTCCTACTCGTATTCACGAAGGTTTCAGCTTAAGCAAATACTTTATTTAAAATTCCAACATCAAATCATCTAAAGTATGTACTGTAGTAACGTAATGTTTATTTTTGCTTATGACCTCGAGATAGTAAAAAGAAAAAATAAAGAAATTTCATCATGCGTACTTACGTTTGAATTTTAGGGATTTCGATATATATATATATATATATATATATATATATATTTATTTATTAATATTTTATGTTGTAAATCAGTCATTTTGATAGCCTTTAATTTTCTATCAGTAGGTAACGAGTTTGCATTCCCATTCTTATAGCACGGCATCAGGAGCTTTGTTTACGAAATGACGTTTAACGTTACCAGGCATAGAACACAAATCGTGTAATTACAGTTATTAATTAGTTCGTGCAGATCCAAGCGCTTGGCACTCTCTGACGCTGATGTGTCGCCATCAAGCCGTAATAATAACGTGCAGTTGAGAAATATCTATTATTACGTGATATATATCGTTCTCTACTGTAAATTTTCGTACTTTTGTTTTTCTAATGTAGCAAAATGGAAACTTATTATAATAATCGTTTAGAGATTAATGGTAGACGAATTTCCCGAAGAGGAGGAGAAGCCCCCGCTCGATGTCGATGATTGGTTAAAAGTTAGTATACATATTAGAAATAAAATCAAAGTAATAATTATTGAATATTTAACTCTGTATAATCTATGTGTGTATGTGTATATGCTATGTATGTTATACACATTTACAGATGTATTTTTTAAATTTTTTTTAAATTTTATTTCATTTTATTGCTACAAATTTAATTGTTATTCCATATTTGAAATTTTTAATGTTTTTGAAGTAGAAGTTATACTATAGTATAATTTTATATAAGTATTAATAATAGTGTAACAACTTCCACATCATATAATATTTGTTTAAATACGAATGACAATTGGGTTATAGAAAGTTAATGTATAACATATAGAAATGAAAAAAAAGTAATGATAAATCTTACTTTTTATATGGATTATATTAAATAGTTACGTATTCTTTAAATGTAAATTTTAATTATTTAAAAGTCGATAGAAAAGTGTAAATATAAGTAAAAATGAAATTTCTTTTCAGTCATTGACACTAACAGAAATGGCAGATCTTCACGATAAAATTTGTTTACTAACGTCAAGTATAGTTCGAGATGATCACGATGCACCAAGCTATAATGCAGTTTTTACGGTACCTTGTCCCGGACAAAGTTCTTCTCAAGAAGATTACGATGTTTTGAACAAAAGAATCGCAGCGCTACAAAGGCAAATAACCGAGAAACAAATGGAGGCGTCTTGGAAGCTGCAGGAATTGAAGAGGGCTCTTCGTTCCGAGCAGGCGAATCTTATACGAATATCCGACGAAATGAATTTAGAGAGAAAGCGAAATTTGGCTCTTCAGCTTACTATGGACGGTGGCATTCTGACTTCGAACGAGTTTTCGAATTAGAACATGTTTATATTCAGTATATTGTTATTAATGTTAGTGCCGTAATAATCACCGGTATGATTTCGATCAAATAAATATCATAACTCTTCCAAAATAATTACATTGGCGTATCTGTATAGGTATATAATATAATTTTACCGAAATAATTTTCTGTCCGTTTTATTTAAAATATACTTCTCTTTTAATTTAAAAATAAAATTAAAATAGAGAGAGAGAAAGAGAGAGAGAGAGAGAGAGAGAGAGAGAGAGAGAGAGAGAGAGAGAGAGAGAGAGAGAGAGAGAGAGAGAGAGAGAGAGAGAGAGAGAGAGAATGAGAGCATAACGCTAAATATTGTATCCTTTTATGAGAAGAATAATTATTTTTAAATAAAATTAAAATATTTTAAATAAAACATATACAGAACTTTTTCGTTTAGAATAATGTGTACATTGTATTTGGATTGAAGATAAAATGTCTATTTTCAAAGAAACAATTTCTCTCTCTTTCTCTTTGTCAAGTAGTTTCGCAAAGATTACGAAAAACCTATCATGAAAGACCGATTTAGTGCTTCATGCGATTGTGGCTTTCGATTTCGGAAGAGGAGGTTGCGAGAGATTCGATCGCGATTAATTCAATTGCATTGGACTTTGGTGGCTGGGTGTGGACGGAAACGAGACTGGATACGAGAGTGGTAGTAGGCACGTCGACGATGCTTTCGTAGTGCGTTGTTCTGCACAATTGGAAACCGACCGACAAAGAGTAAACATATAATCGAAATACGCCAATGGATCAAATGTTAAATATATTGTTGTTGGGATTCATTTAACTAACATTTCAATCATTTTGAAAACGAAACAGTCCTCATGAAATTTATTAAAGGATTTTCGATTACGAATACGAATCCTATTATTACTTTAATTCTCTCTTTAAATCGTCATTCATTTATGATAATCTGTGATACGATAAAGAAAATATACATAATATGTAAATACAGTTTTCTTTTAGATATGACAAATACGATCTCAACATTAACAGATATGAGATCTACCAAACAGTTCTATCCACTTGGAGTGTACGATTATTTTTAAAATTAATAATTTTTGTTATTTCTTAAACATTATAATCCACCACTTTTATTCAACATTGGCGAATATAACGTTTTCCTTATTTTTACACTTTCATAGATGAGCTGTTTTATTTTCCTAACAGTCTTTTTTTGGCTTTGTAAAAGAAGAAAGTATACAGTTGCGTAAATGAATGTTATCGGGTTCCATTTTTTTCCTATAATAAAAATGAGATTAAGTTGTTTTTTAAGATAATTTTTTAGTTTAGATAAAATCATTTCTTAAGTTTATAAAGTTCCGTAAAAAAAGAAAATTATTAATTCACAGTAACTTATACTTATTTACAATCCGATAAACTTTTGCAAGCATCTAATACCAAGTTGATCCCTTTCTTCGACGTTTCTATTAGCTGTAAAAGAACACATTGGGATATCAAACGGGATGGCTGTAGTTATAACAAACTCCAATGCCGTCTTTTCATAACATTATCTTAACTTAGCTCTTTATTTCTCTCTCTCTCTCTCTCTCTCTCTCTCTCTCCCTCTTTCGAAGTTACAATACTAACTTGGTGCACTCCTAGTTACGTCGCTCGTTCCGGGTTCGCTCGTGCGAGCTTTTGTAAGCGGCGAAAGCCGGATAGTCGAGGGTAATGAAAACAGGTCACGTTATGCGCCTCTTTGTGAGCGCACTGGGCGAATGCCAATGTTAACAGTCGATGGGGTATTCGGTGCGATTCGAGCGTTCTTCGCGATACAGCGGCACGCCACGACAGTGAGCGTGATAACAAGGAAGGATCCAGGATTAAATGCAAAAGGCTGCCGGGGAACCGGCCGGTTTCGTTAGTTTGCGCTGATCAAACGTTCTTTTCACTTACCTTCACAAAAAAATCAATGATTGCTTACATTTCGAACTTCACTCTCTCATTTATTGGGAGAGAAAGAAAAATGAAAATAAACTGTACGTTAATTATTTAAAGGAAGTTAGAAAGCGATTAAGCTCTATTGTAGTTTGGAAAGAATTTTATTTTATTTTACTTTTTTATTTACTTTAATAACATTAAAGAAATATTGTTTGTGTTGCGTCCGGTGCAACTAGGAGAGCGTTTGAAGATACGCGTCTCGCACCGTACTAGCGAAAATTATCATTTGCACAGAGGAATTGTCTTTCATCTGTTCCTTTGCGTCAGAGTTATAGATCCGCTGGACACGATGAAAAGGGCGGTGGTACTATGCTAGGTTACCGAAGGCCGTTAGCCAATACCGCTCGCTTAGTGATTTGAGAGGATCCTGTGTTGGCTTTTGGTTAGGTTGCGCGTAAATAATTAGCGCCGTTTTAATATACCACAAAAATAATTTATTGGAGTGAACTGTAGATGATGATGTGTGTTTCTGACAATGATGATAGAAAGTCGTGATTGATGTATGGTCTGATGTATAATTTGCTCGGATTCTAAGTTCTAATTCTGATATAACACTTGACTGACTATTTTATCTAATTTGTGACTCGACTGTTCTTTTAGATTGGTGTTTATTCGCTGACTGATTCGTTGATACTGATTTCCCAGCGCTTCTCCAAATATTCAGTAAGTTAGAGTAGTAGGGGAAGGAAAGGGGAGAACGATATTGATTGGCTGTTTACGGATAAAGACATTCCTTAAAATTGTTTATGCTTTCGAAGAAAGTCTTTATCGAAGCGATCGCACATAGCGTTTCTGTAATGAATTTACGCTTGAAGGCGTGACCGGACGGAAACGAACAAGTAGCAAAAAGCGAATGGGAAAAACAAAAATCGAGCAAGAGTAGGTAAAATCGATAATCGGTTCAAAAACGAATTATTTGCTCTTAGAGGCCTTTTTTCTTCTAAAAGAGGATAATCTTTACAAAGGAATAGAAATTAGAGAAATAAAAAAAAGAAAGAAAAACGCTTGTTGTTCGACTTTGCTAAATATTCATTATCATTTCATTATTCGTTAATGATATTATATTCATTAATTTATTATTAAAGTTACTTAAAAGGGGATCAAAAGAGATCTGATTTAACTCCATGTTTTATCTTTAATAATATTAAGCAAAAGTATTTATACCTAATATTAGGAAAGGAAGGCGTATTCATTATTATTTTATTATTAAATTAGTTAAATTATATGCATTATTTCATTATTAAAAGGGAAATTAAAAATTTATTAAGATGACTTTAATTTGGCCTGATCTTCTTTCTTTAATAACATTAAAAATAAGTGTTCATAGTACTTGAGAGAATATTCTTTATTATTTCATTATTCATTACTTGTATTTATTAGTTCATTATTAAAGGGAATTATAAAGTTATAAGTTGCATTAGTTTAGAACGGATCAAACTTGATTTTATTTTCTTCTTTAATAACATTAACAAGTGTTCGTTATACTTGAAAAACCACATTTCAACATGCTACAAATTCGTATTCACTTTATTTTTTTTAAATACTTATGGAAAATCACGTAACGTGTGTTACATAATATTTATTTTTTCGACGATATTGTATGAACTATATACGGCTTTTGTATTTTTCTATCATTCATTTTACAAATGTTGTTTATTATTTCAAGAACAATTAATTTCGTCGTTCGACCTTAGTAGGCTTATTTTAATAACGATCTTCATAAATTAATAACTGCAAATTGTAGGGTTTCATATAGAAATGTCAATATCGTGATTTGTTACGTATACACGTAAGAACAATTATTAATGATCAACCGGTAAAAACAATGCACAAGATCCTATCGTGTTAACGTGAATCAACGTTTCGTGTCAAGTCCTTTTTCCTTTTTAATAAAAGATCTGATTATATAATGGATTGTGGTGGCATAAATGTCAGTAGTTGCTATTAGACAGTCGTGACAAGTGTAATAATGGACAGGCAAATGTTACTTCTACTAATTGGATTGTGTGCACTTCGATCGGGATTAGCACAGGTAAAATTTTTTTCTTATTTTAATAGATTTACGAAAATATTCGAGAAAAAATTTATGAACGAATGTAGGAAAGTATATAAAATAATAAAACTGAGAAAAAAAGAATAAAGATATTTATACATATTATATGTAATTATTTTGTTTATTAAAAATTTCAAGAAGAATTTGTTTATTCTCGAAGAATAAAGAAAAAACGAAAAATAATTTCTTTTGTTTGCAGTCCGATTTACAGATTATGATCGATAACGTTGATATGAAAGTAAATGAGGAGTATATTCAAAATTGTAAAATAGAACCTTGCGAGAACAGCGACATGGTACCCACATTAACTATGGACTGTCAGTTTGTGAAGGAAATACCTGAAGAAGCTATAGTAAGTATGTTAAAAGTCTTTAAATTTATTCAATTTCAGTAAAAAAGTAGATTTATAATTTAAAAAAGTAAATAGGATAATTGCGGGTCCGCAGTTTTTATTAATATTTACATATATCTGAATGTCTACAATAACAATCTCTTCCATTTAGTTACATTTTTAAATGTAAGCTGTTGTTTAACGTGTTTTAGTTACATGCTGTCTTATATGGAATGAGTAATGGTGAGCCTACTGATCCAACTGGTGTTGATATAGAAATGAGTTCGTGCCAAATGATAAACGATACTATGATTATGGGTCCGATTTTAAAGGCGATGAAGATATCCGCAAAATGTCCAATAGAACCGGTAAACTAATTTCTTTTTATTTTGGATCTTTTGAACCGATAATTTTTAATATATTTGTTGATGAATTGAAATGATTAACCATGAATTATTATTAATCAATATTAATTTATTAATCATGACTTTTTTTATACTTCAGACGAATGTGCTTCTTAATTGTTTTGCTCTACCGTTGGAGGAGTTTCCTGATTATTTTCCATCTGGAGAATACAATTTCAAGATTATTTTAGAATATAAACATATTAATTTGTTAACATTAGATTTCCATTTAACTTTTTATTGATATAACTTCTTATTGTTTCCCACTTCTACTTATCTCGTCAGTATTTTTATCATTTAATGGTAAGTATTTTGTGAAAAAATGGTTAGTATATATGAATACTTTGGTTAGTATAAATAATTAAGTGTCAGGGTTGCGTCAGGATTGCGTCACTTATATTACGTACTAATATTTTATTATAAACAATAACCATTTATTTAAAATATTGACCAAATGTTTAAAATACTAATCCAATAAATAGCAGCTATTATTTCTGAATATTACTGTAATATTTTTCGTCTTTATTAAAGTTCTCACAATTATTCTGTGGTTTTAACACCTGTATGTAACTAGAATATAGAATTACACAAATTTCACTTATTTTCAATTTCATTGTATATTTGATTACAGGAATAGAAGAGCTAAATTCATTTCGCGATATGCGAATACTTACATGCATGTATTATATAAAATATATATTCACAATAATTAATTAGACTCGAATGTTAACTGATTTTTCTGGTCTATTATTCCTTTTATTTCAACTTTCATTTCGATGTAATTTTGAAGATCGTCAAATAAATGATTATAATCAATGTATGAAAATGAGAAGAGAGGGAGAAAATAATTAACATTTAATCAAGAATCGAGAACGACGAATCATGAAAGAATGCGAGATTTTCTCGAGGCTTTCTAACGGCTGTGGTTCTGCGGCGTCGCGGTTCCGCACGGACGTGGCCGTTTCCGTGACGGATAATTAAGGCAGAAGAATGACTCTGACATTTTTGTTAGCCCGTTTCCAGGTCCCGTCGGAAATGCTATTCATTCGCTGTGCACGTTTTTTCACGGCGCTACAGAAGCTCGACTCGAACGCGTCTTATTGACGGACCGGAAAGCAGGAAAAACTCCATTTCCGGTACAGGCTAATGAAGGACGACGTTGTCTCGCTCATTCACGGCGAACAATTTTCGAGGAAAATGAGTTGGAGTTCATTCTCAGCCCATACCGTGATACATGCAACTTTTTTATTTTCTCTCACTCGTTTAAATGTTTTATCATTTTCCTCATGAAACTGTTTTGTCGATTCTTTCCTTTAAATGAAATAATTATAACTTAAAATGTTTAATTAAATGACGATAATAATAAACGTTATGTTAAATAACGATAATAATCGTTATGTTAAATAATCATAAGTTTTAGTTGTTCTCGAGAATATATTTTTTTGTTAATTTTATATGAGAGTGTTAATCGATCAATGTGAAATTTTTTTAGTGAAATGTAAAATACAAACAGAAAGTAATATTATCGATGAAGAGTGTAATGCTGTTTCCACTCTGATATACAGGGTGTTTCAGCTAAAGGAGGCCGCTTAAATATTTTCTTTGTTTTTTTTATAATACTTTGAATGGTTTAAAAAGAGGTATGTTATGAATATTTCATAACATAAGAGGTATGTTATAATATAGTTTACACACACACACACACACACACATATATATATATGTATATAAAATAGTATAATGCTAAGTATGTTATAGGCGGCCTCCTTTAGCTGAAACATCCTGTATATATTTTTTTTATTTAAATACAAATATTGAGACCATAATATCATTCAATTATTTAATGTATCGACCTAATTATCAGATAAATGTAAAATATTTGTAATATATATATATATATATATATATATTGATTGCAGTATATTTATCAATTCATTCAAATTTATTAAAATAATGTAACCTGGATGTAACCTCGAGATACAATTTTCAACTACAAATATTCTTGTTGAGCAAGCGCAACACGTACTTGTCTATTTAGTAAGATATACTTTGGTTTTATCTGTATGGTTCAACATTTTATATATATCTTTTTTAACTTACACGTTACATTAGAATAAATATTTTTTATCTTTACGTACGCGTGAAGCTAATGAAATTAAGATTGTCGACCAGTCATCGGCGCCCATTAGATTCAAAGGAATATATGAGCGTTTATATACTTTTTGGTTCCAGCGATCAATGAGTCGTCGGTGATTAGAAATCGACAGTATGCAACCTTAAGGTCGGAGGTTTAAAACGAAGATAAGATATAAAAACGGACTTTATATTATTTGTAATTTTTTTTTTCTTTAACTTATAGATAATATTTCTTTCCTAACATGATTATGTGTAAAAAAAAAAATACTCAAGTTAAGGCTTTACAAAATAATACATTTTTTGAACTACTCTGGTAGAATGGCTATTAATTAAGCTGACGGAACGTAGAGACAATCAACCGTAACGATTCGTTGCGATGTTATACATGACGAGCCACGAGCAAGGGGCAATTAGAGAAAATCAATGTCGAAAAGCGGATTTGCATGTTGCACTTAATATTTGTGATCGAATAGAACTCAATTCGAGTTTTAACGATGTGACTAATAGATTATTTCTTTCTCTTTCTCGATTTTTCTTTTATCTAATCATATTATTATACATATTATAAATAGATATACTTAAATGTATTCCAACATGTAATATACATATGAAACACTATATACATGTTTTATTTGAAACCGCATAAACAACGTTTTCACAGATTTGATGTTTTATAAATAGAAATAAGAAAATAAAATAAAACTTATATTTTTCTGTGATTGTGAATGACGATGAAGTGAATTCCATAAAGAGTTTCAAAATTGTTAGAGAAGAGAATAACGTGTATAAATTAATTTAAAATTATTTAACATGGAAACTTTACGGAAATATTCGTATCCGTGATGTAGATTGTTAGAGGTTCGTTAGAATATTACACGGTACTAACTACTAATGTTATGATTTTGAAAACTATAAAAATGTACATACCGATTTATAGAATCCAACATGATTCAGGCATTTATTTAAATCCTGAAATTTTTGATACATACTATTTGACGATATACTATATTTAATTTGATCATTGGTTATTGAGTAATTATTAAATTTTTTTTCCATAGTCTGCCTTATAAGACAACGTTTAATCTTCTCTTCTTATCTTAAATGTATCAGAAAAACATCTTAAATGTGTAAATATTATTATTACCACAATTCGTCGTTCAAACCTCGTTTAAATATGTTTATAAGATATACGAAAGAACGTTCTTATTTGAACGTTCTTATTTGAACGTTCTTATTACGATAAGAGAATTATAGAGATAAAGTATCGTCTTCTCTAAGTGAAGAACAATTAGTATTTCTCTGGGTACCGCCAACAATTTGTAGAATTAATTCATGAGCAATTTAAATTATATTGATTTAATAATACATTCTGTTTAATTACTAATTTTTCTTATTCATTCGTTTTTTTTTTTAATTTATTAATACCGACGAAAATACAATGGCTCTTACTATAGTAGAAATAATATGCTTGATATTTGCGAGTTTACTATTATTGTATTACTATCTCACACGAACGTTCGATTATTGGAAAATCCGACGTGTAAAGGGACAAAAGCCTATATTAATTTTTGGTAACGTAAAAGATGTGATGTGAGCTAAAATATCTATATCTATTTCTCTCAAAAATATGTATGATAAATATAAGGATGAAGGAATGGTTGGTATATTTGAAAAGGATGTACCATCACTAATTCTACGCGATCCTGATCTCATCAAAGATGTGCTCATTAAGGACTTCTCCGTGTTTCCTGAACGATCGATGTTTTCTAATGAAAAGGTGAGTCAATCTATGAATTTTGTATTTTGTTCGCTCAAATATACAGCAATGTACATAAACACTAAAATGTTGCATTCCTCTTCGGCATTTGACAATTATTGTACCTTAGAAATAAGAGAAAAAGAAATTACGATAAAGATATGATAGTAATAATAATAAATGTAATTATATTAACAATAACGACAGTGTGTGCGGAGCTTTAGTTATAGAATGGAATTAAATCCTTTTATGCACAAATTTTTAAGATTTTATTTTTGTTTATAAAAAGAATTATATATTGTTACATTAATAATATGTTAATGTAACAATGGAAGAAAAATTGTGATTGTAATTTTATGACAAATATTTATTTTGTTTGCAAGCTGCAACGTTCATATACGTAAACACAAAATGCTGAAAATATAAAACAGAAAATATTTTAAATTGGCATTTGGATTGCCGCTTACATATCTGTACGTGCAATATGTTGTACGATTTGAAAGTTATACGGTTTGAAAAAAGTACAGGAACAGAATACGATTTTCCTTTTCTTTTTCAGTACGAACATCTATCGGAGAATCTCTTCAGGGTCAAAGCTTCTAAATGGCAGCCGTTAAGAACAAAGTTGACACCTGTCTTTACATCCGGCAAGTTGAAGAACATATTCACTTGCTACTCGAATGTTCCGAGTATTTCGAAAGGTATTTGATGCATATTGTAGAGAAAAACGAGACAGTAGAGTGCCGGGATCTTACAGCTAGATTTACTACTGATGTTATTGGTTCTTGTGCTTTCGGCTTTGATATCAACGTCATTAATGACGAGTCAAATGATTTTCGTTGAATGGGAAAAAGTAATCTTCCGAAATGATCTTAAAACTTATGTCAAGGAATTAATTTGAAAAACGCCATGGCTTTACAATATTATTGGTCGATTATTTGTTGATAAAGACGTCGAAGAATTTTTGTATAAGAATTACGATGGATATGATACATTACAGAAAAAGAAACAATATTCGTAGGTATGATTTCATCGACATTTTGATGGATCTAAAGGATCAGGAGAAACTCGTTGATTTTGGTAAGATTTTACAAAATTTTCTGAAATATTTATTAATTTTTTTATATGTATATTTTGTATTTTATTGAAACTCAAATACATATATACACTCGCAAATATGGAAAAATACTTAAATATTTTATTATTATTTATAGAACTCACCGATACTCTTATTACTGCGCAAGCATTCGTCTTCTTTGCTGCTGGATTCGAGATGTCTTCGGCTACACTAAGTAATGTCATGTACGAGTTGGCAATGAATCACACAATTCAAATCAAACTTCGACAAGAGATCAAAGAAGTCCTCGAATTGACTGATGGAAAGATTACTTATGATTGTTTAAAGGAAATGAAATATTTGGATGACGTTTTTCAAGGTACATACATAAGTGTAAAATCATGGTTATGATAAATGATAAAAAGAAAAAAGGACATTTTTTTCATTTTTATTAGAATCAACTTTATTGAAATAAAGAATGGATCATCGTTAATTAACGATAATTTTCCATCAATATAATATTATCATCATGAATATCATTGATATGAGTTATTATATACATGCTTTTACGAATTTTTATATATATTCTTACGAGAAAAAGAATCATTATTTGCTTCAACAATAACAATTCATATTAATTAATTATTTCTACAGCAGGCTCGTTAAATTTTGAAAAATCTTTTTCGAAACACCATGTTTTTATATATTTTATATATGTATTAAATTTTATATATAATATATCTTAATTATTTAACATAGAAACTTTACGGAAATATCCACCAGTGATGTTTCTCGTTAGAGGCTCATTAACGAATTACACGTTTAGCGGTACTAACGTTACGATATCTAAAGGTACGAAAGTTTTCATACCGATTTACGGAATCTAACATGATCCAAACATTTATCCCGATCCCGAAGTTTTCAATCCTGACAGATCTACGGACGAAGTTATGAAATTGAGGCATCCTATGTATTTTCTATCATTCGGAGATGGACCTAGGAATTGTATTGGTAAGAAAAAGTCATATTGATTTTTGTTAATAATTGAAACGATGAATAAAAATATATGTATGTATAACATCTTTTTACAGGTCTACGTTTTGTATATCTTCAAACAAAGATAGTCCTTATCAAAATTCTTAACAATTATTTAATCGACGTTTGTGAGAAAACACCAACACCACCGTATCCTTTGAATATGCAGGATGTCGTAATGCTACAACCGACGTGTGGAATATACGTAAAGCTATCACCCATTACCGCTTCCTGATGAATTATGCACGAAATTATACCGTCATTTGTGATTAATAATACTCTTATACTCTTATCGTTAACGTTGTATTAAATTTGAAATTATCGCTATACAGGAGATTACGATGGTATTCATAATCATCATCATATATGATAATAATCGTTCTCAATTGTCATAATCTTCTTTCCTTCTAAATTTATTGATGATAATATATCTAATAAATAATCAAAAAACGTGAAGATCGTTTTTTCTTTAAAAATATACAAATTTCTACTACGTAGACAGTTCATCAAAATGTAACTATTGAACATAATTTTATTTAGAATTATATATTGAAGATAGATTGAAAAAGTCTATGTTGTCTGCTAGTGGAATTGGTAAAAATGAAAGATGACGTTTTTTAACGTTTATCCGAGTAACCGATCGCTACGTAAGATGGCCAAGAAGAGAGTTTGCTCGTCCGGGTCGAAGAGGGTGGCCACGGATGGGTGGTGATGTTGCGTGACTGTGCGTTTGTGTTTGTACGGATCTCGATGGCCGGCCGAGGTAGAGGAAAAGTGATCGGACGAATACTTTGAGCGACCGCCGGAGGGCGACGGAGTCGCACGAATCGTGCCGAGCTGAGCCGAAAGCTTGGTGGCCCCTGTCAGTAGGCCTGCCGCAACGCAGCAGAGAGCGCGCCTTCCGTCTTGCACAGGGGTCTAACGCTTTTCGAATCTCTTTCTTTTCTCAAGTTTTTATTTTTATTATCCGGTAAATTTGTTATCAAATATTTCATAAAAAGTGCACAGTTTTACAAATCGAAAAGTCAATTTTTACGCATTTACATGAACGAAAAGGGACGAGTAATTAATCGAATGAGAATAGAAAATATTTGTTTTATTTATAAACGTCTTCCGAACAATGTTCATTTCTTCAAAAATGAAGAATATTATTATTGCGCATCAAAGGACGAATGATTAAAATTTCGTAGATTTCGTCGCATTGTGGAAATTAAGTATCGTAAGTGTGTATGTTTAAATCTATGGATAATTTAAACGATTTTTTCCTATAATTAAGATCGAGAAATAGTGATCAAAAGATCGGAACGATTTGGAAGGATGAAAGAAAAATTATAATGACTGTGAAATAAAAAAGAAAGATCGAAGAAACGTGAAGAAGAGGTGTCGAGAAAAGTGTAAGGTATTTTCGTACGGACGTGCGTGGGGTGGCATCGATGTCGCGATAAAAAGTATATACGAGGATATACGAGTATAGAGAGGCCATCGATATGACGTTGTCTCGTTGGGAGTTGAGGTGTTGCAGGAGTATCCATTGGTTTTCGATTTTTACAGGTCGCTCGTAAGTCGGCCCATTACGTCATTATCACTCGACGATGACGGGAACTCGTTGGTGCGTATGATAAGTTTACCGATGTATATAAAGGGTCGTCGGTCGTTCGAGCGTGCACGGATATGCTATATAAGGGGTAGGATCGTTCGATCGAGTAAGTCCATTAATGTCGCGGCAACGACGATACGTCGAAGCATAAATAGACGGGCTGCTGCCGTCTCTTGGTGAAAATGAACGATCGCTCGAGTGAGGAAGAGAAGAAAAGGGAGAACGACGACATCATCGTGCGAAAGAGAGAGAGAAAGATAGTAGTCGTATTCCTGTCTTCGTTCCATGAATGAAAAAGAAAAATCTTATCGCGATCTTCGACAGTTAATCAACGCCGATTACGTGAACTTATCTTAAATTGAATAAAGCTACGAATTGGTACGTGTCTATTATGTGTTTTACGTGTGTGCGTTAGTTTAAGTGATAAGGAAGTAGGAAGAGGAAGGATCTGAATTTCGGATTATCGGAAGACCTGACTCATTGAAACTCGACTTAGCAGGTACTTCGGACAAGTTATACGTTCGTGGAACGTTAAAGAGGCCGATATTTGAACGAGAACGGAAGACGGACGGATTGATAGAGATAGAGATAGATTCGTCTATCCAGTTATAGCGACGCAGGATGTTCAGGAGAATGCTTTTGATGATGAGCGTTTTCGCTCGGTTTGCCGCAGGGGAAGTTGTCCTCGGCGATGTCGACGAACCTAGTAAGTCCCTTAAACTACACACAAGGCTTCTATCCTCGTTCGCTTAGAAACGTACTTAGGAGAATTAATAATACATATATCTATGTATAGATAGGTATTGTATGTACAAACGTATTTACGTTGTCATTGAGTTTTCGATATGTCGACGACTTTTTACGGACGACTTTGAACTTTCTTGAAACGACTTCAAATTTAAATGATTATTTTAATTTTCGATCGGAACTTTTGCTCTTTTCTTTACTTTTTCATCAATGAAATCTTCTTATGTATTCTCGACACTTTAAGTTCAACATTTTTTAAATGTGATGTTGAGATCTAAATAAGATGTTTCTCAAGATAACGAAGTTATAAAATTTTGAAGAAATAACCATCGAAAGCTTTTAATCTTATTAGACAGATCTTCTTTATATGGAGAAAAATCAGTGAACAATATTTTTGCAAGGATGACATCCAAACGAATTAAAACGTACTGTCGTTTTTCATCGTTGACATTCAATTTTGTGGATTTTCCAACACGATTAGTTTCGAAATAATTCAACCAACAATCCCAACGCATTTCTAGGACATCGTGCGAGTTCGCATAAATCGTGTTAATTGACTCAGCTAATAGTGCTTCTCGCAATTCACACCACCACACACACACACACACCCACCCACCCCATCCCCATACACACGTACACACACACGCACGCACGCACGCACACAAGTATATATATATATATATATATATATATATATATAAATAGATCTTAAAGTTGTATGTTTAATCTTATGTTTAACATTCCGATTTCTCCAATGGTTCTTTATAGAGTGAAAGATACAACTATACAATAAATATTGTAACGATAAACGGTTTAATCTCGAGATATTATCGATCGTTGTCACGATTTAACGTTTTCGAGCACTATTTCGCGATGTGATACGTCGCTTGGCAGCGTTTTTACGCGTCGCTCGTTGCTTCTCGACGTGAAATAAAAAAAAGAGGAAATGGAGAAGAGCGTGCGTACTTCCAAAAGAGAAAAAAGGGGAAGAGACAAACAGAGAAAGAGAGAGAGAGAGAGAGAGAGAGAGAGAGAGAGAGAGAGAGAGAGAGAGAGAGAGAGCGCGTTTATCTAAAAACACGTGTAAAATAGAACGAGTTCGGATTAACAGAAGCTCTCTCATTTATCGTTAGCAAAAGCAAAAATTGTGCTTTTTATGTTATATTTTGTCTCTGCTTTTTCAAGGATGGGATAATGTTGAAGAACAAGCAAATTCATGCTCGTTAAAGTAATATATCATTCTTTTCTGTTTACTTACGATTCGCGTGAATCTACGTGATCAAGTTTTCTTTTAACAAAAGTCTTTTTTTTGTTTCTTTTTTTTTATTTTCCTAGAATTTATTTAGAATTTGTTCTTAAAAACCTTCGGTAAATTGGTGTAACGATTTGAAATATTAGCTTGTATGCATGTTTCCAGTAATTCATGCATAAAGTTAATTTAACATTTATTCGTAGATCATTGAATGACATTGTTAATAATATCAATGTGATGTTTCTTGCTTAGTCTCCTCGGAATAAATGTAGAATATAAGTTGTTAGTCAGACAATTTGATTGATCTTTTAGTTTCCTTTTATATATCGTAGCAAGACGTTTAACGGATTCCATCTCGAGATCTTTCCTGAGATCCTCGTTTCTACTGTACCACGAAGCATTAATTACCGTGTACAAGATTATTGATTGTAAAACTTCCATTTTTTAAAAGTTGTTCATGGATGCTGTACACCAGACTTCAATTCCGTAGATCCAGATAAGTTTAATAATTATTTTGTACTTTTGGAGTTCATTAGTTGGGTTCAGTTTTTAGTTTCTTCCTGTTAGATAGCTCATGTTTCTCCTTTTTTTTTTTTTTTAAATCTACTCTATTTTTTTCTCAGTGTAGTGTTTTATTGTCTAGATACATGTCTAAGTGTTTTACGACTATAGTTTGGAGTATGATATTGTTATTTAGAAATACAGCAGCAGATGTTTGCTTTTTTTAACGTAACGGTAATATGTCCGGATTTTGCCTCGTTTACTTTTATTTTTCATTTTAAGAATCAGGTTTATATAGTAAGGGCAGAAGCTGAGAATAAGTGTTAGCGTCATCGTGCATTATAAAAATAGCAGTGTCACCAATACATTGAAAAACTGGCGAAAGTTGAAAAAGAAGTATCCTGTGAAATGGCTGTATCAGCAATGTAGAATTTATAAAGTATATGTTCTAAGACGCTACCTTGTGGAATACCACAATTTATTGAATATTGATTGGAGTAATTGTCTTGAACTTCGACTACAAATTTTCTGTTTTACAGGTAAGATTTAATGAGATAATAGTATGGAGCTGGAAAATTGTTTGCTGTTTCAAAGTGCAAGACTTTGTTAAATGATTTCTGATTATCTAGGAATACGGCTGAACAGTATAACTTTTTTCTCAAAGCAAATAATGATGCATTGACAATTTTATGCACTTGTTGGATCGTAGAATGTTCATTACGAAATTAAAATTGATAGTCGGGTATGAGCTTTTTTGACGAGATAATTGACGTCAGTCTGCTGAGAATTATTCTTCTCTAGTTTTATTTTTAAAATGATTGGTAACAGTGAAATTGGCCTATATGAGTGAGGTTAGGGCAAATCTTTTTCATAATATTCTTATTTGCGTTATCTATCACTAACTCGGAAATTTTTTAATCGCAGTACTAAATCGAAGATGATTGTAATCAGCCTTATAGCTTTAAAAATTCTTTTATAATTTTTCCAATGATAGGGTGTTAATGTCTGGTGTTCTCTTTAGTTGTAAGTTCGATACGATTCCTTTTATATCTTTAAGCGTAGCTCTGAGAATTTCTATGTCCTTTATTTACATTATTGTTTCGATAAAGTTATGTATTCCGTCTATCGAGTTTGAAGAATTTTTTTCTCAATAGGGATGAAAAACTTTAAATAATTGTTTCGCAAATATAGTTGTTTTTTCGTCGCCGAATTTGGCCCATTCACCATCTACTTTCCTAATCGCTGGCCTAGAAGCTATTGGACGTTTCACTCTTTTTATCGTCTTTCAAAATGAATAACTAGCATTGCTCGGCGGAGACAAATTAGAGATTAAATTGTAGAAATTCTGATTAAATTCTTGCAGTGTTTCTTGTATGTCCTCTGCTCGTTACGTTAAGTAGCTTTTTGTTTTATGGAGATTTTTGTTTTTGCTAGTTGTTTTTGAGATTTTTTGTATTTATTTATTTTTTGTATTATATAACTAGAGTATGGATCTATAGGATTGTTTAGAGTATCTGATGGAGTAACTTCTCAGATACCCTTTTAAATAACTTCATAAAGAAGAGGTTTCTATTTGATTAAGAGTTTTTAAGGATATACTGCGATTAAGCAATATGCTATTTCATTTTTTAATAAATCCCAATCGGTGCTATTATTGTAAATTGACAATGCGTCGTACATGAGTATTATTCTTTGTTTATGTTCTATTATAACAGGAAAGTGATTGGAGCTTAGATCCAGGCAAGATTTACCGACCGAATGTTTATTGTTATTTATGCCTATAAAAAAAGCAAAGTCATAAAGGTCTGGCATCTTTTTGTTAGCTTGGAGTCAGTCGTAGGTAAGCTCGCCTGTCGAGATAACGTCGAGGGTAAGTTAGTGTATCGTCTGTACAAGGCACCTGCCTCTAGGATTTGTAACTTTTAATAATTTCTCGCATTAAAATCGTAAAAATTCTTTGCATTAAAATCGCTTATTAAAAATGAAGGATCGAAAAAAGAAAAAACAATTCATCTATTGTTCTTTACTTATTTTAAATTTCAGTGGATTATAAACTACTGCAATAGTATTTGAGCCGATAAAATATATCGTTCATGATGAGAAAAACTTTAATTTCATGTATAATACATCTTTAGCTAGGTCGACTTTAATTGGTATTCCAGATTGCGAGAATTAATTTATGATCCATTGCGATTTTTATTCAACATGAGTTTTTTTAAGGAAGTTTTGCATTGTGATGTTTCGGTAAACTCATTTGCTCGTTATGAATGTTCATAAAAATTTTTGGATTTTCGACAGATATAACGAATAATGTTTTAATTTTATAGGTATCCGAGATAGTGTTAGTTCCAGCGTGATTGGTGAAATTATTAACTGGCCGTGAATTTATTCTTGCATGAGTATTACCGCTAATAGCACGTCCATATGATTTTGTAATAACTTGGTCATCAAATTGACCGATAACTTTTGTAACGAAAGGATCTGTAGTTGGCCGAGTATGGGGTGACTTGCGTCAAAGTGGAGAAAATAGTTTCTGCCGCAATTGCTTTCTAATATTACATCTCTTGTAATTAGCAGGGTGATTACCTTGACAGTTAAAACATTTAATATTATTACTGTAACCTTTTGATGGACAAATAGAGATAATATGATATTCGGCATACTTGACGTAAACTGATGTTCCATTACATTAATTTTTGATTTGACCGAAAGACTGACATCTAGTGCATTGAGAAATATATTTTTGATACGGGTGATTGAAGAGAAACAATCGTGTTAGATTTCTTTGTTATTTCTTTATGGTTCGGGTTCGATCATAAAATGTGGTAAAGATTTTTCTGTATCGTATTGAACTATAATGCTTATTGACAGAATTTTTAACTGTACTAATTGAGTTTTAATTGTCACTCATGCTAATTTTTGAATGAGTACTTGTAAGAACTACTTTATAGCTTTTATCTTTTTTAAATTGATATGCATGGTAATTGACGTTTTTTCCTTTAGAGCTTTGATAACATTCTTATAATCTAACGATGTACTAATATGAATTTTGGCTTGATAATTACGTTGCTGTTTAATGGTACATTCATCGAAAGCGACTTTATCCATAAATTTCTTCTATTATTTGACCTTCAATGAATATCAGCGACGATTTCGGTTGTTTATCTTGTGCGATCGCTGAGTTTTACAAAAAGGATTTCGTACGAATTTGATAAAGGAATATTCGTTAGCCATTCATTGGTATTTACATTAGATGAGCAGTTTACACGATTGGGAATATGTTATTCCACTTTTGAATGACACAAGATATTAATATCGACAGGATCATCAATCGCCTTTGCATCCATGTCTACTTCTATTGGTATATAAGATATGGATGCAGAAATAATTCTTTTTTTATGCAAACAATTATTGATAATATAATGGTCGCCTGTCTTCGTCAAGTAGAGAAGTATACTAGTTTTTGTAGTTGATAATATACATTTTTAGTCGATCTTTTAAGATCAATCATGGTCTATCGAGAAATGACTATAGGCGATAGCCTTTAGCTGCTTAGACACTGTTTAGATACTTTTAGTCCATTGTTAAGACACCGATATAGACACTTGCTTTACAATTGTAAACATACGTCTGACTCGAACGACTGCTTCGATAAAACTCGTTACAAAAATTAACATTTCGTAATATTATCGTTAAATTAATACAGAGAATTGTAGAATTATAGCATGGACGTTTAGATGCATATTCGTTGAAATTATATTCATTGGAACGTATTTCTTCATTTTTATGGATAATATTGCTTGTGCATTCGTTGAAACACTTTTAGAATTATTTTATTGAAATGATATCGAAATAAGGACAAATGAAATGTCGGTTGATTTCAAAACTATCGATTTTTACCATATAGCGATAAAAATATTAGGTATGGAATTAATAAGATAGGAGCAAACTCTTCTCTCTCTCTCTCTCTCTCTCTCTCTCTCTCTCTGTCATTCTTTCTTTTGGATTTTACTAAAATTTGGTTGGTTAATTTAATGATTTTAATCGGTTGATGATGTGAAAAACAACGTTGCTGAACGTCAGTCAACGTTAATTACATCCAGGGATGATATGCCATGTTACTATATATACGGGGTGCCCGAAAATTATCTGTAAAACTTTATCTTTGAATGATATTTATGACGGCACATATAATAGGATTATCATACAAGAATTTTTAGCATTTGTATTTTTCTAAATTTTTTTTATCAAAGTAACAAACATTTGATATATGTGTATCATTAATGATTCGCAAAATATTTAGTCAATATTCAAATGTAGCTGTGTAGGCTGCAGCATGTCCACATCAATTCATTCAATAGCAGCTGCGATTCTTGTTTTTAAATCGTCTGTGTTTGTTACCCACGTATTGTACACATGATTTTCGTTGAATCAACAGTGATTTCCAATATCTATCTGGATATATTGCAACACTGTTTATCCATAACTAGAAGAATTGTATCCACAGATTATTTTTTAACAAGATGGCGTATTACTGCATCGGGTCTTGAGCGTTCGCAAATCTCTAAATGAGACATTTTCAAATAGGTGAATTGGTCTTGGAGATGCAATTCATTGATCCACTAGGATGCATCTCCAAACATTAAAACTTGTGATTTCTTTCTTTGTGGATTTGTTGGGGATTTCGAGAAATTTCGTATACATTATTAGTATACTTAGCTAAAGAATTTATTCGTCAAAATTATAAAAAAGAAACATGAATGACATGTAGTAATAAAAGAATAAAACTAATTAACAAATATTACAAGAAAAAACAAATATATAAAGTAATATGAATTTTGAAATAATCAAGATAACTAACGTATACGTGCTCGAGAATCATCGAATCAATTATGCTTATAATAATGATCTAACGTAATATACAGGATGTTATAAATTCTATACATGCGTTATCAACATTAAGGGGAAAGAAGACATGGCGCTTATTAATTTTGACACGGCCTAAAACGCGAATGGCATGGAGAATTCGGCTGTCAATAATTGTTTTGCGGTACGTCCGCGTGCACGGCAGCCACGACTCGAGCGCGTACTCGACGACATCGGACAGGACCGCAACCCGTTTATTTAATCGATGCATTATGCAAATTGACATAACGGCTCCACCTCGGGCCCGGTAATCGACCAGTGTCTCTACGGATTCACAATAGATATATGATGTACACGTTGAATAATTGCCAGTAACGGTTCATAAATTAAAAATCAAACAGTCCTTCAAGTTTTTTTTCTTCTTTTTCTTTCGTTCTTTTCTTTTTATCTTTCAACTTTCTCAATGCTAATAAACTGGGGATAAGAAATCTAGTTTAGCTTATCTCGAAAGTGTTCTCGTTTTGTATGAATCGTGAGAAGAACGCGAAACTTCTTGACAGTTATACGGGAATCGTAATTACGAGCTCGTATTTCGCACGCAATAGGTCGGTCGTTGCCGTGGAGTCCTAAATTCAGCCGAGAAGAGAAAAATGAAGAGAGTTATCGTTAATAGGCACGCGAATCTCGAGCGTGAAAGACGTTAAAGCCGAGTCGAGTAGCCGAATTTTCTCATTGGGGTGTCGACGATATAAATAGACTTTTGCTTGGAAAGATATCGATGATGTTCGAATAAAAGTGTGAGAGAGAGAGAGAGAGAGAGAGAGAGAGAGAGAGAGAGAGAAGAGATAGTTTATCAAAGCATTTAGATTTATTAATATACCCGCAATATTATAAATTTCGTATCACAATATCCCATTTTCACAAATACTTAATTAATTCAATCAAGTTATAAATGATAATTAATTAATAAAAATTTATATAAACACGACTGGTTCGTTTCCAAATAGTTTATAAGCAAAGATTTCCTGAGGATATTCTTATATCAAATGTCGCTATATTACTATACGAACGATCGATTTTATCTCGCGTTGGCTCACGTATTGGGATTAGATGTGACGTTTCGTAGTTTATAAAGTATTAAATGCACCATGTTACGATCGTCTCCCTTTGAAATGAAATACAAGTATAATCGTGAGAGCATGAGAGTTTGTGAAGAGAGAGGGAGATAAAAGAAGAGGAACGGAGAGAAAGAGAGAGAGAGAGAGAGAGAGTGAAGAAAAGCGAATAGAAGAGAGAGACAGAGAAAAAGAGTCAAGATGGACGAGCCACGCGACGTTCTATAAGAGAGAAAAGGAAAGACGATCTCTTGGGATATCATTCTTGTCTATATAGCCGTGGGCTTTACTAATAAGAGAAAGAGAGAAAGAAAAAGAAAGAGGGAGAGAGAGAGAGAGAGAGAGAAAGAGAGAGAGAGAGGAAAAGGGAAAGAGAGAAAGAGAGGAAAAAAAAATGGGTTTCAACGTCCAATGCGAGATACGCGGTAACGATCGGTGATTCGAGATAACCGGAAACTTCGCGTAGCTCGAGCTTCCGGGCATACGATGTCGTCTCTCTCTCTCTCTCTCCCTCTTTCTTTTTTTCTCTTTTTCTTTCTCCATTTTTTTTGGCCTGATATACGTTGGTAGTTTACCTGTATACTCACGATACCAGAACATTTTCCATTCTATGTATGTGCGGAACGTTACGTTACAGTCTACCCTCTCAACTCTCAACCCTCAACCCCGTTTGTAAAACGAGTCGAGCTAACATAAAAAAGGCTATTCTTCATTTAAACGTACGGTCTTTTCGTAATGATGGCGGAAAGAACCAACGTCGTTATCCGTTTGATTGAAGACGATTTGCTGATATTAATTACTTTTTAATCGAGATGGACATAGAAAATAAGACAAAAGGAGGGAGAGGGAGAGAGAGAGAGAGAGAGAGAGAGATAAAGATAAATCGACAGACAAATAGAAAAAGACGAAAAAGAAAAATTCGTATTTGATAAAAGTACGACATCGTCTCTCCATCTTCTCGTTTCCAGCTCATCGCACTTCTGTTTCACGCGTTTGTAGGCGTATCTACTCTTGATGCAATGTCGTAACATTTTCCATTTATAAAGTAACGTCGAGCGTCATCCCCTTTAGCAGTACCTGCCAGAGCACGACCGAAGCTTTCGATTCGCATGGAAACTATTCGATCCGATTTCCCTCGTCGCACGTGCTTTACGTAGATTCTCTCTATCTGCTTTTCTAGTACCGGAGAACGAATATTCTCTTTCTTTTTCGACTATTCCTTTTGGATCACGGACTACTTGTCGGCACGTTTTCAACGTTCACACGTATTCCATATGCTTTTATTATATCATAATATTGACTATAAGATTTTACAATAAAATTATTTATCGTCAATCTCTGTATCGTCATTATCGCATACTTTTTGATTTATTTATTAGCTATGATATCAATTAAAAAGAATGTATCAATAATAGTAATTATCGATGCTTAAATGTTATACTTAAGAATAAAGAAATTCATACGATATTTACTATTTGATAATGTCGTGCTTTAAAATGATTCCTCCGAATTATATAT
>OU964968.1:2099740-2317240 GCA_918808275.2 Dolichovespula sylvestris
ATCGTCTTATCTGCCTGTGTAAATTATATAAGTCATTCCTCAGTTCTCCTTGAAGTAAATTCTAGTAAGAATATGCAAACGTCTTTTACGTTTGGAATACTAAGCATCTTGGATATAATATTAAGCAAATACATACAAATTTGTCCTGAGGTAATTGTCGATATTTTGGTAGACGATTCTATAGATAATAAATATTTATTCTTTTATCGATAACATTAAACATAGTATAGATATAAGAAATAGAATATTCACATAATCCCCAGTTCGATGGATCGGAAAATCGCTCTCTTTCCAGTTGCTTCCATCGAAGCGAATATACGCATCAAACAACCTACATGATTCTGTGCATGGATAACGCTTTTTTAAACTAACATTCTCAATGAAGATAGTCGAGGCCAGCCTGAACTATTTTGACGTTGTAAGGAACGAGATGATTCAAGATAATTAATTTGGAAAGATATAATTTACAGATATACCTATATAATATTCTATATGCAGATTTATAAGAATTTTCCTGGATATAAAAATTATTTATTGTTCTATCTAAAGATGAAATATTAATAATATTTTAATAATAAAACATTTTATTTTTATTCCGGGAATGTTTATAAAAATCTTATCTTTGTCTCAATTGAATAATCTTCGATATTCCTATATATTTATAAGGTGTTCCGTGTTCCTAATATTCGATGTTCCTAGAAGGAACAGAGAATGGAGAGTTGTGGAAGTTAATGGATTATCGAAGATATCGATTCGAGATTAATTATGTAATTAGGAGACAGGAAATTATTTCGTGTATATGTACATAAACATGTTCGTATGCGTATGTATATATGTTTCTAGGAACGACGCATCTAATGTCTCGATCTAAGCTTCAAATGTATTCGGCTCTACGTTCTATCTTCCCATCTATTTACCTAACTGTCGGTGCTTCGGTTTGTTTCCAATGTATACACTATACAGTTGCTGTAGCACTTCACGATACTAGATACTAGTTGAAGTAACACTTCACGTTACTAGATATGTTC
Organism: Dolichovespula sylvestris; assembly: GCA_918808275.2. Classification (NCBI taxonomy): domain Eukaryota; kingdom Metazoa; phylum Arthropoda; class Insecta; order Hymenoptera; family Vespidae; genus Dolichovespula; species Dolichovespula sylvestris. Next base: position 2,100,769 of record OU964968.1, read on the forward strand.
AAAGATAATATTCGGACGTTTACATGGGAGAGTGTATATATATTATATAACTTAGTCGTTTGGTACGATCAGCTATAACTTTTTATAGTTTGGTATCGTAATTTCGTATCAATCTTCGATAGTTTGTCAATGTCAGCGTAAAAAATATAATTGTTGTCTCTTTTAAATATTTTGCTAATGATCCAAAGGAATTTTTTATAATATTTTTTATAACATTTATTCATTTTATCATTGAATTGTACATATTTTAAGAGTTATTTAATTTATATTTTTATTAAAGAACAATTAATTTTATTTCATTTATACGTGAAAAGGATATATTTTAAACGATGAAAGATAAAGTAAAATATAATGGATAAAATCGTTTGTTTGTTCATAGAAATAATTTTCAATTGCAATTATTTCCAAAATTATGGGATAGCTGATATATACTTCATAAATTTATAATTATATTAGTACCCATGTTATTTTTCCTTTCGATTTCTTCTAAGTGATTTATACTTTTTTTGAAACACGTAAGATTCCTTTTACAAAAGAAACGTATATTAATTAGAAGGACGCGAAGGAGGAATGTTGTCGTGTAATTTGTAGAAATAGCAGTTACGAGAAACTTCTCTAACAAGAGAAATGTAATACTCTACTTAATGTGTTATAAAATTCAATTTTAAGGGACATTGAAAAGAAACTCAAGATACGACGGATGAGGCATTAACCAGGAAATTCGGTGTAATAACGTGACCACGTGTACATTTAATTCATTAGAAGGTCATTCGCTTTTGTAATTATTACAATTTTTTCTTTTATTTCAAAGTTTACAGAAAGATTAAACGGGATTTAAAGAGATATTTGAAAATGGGGACTAAAGATTCTATATAGAATATTAAAAAATAAAAACATTAAAAGGAAAATATGTCATATACAAGAATTCTATACATGTTTTAGGAAGAAATTAAAAAAAAGGAAAAGGACAAATCAAAAAGAGAAGTAGAGAGGATGCAACGAAGGAGAGTTCTGTAAGCAAAAGTACTAGATATCTTATAAAAGAAGTCAAAGAGATTCACTCGAAACATTAATCTTTTGAGCTGATGGTCCAAATAGAAAATATTTAAATCCAAGAAAAAGTAGAAAAAAAAATTTCTTCTAAATTTGCATACCCATTTTCGATGACTTTTAAACCGTCAACACTGATAGCACGTAGATTCCTATGAAAGAGTAATCAACATACATAAATGAAGGTGTAGGTAAACATTAGGTTTGCGGAAAGCTGATGGGATTATTAGACCGCCGAGCTCGTTAAATAATGTGATATAAATTAGTTTCAAAGATCATTGGAACATTTTTCTTTAAATATATAATGTGATTCTAAAAGATGTCCCGTTATATTGAAATGTAAAAGAAAAACGTAAGAATGAAAGCGTACAAGTATTTTACTATGGAACCAATTAATTTTTTTTTTATAACGTCCTTCATACAGGCGGACAATTTATAGTCCTGTCTAAACTATCACGATAACAATGTTATTCGCGGAAATAACTGTCTTTTCTGTTTAACTATTCGTAAGATAAAGTTAATGGTACTCGTAGATGTTTTTTTTCGTGCTCGTTTGATCGTTCAACCGCTATTCGTAGAACATTTTCTTACTTGTAATGTCAGATCATTAATGACTAAACTCCTTGCATGTCAACTATGATAATTTATGGATGGATAATTGGCAGGAATTCGTTCGACTCTCGTTAACGTTCTCCTTACGATGATTCAACATAGAATTAATTTAATATAGATCGTGCGAGCTTTAAGCTACGAGGTTCTTTAACTCTTCACATTTATCATCGGAAGTTTTTTTTTACGTTCTTTTATTTCCTTTTCATCCACCTTGTTCATAACTGTTTCTTTCTCTGCTGACGTAACGATCGATAAAAAGACTGAAGCGGTCTTTCGTTTAACGTTTCACTTATTTCTTTAAATTAATATTTGTTTGTTTTTTTTTCCTTTTAAATTCCTTACATAATTACACGGTTTAATCGTAATTGTTTTAAATATAATTTCGTTATTGTTATTTTCATCGTCGATATTGATAATAGCTTAATTGATTCATTTGCTTCCTGGTTGGACTCCTACTGTCATGTTTGTTATTTGCAAATGACCTCGGAAACACGTCGGTTAGTTATTTTAGATCGTCTAGAGGGAATAAAACTTATGATAAAGGGACGCTTATCCACACGTTATTATGTATTATATTTTAATTCTTATAGAACTAGTTTCAACGAGCGTCATCCGTGAATTCGGATTATGGATTCGCCTAATATACAGTACACTTGAAACGCTAACAAGCGATTATATCTGTCGACATGAACGATGATTATATGCATATAGATACACTAGCGAAGATAGTGTCTGTGTGTGTGCGCTCATGCCTGGTATCTGTGTAAGCAAGTACAAAGCGATCATAGATCTAAATTACAGACAATGTTAACAAATCTGTTATTATTATATTTGCTATTTTAAATAGTTCATTATAATATAAACTAGGCATGATTTAATGGGTTATCCTTTGTTTATTATTATTATTTCTTTAGAAACAAGTAATAAGACATAGGTACTTATAATCACATTGAATACAAAATATGAAAGAAATTGGAGTTGCGTGTTATATTGTTAAAAATATTAATAACAAATTGATACGTTTCTCTTATTATACGAACAAATTTAATTATTGTTAAAATAAGATTAATAAAACCGAGAAGATAATATTCTCGGTTGACGTATTCACAGTTTAGGTCGCGTGAAAATGTATTTCAGGGTCTTTAAAATGACGGGGAAGGACATAAGAACGATAGAAATGGATGGGAGTTAAGGAGAAGGGAAATTAAAGTCGCAAGCTCGTAGTCGAGTCGCTAACGACTGGCATCGTAACGACTGTCGCGAAACGCGTGTTTCTTCTCAGTAACGTGAATTATACCGATATTATTAACATTGCCATAGAATCGCTCGGGAAATGTTGTTCTGCTGCTCGTAAAATAACAATGGATGATAGCTAGCCGTAGCGAGAGGAAATAACCTTCGTGTGTTATGCAGATAAAAAGTTCGATCGATTCTGAAATGAAATGTATCCATAGAGTGTTTTATTGATTAGGTGTCTGAACTTGTCTATTAATCTTCAAAATAACAAATTTCATCAAATATTTTTATTTGTCTTCTCGAGCTACAGTTTTTGACAGATTTATGTATTTTGGAAAAAAAACTCAAGTTGATTGTTCATCGATGGGTAGTTGTAAATATGCAAATAGAAGTAGAGAAATTTTTACATCGTTTGTTTCTGATAAGAGACGATATTTTGTAAAATTTTTTTCTTTCGCCTTTTTTTTTTTTTTTTTTTTTTTTATTAATAGAACACGTTTCTTTAACATACAAAGCAGCAGATACACTGAATACAGATAAGTTGACCGGAGTCCCAACAATTTGCAGTTAAGTCGTACGACTCGCATTAGAGGAATTGACTAAAATTAGAAATTTGCGGTTCCGGCAAGAAAATCTACCATGTCTTTGCGAACGTTACGCGAACGACCGAAGAGATATCGGCTCCGTGTCTTCGCTTTGGTCTGGCTCTAACGAAGTAACTCAGCTACGTGTCTTGTTTTTCAAAACTACTCTAACAGCCTTTACCACGTGATTCCTTACTTCCTTACGAATTTGATTGTTTCCCTAGCTCAAAAGAGATAGTCAAATTAAATAGCAAGTAAAAACTTTAATGTCTTTGTCGTTTACTTTGTTCGCTGATGTTAATACTCATTTAAAATAAATATCAACGAGATGTTTTACGTGTACAAATTACATTCCACTATTTTCTTTGGACAATAAAAAATGTTAATTAATAATATGACATCTTAACAAGAGAAAACGAAGACATGACGACATTTCGATTAAAGTTTGTTACTTCGTATGTCAAAATGACAGTTTTGACCTAGTCTACGAAAAGACGTAATTAAAGAATAAAGGCGAAAGAGTAAATTGAAGACGTTTTTCGATATCAAGAAATATTAAATCCTTCGGGGACGACTTAAAGGAATGAGAAAAGTTACGAGCCATTCGATTTTCCAGTTCCCGTATTAGACATAACGGCGGTGGCCGGTTTCAAAGCGCAAATACCTTGCGATATCGAGCCACCGACGAAAGTCGAGATGGTTATCATGGTCTTTTGGTACAAAGACGGGAAGGAAGGCGAGCCAATATACAGTGTGGATGCCCGCGGTAGAGCCGTAGGTCAAGCAAAGCTTTGGTCGGATCCATATGTATTTGGGGAAAGAGCGACTATGAGGACAAACGTGGTTCCAGCTGAACTCGAGATCGATCCTTTGCAATCGACCGATGGAGGGGTATATACATGTAGAGTGGACTTTAAGGATAGTCCAACGAAGAATCAGAAGATCAACCTCACTGTTATAGGTGAGCTTAATGGTCCTGTCCTTATCACTTCCTTTCCACTTCTCTTCCAATTTTCTTTTTCATACAATGTAGGTCAAGTGTTTTGTTATTCTTTGTGAAAATTACAAACTCATTAACTCAAGAATTCGAAAAGCCCGCGAAATTTCAAATATTTCGTAGAGGCGTAGGAAAGTTTAGAAGAAGTAGTCTATTTAACTGGAAGAAGGAAAGTTGCTAAGTCGAATGGATCTCATTAATGGAGCGTAAAAGAGAACGAAGACGGGTCATCGCGTAACGAGTTTGACTAGCTTTCGGTTGGCGAAGGGCAACACGATTTCGATTTAATTAATCGAACGCAGTAACCGTTCAACAGGTGTTGACCTCATCTGCGGCTAGCCGCATTTTCATTTTCTCGATTGGATCAGTCAAAGAGATGGCTAACTTTCCTTTCTAGTTTTATTAAAATGTTGAACCAACCAATGTTGATTATGAATCGAAATAGTTGTTTGAAGATTTCTTATTGTTGGTTAAACCTCATTTTCTAATTTCAATACTCTCTCTTTAATTTAATCGATTTATATTGTATTTATATTTTGATTATTTACCCGTGTGATTTTAAAAGCGTTTACATAAAACGATTCTGTAATTCTTCGTTAATCTGCTAGTTTCATGAAAAAATATTTTTGTTAATCTGACTTGACGATTAATCGTCGACCTTTTTTTACCGAAAATAGTACCACCAAAGAAACCGGTGATCTACACGGGCTCGAGTAAAGTTCTGGCGAAGATATTACAACCCTTCAACGAGGGTAGCGAAATGTCGCTATTGTGCGAGGTGATCGGTGGCACGCCACCGCCGAAGGTCACTTGGTATTTTGAAGGAAAATTACTCGATGATACGTACACGTTAGAGCATGGAGATGTTACTATAAATCGTTTGGATGTATCGCGAGTTACAAGGGATTTTTTAAGGGCTAGGCTGATTTGCAGGGCGAGCAATACACAACTTATGTCTCCGTTAACATCCGAGATTATACTGGACGTTAACCGTGAGTTTTTCAGTATCTCTATTGTGCATTTAAGAGTGTCTTCTAGCTTGTAGAATGTAAGAATGAATGATAGTCAAAATTATTTGTATTCTTTCTTTTTCATTTGTTTATTTTTTTTTTTTTTTAGAAGAATCATGTGATTTTTAATTTCATGCAACTCCGTGAAGTCTTTTGATATTTTTGTTTCTCGCAGACTAGAATATCATTTTGAGAGACGAGTTGATATATCCGAGTTCTTTTTTATTTTAGTAAAACCATTAATAGTGAATATAACAAACAAACTAAATCACATATCCGCATTAAGAACGTACGAAATAGAATGTGCGAGTTCTGGTTCAAGACCCGAAGCCATTATAACATGGTGGAAAGGGACGCATCAAGTGAAGCATATGGCTAGAAATGTGAGTGTAATTGCTATTAAATTGCTAAGTGAAATATCAGACGTTATCTATATCGAATATTGTTTCGTATTCTACGAGCTTAGATACTGAGTTCTTCATAGTTTGCAGATAGTCCGAACATAACGAGAAGTGTGCTGAGTTATGTTCCTACGATCGAGGATGAAGGAAAGTATTTGACTTGTCGTGCCGAAAATCCTGTTGTACCTGACAGTGCCTTGGAAGATAAATGGCGACTGCTCGTTCATTGTAAGTGAAAATAGATTAATCATTAAATGAATATTTTTAAATCGTCAACAGTAAGAAATATTATTATATCGCTATTAACCTATATTAGTATTATTACTATTATTATTATTATTGTTACTATTATTATCATCATCATCATCATCATCATCATCATCATCAGCATTATTATTATTATTATTAAATACTATTATATTTTTTCATCACTTTAATGCGAGTTTATTTACAAATAGTCTTTTTTTTTTCTTTGACCTAAATATTGATTGAACGAAGAAAAAAGGAGTAAAAAAATGTTTATAGGTAAGAATGATTTATATGTGTATAAAATCAAAAAGGATGGCGCATAAGATTGTTTCACGCGAGGAGAAAATATTTGTGGGACATCGGAGTTCAGTGGGATCGATTTATCGCGTTTGCGGCTTACAGACGCTCCAGTGGTCACGATCAAATTGGGCTCGAGTTTGCGGGCGAACGATATAAACGAGGGTGACGACGTCTACTTCGAGTGCGACGTCCGGGCGAATCCAAAAGCTTACAAGTTGGCCTGGTTCAAGGACGGCAAGGAATTACATCAGAACGCGACAGCCGGGATCATACTTCCTGGTGGTAATTCTTTGGTTTTGCAGAGCGTGACTAGAAGTTCGGCTGGCGAATATTCTTGTATGGCTACCAATCTTGAAGGAAAATCTACCAGTAGACCAGTCACTCTAGAAATAATGTGTAAGTTGATTATTTAACAAAAATGTAGACAATGAAAAGTAATCGTCGGGATTTTTATATGTATGAATTGATATCTTTATATTTAATGCCTTTTATATAATAATATTTGAAATGAGAAGATATCTAGGTAGGTAGCGAGGTAGGAAGATTTGAACGACACATAATCTTATTATATTTACAATAATAAATCCCATTTTGATTATTATTAATGATTGTTAATTCGATCGATCTAATTAAGATGAAAAAATGATTTGTTATTATTTCAGATGCCCCGATTTGCAAAGAAGGCTCATCAACACAAGTGGTAGGCGCATTAAAGCACGAGACAATATCTCTTGTTTGCGGTGTACAATCGAAACCACCTCCTACGACCTTCCAATGGACGTTCAACAACTCCGGCGAGCTGATGAACGTGCCGGCAAACCGATTCACGCAGGTCAAACCGTTGAGCCTCGTCACGAGCCATTGGCACGGTTCCAGAATGAATTACACCCCGTCGAACGACATGGACTATGGGACGATAGCTTGCTGGGCGAGGAATCGTATAGGGCTGCAGAAAACGCCCTGTCTTTTTCAGATCATTGTAGCTGGGAAGCCATACCCACTGCAGAATTGTACATACGTACAATCGACCGGCGCCTTCTCCTATCGAATGGGTAAGCGACCTGCTCTATCTTCCTATCGTGTTGGCTACTAAGCCAAGTTTACATTAACCGGTATTCTTTCTTACATGCTAACAATTAAGATTTACTATTACTTTCTTATTTTTACCAGTATAGTTAAACATCCACGGTTAATTAATTAACTATATTATCTTTCGTGGCCTCTATTTAATTTTCCATTCACTCTCTACAACAAGGTTTATGAATATGAATTGAATAGGTAAATTATGAATTAAGGAACTTCACTGATAAGCCTTTTAATATTTAATAAAAATCCGTGCTAATTTGAGTTAATTTGAAAAGTAGGTAATGCTTCTAAGAGTGTTTAGCGTTAAAACGCGTATCGCGAATGAATTCTCTTGGAATTTGTCTCTTAGGGCGTCTGTTAAAGACGATAGGGTAGTTTAGCCAGTGAAAAACGCAAACAGTCGACCGAGAAATGTCTTTTCTCTTTTTCTTCTTTCTATTTCTCTGTATTTCTGCTGCTGCCACGTCACGTCGAAAGAAACGGTCGCACATCACTGACGTTTTTTCTGTAGAGTCAGCAGCGTTGTGTACGCTGCCGTTGTCGGATGAAAGAGCTGCCGCTCTGCTTGGAAGGGGAGCAGCTAAGTGCTGAGAAACAAGTGTTCGGATTTCGACGGCACAGCATTTTGCAATGTAGGTCAGGTGCTACCGGTTTCGTAACTTCGACTACCTCGCGATGTTCCCTCTTGTTTCTTTACTCCCGAAGGATAAATACTTTTTAATAGTTTTGACGAATGCGCTTTCGGGAACGACAAGATTCACTCTATTTTTTCCTTTTTTTTTTATTGTACCATCTTCGAGATCTTACGAAAGGACAAGAAAGAAGAAGAGAAAGAGAAAAAGTCGTCAACGTCGATTTACACCTTTCTATCGAACGATAGTGAACGAGGAACGTGTCTTTTCGAGAGTTTAAAAAGTATTCAGCGTGAACGTAACGATATCGCTAGACTTTATCAAGTTCCATTTGGATTTTTATCGGATTTTAAGATTTTATATCATATAAAAGGATGGACGATATAACAGCGATTGACTAAAGAAAAAGACTTTTCGTATGTCATTCAAAAATGATAAATGATATAATCTATATAAATGAGTTATTCGTTCGATTGTTTATAAAAACCAACTAATCCGGATAATCAAAGTTCTAATTTTCATCTCATCACTTTCGAGTTCACTTCATTAACGTAAATTAGTCCATTTCGTTTTTGCCGTGATTAAACTGCAAGAGTTTTGTCGTCTCATGAGAATCGTCCGTGTAGATAAACACGCGTCTATGTAAAACAGGACACGAAGACTTTAAAGCTACCGACCCGAGGGACGCCGATTGGTTGATCGTCAAATGCTCCGAGGGATTCGACGGTGGTCTACCGTTGACTAATTACGAGTTGGAGGTTTACAGCGAGGATAACGTTTATCATGTAAATACTATTTACCTGAATCACACGGATAGATCGACTGGCCCGGTTTTTGAGGTATCAGGCTTGGAACCAGGTTGCAATTATAGGCTACATCTTTATGCCGTAAATGCAAAAGGTCGAAGCGATCCCGTCGTCCTTGAACCTGTTTCTCTCAAAGGAGTTGCCATGTATACAACAGGTGAGAAAGAAAAACAAACTGGGACCCTTCTCCATCAATTATTTCCAACCTTTCCGATCCTTCCAATAATTCAACCTTTTTAACGGTATAGAAAGAAAGATACAAGTTTTATGCCTTTTATCATAAAACGATCAGAGACTTTGGATATACAAGAACCCTCAGCGTGAGCCGAATGATGTATTTGAAAGTGATGTTTGTTAAGTTTTTTTTGGAAGAAAAGACGATCATAACTAACAAATATTTATTTAAAATCAATCGGTAATAATACCTCTGCATCGACATACAATAATTTTTCATAAGAAATCAAATCTTTATATATACCTTGTTTTAAGATCTATATCAATCACTTGTCTTTTTTTATAATATTTATTTCTAATATTTCACGTTTATACTGAATTGACATCGCTCCGTAATTTCTTAATAATTGAGATCACAAATGACGTTTATAAGTAAAATATATTTTTGGACCCTTTTAGAGAGGCTGGCCCTTTTACATATATGTATTATAGTTATTCATCGCCGGGGTCTTAAAAAGTTGACAGGGAGTAACATTATCGACAAAGTATGAATTATTATCTATCTTCAAGAGGTAAATTCTAATATTAACATAAAGTTACAATTAGAAGATCGCATAACTTATGTCGTCGATATCTTAATTATATGATCATGTCTGACAATCGAGTATTCGAGTTTTGATAAAAACCATTACAGAGTATCAGAAAGAATATCGCCATCAATTTCTAGTCAAATAATTTAAAAATTTCTTCTGCTGCGAATGGCAAATGTTTACAAATCATTTTAATAAGAAATAATAAGCATATTGTTGGATGAAGAGAGAAAAAAGAAGGACGTCAGTCGTGCGTTGCTTGTAGCAACAGGATCGAGAACATCCTTCAACGTTCATGTTTACTTTTGTTACTATTATACTCATTCCCCTTTATTCTCTCTTTTTTTCTTTCTCATTACGAGGAAGAGTAATAGTGAAGAGATAAAACAGAGTAAGAAAGAATTTTTCTTTCTTTTTTTTCCTCTCACGCGAGCCTCCTTCGGTAGCATCCATCGTAAGGGGTGAATTAAAATCGCATAAACGAGCCGAGTAGCTCTCCTCATTCTCGGCCGCATTTATCGTCTTTAATTTCCATCCTCATGCGTAATTCATGTCGGTTACGCGGTACGATTCCGTTTTATGAGAAGGTACGCGTGTACGAGCCCTTCTTTGAAGAGTATTCGCTCGCGTTCGAGCCTCATCCTGTCCGTTTCGCGTTGTCGATTGGATCATGGCTTACTTCCAATAGTGATCTTTTTCTTTTTTTTTTCTTAAATAGGCATAAAACTAGTCAATGTGGTAATATGTTTAACGTAAGTAATATGACGTAAAACGGTATCAACGATTATAATAATTGATATACTTTCTAATTTTTTATATGAAAGAATACAGAGAAGAAACTTTTATTAGAATATTATTAAGGGCAATGAAACGATCTGAAATAAATAAATATATTTAACATTCGAAAAGCCAGCTTTTTCCGTATTCTTAAAAATAATCCTCCCGGAGGACATCGCGTATGTATAAATGAACGTATATATTTTTCATAGATACATACAGGTATACATTTCATAGGTACACACATACGTAGAAGTAAGAAAACACGTAGGGATCCTTTAGAAGAGACTAACAAGCTACAGCGTTTTCTGAATTCCAAAGAGGTCATCGTTCTCCGCGAACCGGTTCTCTGTTTCCTCTTAATCTTCGCTTCCGGAATCTACCTGCGTTTCCTTCGTGATCCAATAACAGAGAGAAAAAGCGAATTCCGCTTACCGGACACGTCTGTCCGAGATCGGCAAGCGTTCGAACGAGAGAACCCTCTTTCTTTCTTTTCTTCTCCACCCTTTTCTTTTCTTCCTTCGTCCCTTTCGATAAGAAGAACGATCCTTTCGAAGACGAGCCAATCTTAGCTCGCAGACTTTGCCTCGATTACGCTGGAGTCCTTCCCTTGCGACTCGCCGTGGGTACAAATTAGTCTCCAGTTTGATTTTTCGATTTCTCTTAGAGTCAATTCAAGAAAATCGTTTGACGAAGAAGAATAAGAAAAAAAAACAAGAAGAAAATAAAGAATTTTAACGAACCTTTCTAATCAACCTTAACTAAATATTCCTTAAATCTTTGTATTTTTTTCTTTCTCTTTTTTTAATTTTTTTTTTGTAAATCCCTCTGTGTTAATTATCGTACATTTATTTTAATACACTGTTCAATGTGTAACTTGGTCTATTATTGATTTAATTCTGCCAAGGTCGTGGAACGTCCGAAGAAACTACAGATTACAGTCTTTTGGTGGCTTGCTTTGCCGGCGGTATAACCGCGGTCTGCATCCTTATTGTTGGAATAACTTTGACTCTCTATCGTCGGAATCATCCGATGCAAGGTATAAAGACATTAACAGAGGTGATTCAATATGAAAGTAAAGATAATCGAATGCTAGCAACAACTACTACTATGCCCGGTGTGGCCGCTGCTATGATGACGAGTACTACTAGCAAGGACATAAGGGATGAGTTTAAAGAACGTAGTAGTGGCATGCCAACAGAATTACCCGACGACGATCCGGACTTGATACCAAATAAGCTCCTAGAGCAACGACCCGACATTTTCGAGCCAAACTATGCAGCTAGTGGAGCGAATAGAACGAAAGACTTCGGATGCCTCGAGGAGCTTGATTTTCCCTCACCATCGTCGGTTCTACACGCGAAGGATTCCTGGATCTACCCGAACGGTTACGTTGAAAGAGGAGGATCCGAAAGGAGCCTCAGTCCAGCTCGACCTAGCACGTTACCGGTTCATCGTACCCATGATATCTATACGAGGAGTCTTCGTGTTCAAGAAAGTTGTATATAAATGATCGACTAAAAATAGAAAGAAAGAGAGAGAGAGAGAGAGAGAGAGAGAGAGAGAGAGAGAGAGAGAGAGGAGTGAGTCAGTCTGTGTGCGCATGTCTGTATGGTAGAACCATTTTGACTATTTCAATCCTCGTACCATACGTCGTTCACTCGACGTTTGTACATAGAGACAATAAATATCGCTAAGGTTCATTGTCCTATCCCTTTTATCATGTCTCTCTCCCGATATCCTGTTTCTTCTTCAGTCCTTCCTTTTAGAGTTTAGGATAATTGTTCAAAGAAGCTAATGTCACTTCCCGAAGGATCGCGTTTGTAAATAGACAATAAATCTCTCGTCGTTTAAGATTCCTCGTATTATAATTCCTTTAATTTTCGATTTTCCGAAACACGTTTCCCGATTATCGCCTTAATACGGAAAGTTAAAAAGCAGTTTATTGGATTCTTAAGGTTACGACTGGTGTCACATTTGTTTTTCGTTTCATTTGTCAGCTCCTCGAGAGTCTATGTAAACGTTTGTATATATGGATAATAAATCTCGTTGTGTAATAACTTTCTAGGATCCATTATTAATTATCCCGATGATTTGAATCGTATGGTAATTTTATCCATTATTACTTTGAAACATAAATATTAATAATATATGAAAGTTTATATATTTATTAGTTATTTGTAATATTTCTTTTCTTTTTCCTTTTACTGGATTGGATGTAAATTAAAAGTGGACTAAATATGGTCTCTGAGTGTATTTTTGGTTGGAAAATAGATCACGTTTTTGAGGTAAATTGTTGGTTTTGGTCGAAATCAAATACAGGGATTTTTATATCAAACGAATTAATTTTGCTTATTTTCTATATTTTTATAATTCATTTTACATTTACATTCACTTATAACTTATAGTAGATATTATAACGTATTTAATTTCAAACGAAATTGTAAATATTAATCTCATAAAGTGATCATTTTTGATATGAAACGAGAATCACATGAAATGATTATTTCGAGAATCAAATTGGTCACCAAAATCCATGACATTGCGAAGGTACATCCGATCAAGAAATTCCGTCGACGGGAACATTTTTTACGAGTAGTCGTTGATTTTCAGCGAACGGTTTGCTCTGCCGACGGATTCGCCGATAAGCCGCTTATCGTCGTTTCGACGCTCGAAAGGTCCACGTCGATAGACGCTTTGGTGAACCGGCCGAGAGCCGACTGGACGTCAAACGGCGTTCGCACGACGAAAACGACGGAAACGTCGTGGCTGGGAGCTTTCTCGCGTGCAAACACAATGTGTTGTCCAGTCCGATAAATCACATCGTTAGGACAACGGCTATTCCGACCCATCGAATTTCTCCTTTCGCTTGCAACGGAAATAACCTGCTAGCAAACCAAAGGGTCTTACAGAGAAAGGAGAATGTACTTGCTGTGATAACAAGAAAGAAAAAGAAATGTCTAAATAGATTTAAGATTAATTATTATTGCAATATCATTTCTTATTATGCAAACGACAATTCATTTTTTTATTCATTCAGATTTAATTTTTTTTTTTTTAATTCTCTCTGCCAAAAGCTACTGTATGTAATTTAATTGCATACACTTAGTTGTGTATATTTTTATCGCATACAATACGTTAAATACAATATGCACGTCAATTTAAATCTTAGGATCGTTTTTTTAACCCAATTGTTCTAATCTACACGGAAGCCGTCATTTTTGTCTTCAATGAAAATAGTAATATTTCACCAATATTCTTTTCAGTAGTTTTGTTTAAAGACTCTCCTTTCAATGTACGAATGGACGTAATTTGTTTTTTTTTTATGTGTGCTTGAATGAATCTTTAGACGGTCGTAAGAGAGTTTGAATGAATATATATCACTATTTGGACTCGTGAATGATCTTAATCCTGTTAACACTAGAACTACCGCACCAGTCAACATGACTGGTTTTACAATTTCATTATAAAATTCCTATTTCGTGTTACATTTTTTTCGAAATGATGCAATGACTTTTGAAGGGTTAAGTAAAGGTTCTATAAAATGAATTTTATTTTTAAATAATTTACACAGAATTCGAGTAATTTTTTGTCCTACCTACTTCTACCAAAACCAGTTAAAATGACTGGTCTAAAAAAACGTAAAAACAGAACATTTTTTTTATTTATTAAATTATTACTTTCTTATAAAAAGTATTTAAGGTTATGGAATTACAACTATTTAATGCCAACTATAAAAAATATAATATAATTATGATAATAACATCTATAATAATACTAACAAGTATAACTGGTATTTTTCAAAGTGAAAAAAAGTCTTACAATCTGTTTCCTGAAATAGACACCGTTGATTAGATATTTAGATGAATCTTCTGGCTTTTTGTTACAATATTTTTTCTAATGCCACGACTTATCTGGCGATAATACATAGAGATAGAAACATGCTATAGGTAACGTAACTACTGGCTCATTGTTACAATATTCTTTTCTATGCCACAACTTATCTGGCAATAAAACATAAAGAATGCCGTAGGTAACATAACAATGCTAATCGATACCGTTTCATGCGATCATTCTGTGTACCACTGTCGTTGGAAGAGGATCTAATTTTTTGTAACATAACGATATTTTATAAGTACAAAAAATGGCAAAACGTATAAAAACCTCGGAACTTTTGCTGAAATTAGACAATATTCCAATAGAATGTTCTGATATTTAGGATGAAGATAGTGAATTGGAAGAAAATGAAATACTTTATAGTGAGAATAGTGATAATGAGATTGTAGACCATGAACAAACAAGTTGAGGAGTCTTCGGACAGTGAATTAGAAATTATTATTATATATGTTATTATCATAATTATACTGTATTTTTTATAGTTGTAATTCCATAACCTTAAATACTTTTTATAGAATAATAATAATTCAATAAATAAAAACAATTTTCTGTTTTTATGTTTTTTTTTAGACCAGCCATTTTTACTGGTTTTGGTAAAAGTAGGTAGGTTTTTTTTTGTAGTTCTAGTGTTAAGAGACCTACTTTGTATTTCCAAGTAGAGTTTTACGAGACAAATTTACTGGCAACCCAATATTATTCAGTTGAGTGTATAATCGATTTTTCAATGGAAATTTACACATACCACTATGAGTAATATAATAATATTTTTTGCTTTTAAAAAAGTAATATATCTTCCGCGATAAGAATATTTATGAGGTAACATTGAAACTATTCCATTCATTTATTTTTATTATAGCAACCGGCATGGCTATTTGTACGATTCGTCAAAATTATTCATGCGAGATGTTGAACGGCTTGAAAGTAAAAGATATTTTTCGTTAAAATCAAGATGCGTCGAAAGATACACTCAAAGCGTTACAATAACATTAAGAGAATTTCGTCGAAATCGAAAAACAAGCCGGGTAAGTATGAAATATTTGTTAATCGACATTTACTAACCTAAACTTTGTCAATGTTTTTGACGTAATAATTAATTGTGTTATTGTGTAATACGCATATTACAATCATAATTCAATTTCGAAGAAAAGAATCATAGTTTTGATAGACTTCGAACTGCAATATTAATTTTCTCATAAATTTTGTGACTCATTTAACGTTTATTAAAAATATAAGGAAAGTCGTTAATCTCTTTTAGTAATTTTAAGTACTACATTTGAGAAGGAAAACATTTCAACGAGACCTCTGAAAAGAAGAATTTGATATAAGATGGGCCGGTCGTATCTAACGAAAGAAAAAAAATAGAAAGAAAAGAATATTAAAAAGAATTAAAAAGATTAATAAGTCGAAAAAAATAAAAAAATTAAAAGTTTTAAAAAATTAACAAAATTAAGAGAAGGAAAAGTGAGAGAGAGAGAGAGAGAGAGAGAGAGAGAGAGAGAGAGAGAGAGAGAGAGAGAGGTGCTTATTCCGTTGAGATCTAGCTTTCTTTTTCTTTT
Source organism: Dolichovespula sylvestris (assembly GCA_918808275.2). Taxonomy (NCBI): domain Eukaryota; kingdom Metazoa; phylum Arthropoda; class Insecta; order Hymenoptera; family Vespidae; genus Dolichovespula; species Dolichovespula sylvestris. The sequence continues at coordinate 2,116,726 of OU964968.1, forward strand.
TTCTTTCGGTGAACACTCTTTTCGTCATCGAGCTGTAACGACAATGTACAGAAGATTATTTAAAAAAAAATGGTGGTTCCACGTTAAGGGTGGTAGTGGAGAAAGTGAAGAATCATCACGAGCATTAGTAAAAGACAAATGGTTTAGCGCACTTTACGAGATGAGCTACATCGACATCAGATCGATAAAAGACCATCGAGTGTCTACAAGAGATATGAAATGTTAGCGTAGTGACGTCGTTCGAATCTTTTTTTTTTTTATAGATAGGTGAATCACATCTTTCCTGTGAAATCGAATCTTACAAAATCCTATAAGTTTATGAGAAGATTGACAATAATATGGAAACATAATTGTTCTCAGCTATGTACTTATAAATATATATATATATATATATATATATATATATATATATATATATATATTGTATATATATATGTATATATATATGTATATATAAATATATATTGTGTATATATATATATATATATATATACACACAATATATATTTGTATACATATAACACATATATAATATATGTATATGAGTCTTCACAGATCAATCCATTATTAATGTAGGTACATTAAAGAGAAGTAATTTCCTTTTGTATCATATCATAGCACGTCGTCGTTTTATATTTCGAATTAAAATTAAATTGATGAAACGTGTACGTTTTACGTTCTACGTGTAGACTGTCATTTTGTCTAAATGTCTACGCGCAGACAGGATGAGAAGATGATTTTTTCATCATACGAAGTAAAGTAAAAAGAAAAGAAATCGTCAAACTTTTCCACAGCTTTTTATTTCTTTCTTTTTCGTTACGTTTCATTTTAACCAAGAAGATTTGTATCTATAGAAATCTTCTTCGAAATTTTGTTTTGAAACACATCCTACATTTTTTTTAATGATTCTTTTATATATCTTCTTTTTGTTGCATTGGAAAATTTATGAAGGAAAAATGAAAGTACATGTACAGTGACACATATCGTTGGTTGCGAGATATTTTAAAGATTTATATATTATACTTACTATACTAGTTATAATCGAGATATTAGTTTCTAACTTTTCGAAACTCAAAGAGAACACATACATAATAAATCTGTATACTTTACTGTATGATCACGTGATTAAATTATTGATAAAAATTAAAGTTTCAAATATTCTACCAATTATTAATATACTATATTATATAGAAGGATTCAATAACAATTTGTATTATATTACATTAAAGATAGAAAGAGAGAAAGAGAGAGAGAGAGAGAGAGAGAGAGAGAGAGAGAGAGAGAGAGAGAGAGAGAGAGAGAGAGAGAGAGAGAACTAAAAGATTGAATCTAAACGAAGAGCCAATAAAACTTGAGGTAATTATATTCAGAAAATTTGCAACGAGCTTCATCGAAAGATCGAAAGGAGAAAACGAAGTGATTTGTAATGAACGAACTTTTTGCATGATGTGTCTCGTAAAAAAATTTTTTTTATTAATGTTATGCTTCTGAACGCGATCATATCCGAGAATTTATTGAAATTTTCAAAATATTATGCAAAATAAAGAATGTTTGAAAAGGAAGAGAATACCCAACGAAAAAATTCGATTTGAATATGAGTTAGAAGAAAGAAGAAAGAAAGGGATCTTTTCTACTTGATTAAAATGAACATTTAAAGATTTTAATAATAATAAAGCTACGAAAGAGATTAACTTTGTTAGATATATTAGTGGTAATATTATAGAAAAAAGTGAAGGATGGTTTTAATTGAGTTAATAGATTTATAGAAAAAACATTGCAAACATTGTAATATATATATATATATATATATATATATATATATATATATATATATATATAATTAATATATATATATATAATTTTTTGTCTGATTGTAATATTTGTAATAATTCAATTGTTACATTTATATTACTGAACGGAGTATAGTACCATAATCCTATTTTTCATTCTCTTTGATATACCAGTAAATGGAAATTACGTTTTGTCGAGAAGGGCCGAAGCCGTACTGTCAACTATCGTTGTGGGAATCCTTGATGAATCATTGGAAGACGCAAAAAACTTGGCGATTATGACCGGTAAGAACTGCGTGACCTGTGAGGAGATGGAAAAGGCCTTGAAGAAGCTTCGTTTACGATTGAACAATCATTTCGTTGTCAGTAAGAGCAAGCACGATTTTCCTATAACTGAAATGAATCTATCGATTAATTAATTGATTCTCATCGTTAAACTCCTTTGTCGTTGATTCATCATATTAATTTATTTATATTGTATCTGTATTTCGATTGGAGACAATTAAAAATGTTATATTCTTCTACAAAACATGTCATTCATTTTTTGAAATCATATATAGGAAGATAGATATATATGCTAAATTTTTGACTTGTTTTAAATACATTTGTTATAAATATGAATGCGTATATGTATTGAAGCATTTTGCAGCAAAATATTACAACAATCAACTACAATAGATTTCCAAGTTAGAAAAGGATTTGGTACGAAGAACAAACTGGCGTAACGAATGTTCTCTCTTTCTCTCTTTCTTTCTCTCTCTCTCTCTCTCTCTCTCTCTCTCTATCTCTCTCTCTCTCTTTCTAGCTCTTGATATCTATTCTATGTCTATCTATTGATTTTAGGATTTAAAGTGGATTTTCGATCGCAATGGATGACATAGCTGCGGTCCGACAATGCAAAGTCTTGCAGTTATGACCAACTGTCATTCTCGTTCTTTTGAATTTTTCGTTTTATACCGAGTGTCTTATTTTAAATAATACGGCCAAATATTTCCGATTTTACTTTTATAAATAAATGTTTCAAATAAAAGTTGTTAGCTTTTTGAGGGTGAAATGCAATATTTATTGCAGCTATTTTACAGATGTCACCGTTATAATAATTATTTTTTAATGGAAATCAATATTTCAGATCTAACAAAAGTTGTAGAGAATATTTATATGAATCCAACAACTAGACAGTTTTTAGATATATATGAAAAAAATTACTTCCTCGAATGTTTTCTTTCTGTTATCTCAGTTATTCATGGATTAAATAAAAAATAGGTGGTGTATATACCGATATGAAAAGTATTGGTGAATATAATAAGAGTATGTATATGAAAATATGTAGATAATGTGTCACCTTCTGAATCTGTTTGTGTACGAAAGATTATAAATTGCTGTTATCATTGGAAAAGATATTAGAAATAAGAAGTGTAATTAGGAATACAATACAAAGATATACTGTCCATAAATGGGTTGTTATATTGTTTCATAAAACTGACGCAATTTAATGTGCGCTTTATTTCGAATATTACTTATCGATATCGACGATCGTCAGAGATACATTGTAGATATAACGCATATTGGGTGTTAAACAAAAGTGTTGAGAATTTATAAAATATACAATAGTTATTAAGTTGAGTCAAAAAAGTCTAATTAATATAGTTAAAAGAAGTGATTTTAATAACGTCATAAGAGATTGTTAGTGCTTGCATTTCTGGTGACTCAATTGATTTTATTCATCGTACGTTTCTGTATTTATTTTCTAAGTTTATATCGTAAATGTTACAAAATAATGAGAAATTATTATTGGTTTTCTATAGATGTTTAAATGATAATTTTTTCAAACCGTTTCGTAGGACTTATTCTTTAACCAAATAAGCCTATTAAATATAGTTTATCATAAATTTATAAATAGTTAAGTAGTTCTTACTGTAATTCAACGATTATATTTGAAGATTGGAAGTATGTAGTTCCTATTTGTAGGTACAAATGCGAGGAGTTTTTTATGCGATCATTATAACGAAAGGCATTCGCTAGCTATAATTTTTAATAAAAATGGTATTTGTCAATTCTCTTTGAAATTTTGTGTATGACATTCCTTGTGTGTATGGGTGCGTGTATATCTATGTATGTGTGTAAACTTTTTCGACTAAAGTAACAAATTTTCAAAACGAAATCTAACAAAGTTATATATGCAGGCTATATATCATAATGAAACTTTGTGTATACAATTTTCAAGTAAATTGTCAAAAAACTTTCAAAATGGTGTCTATTTTATTATAAACATTTTAATGTTCAATATTCATGAAATGGCCAAATGGATATTATCGATATTTTATAAGAAATATTTTTGAAATGTGAAGATGTTTTATTTTTAATTTCAAATAAATTACTTGATTATTTCCAAAAATAAAAAATATTATAATAAATATTTTAATATTAAAATATGAAAAATATTGGTAGTTAAACTTAATGCATAAAAACGAGTATAAAAGCAGTATGTTCTCTTCAGCCTTTGAAGATGCAAAAATGTGAAGTTTTTTCAGTGTGGTCCAGGGGGCGTAGTTCTCTGGTCTGACCGGACGCCGGAGGCTGCTTTATATACATACATACATATATATATAAATGTACGTATACTATCAGATGGATACAATCAACTGCTTACATATATAGAAATAGAAACGCGAATGCAAACATTTTTCCCATATAACCACGCGAAAGAATGGAGCAAACAAAAAGAAAAAACAACGGACGACGATAATCAATCGAAAAATGATTTTGGACGATGAAACGTAACGGTGTGTACCATGCTATAAATCTTCAAACCTACCGATTAAACAGATACCGCCGACCGTCCATTTTAAAGCACGAATACCCAACTGTTTTCAGGAACGTGGAGTACAAAATATATCGGCATTTTAGGTAAAACGAACATATCTAGTTTTCCCATTTTAATCGATCCAAGCGAATATTATTGCAATAGTTAACAAAAAAGAGTTTAGATAAATTTTACAGAATTTCAATACAATATTGTAGTTGTTTGGAATAACAAATCAAAAGATTCGATCGGTATCCAAATAATTATTAAGTATTTACATTTTTAAATATTATTTTGTATGTGGACGTGTATATTCAAATGTATTATCTCTATACGAAGAATTGTATATTTTGAATAAGTTCGAACTCATCGTACAGGCAAACAATTTAAATTGGTATGATTTCGTTTTGCTGTTTTTACACTGTGAAGTAACAAGTTTATGAAATAGTTGGAATTCTGAATAGAACCAAAAATATTCGAATAGGAAGAAAGGAAGCCGTGTCATGGCAACGAAAGAATAGTACTAACAATAAGAATAGTCTCCTTGAATCTAAACGAAGGAAAAACTCAGTCCCGTCTGTTCGCTCACAGCCCAAGGCTCTGCTATTATGAAAGGGCCAACTATTGTGTAATTTGCGGTAACCAAGAGGACATTTTTCTTTCTTTCTCTTTCACCCTCTTTTTGTCTTTTTCTTTTTTAATCTTTTTCTGTGATTATATAAACAGATTTACTTTTTGGTTCTGTTGTTTAATCTAAAACTATTTGTATTCGAAAGTATGAAACATTAAATGATGAACCATAAACTGATTTAATATTATAAAATCTGTTTTACTATTTTCCGAAGATATCCACGTATCAATTTAATTGTAAATCCACAAGTACGTCTTCGGCTTCTTCAGGAAAAAAATACAACTGTTTGACTAACGTATATATGATACATGGTATTTGTGTTTTATTATTCTTTTCCGGTATCTCTGGTGAGAAAGATATGTATTTCAGTGCGACATGTTGGGCGACGAAAGTGAGTAAAGTCAATATGTCGTATTTTCTTCCATATTTTTTAAATATCGAGCAAAGTTCTTCGATATACCACGATCCTTTATCTCTTCTAAATACACAATGACCTAATTGATAATATGTTTGATTTATTTTTAATAATGATTAATAATTGTGATCTACCAAGCTATAATCGCTTACCTGCTATGATTGCATATCCGATTAAAAAATCTGGTTTATTTGGCGTAAGAAACATTTCCAATTCTTGCTGGTTCAATTTGAAAATGCTTATGTCAGTTGTACTATTGCAATTTGGTAATGACTGATATTGAACATACGTTTCATTCGGACACATCAAATCGATACCAGAATCAACATCATCACCTTGGCAAGCTTGTATAAAGAATAGTTTCGGTTTTCTTCCGAGACAGGGACATTTAGTTTTTGTAAATTTAGACCAAAGTTCGTAAACGGTATATTTATCATCGTATGAGCAAAGTGTACCTGAATCACCATGTGCCATTACAACGATTGATAGACAATCATTATCAGAATGATCCATGTTTGAGACTGTAAAAAAAGTGATTCGATCATTCCAATTTAAAACAAGTAGTGGTATTGGCATGAAATGAGGTTCAATTTATAAGACTCTATTTGTCAAGACACAGTTTATCATGTAATCCGCACGTTTTTCTTACTTGCATATCTTTTATAAGATATCTCATTATGATTCACGTTTATTTTTATCGCTACAGCGAGTCGCCAAGTTAGATATTTTACTTATCGTGTAAATATGAAATCATTAGATACGATAAATGTAAATACAGTGTTAGAATAAAAATATATCTAAATAAAATTTATTAGTCAGCTTATCTAATAAGATTACCTTCAGACAATGTTTGAAATATTTTCCGTTTTGTATAATCCTTATAAATCTTTACCTCGAAGCCAAACTCTGTTAGTAAAGATTCCATTCGATCGCAATCTAAAGCGTTTCCTACCCGTTTATCGTAAGACCCTAGGAACTCAGTGTGAGAAAATATAATTGTCAACCCACGATTTTTACAATTCATTGGATAGAATTTTCTTATTTGAATTTTGCTGTTTCAAAATATCGTGATCAGAATCTTGCTAATTAGATGAAGTACAATTTTGTTTAATACATACGGCAGAGCCTTCATTATCTGAACACACACTATCCGAATACCGATAATATCCGAACCTTCTACTGATCAAACATTATGTTATCCAAACTGTATACCATCTTTAATCACAACAATGCAAACAGACACTGCTGTGATACTTATTACTTCAGTGAAAATAAAATTTAATTTGAAACTGACGTTGGATACATTAGTGCGTGGTATAACGACTCAAAATGTTGTTGAACGAAAAACTACAGAAATTAGACAGCCATATTGCGGTATTATATAGAATATCAGGATGTGGTGAATACAATAAAATCGACATCATAGAATGTCTCCAAAGTGATAAAAATCTTAAAATTCCATTATCCGAACGGTCTAATGTCCCAATTAGTTTGTATAAAGATGGTTCTATAATAATTAATATTATTTTTTAATTTTTTCGAATATCGAAATTGATAAATTTAATCTCACCTAGGATCGGAGCCGAGACAATCTGAACTCTTGTCTAATTCGTCATCGATTTTCATTTTTGTAGAGGCAGAGAGAGAGAGAGAGAGAGAGAGAGAGAGAGAGAGAGAGAGAGAGAGAGAGAGAGAGAGAAAGAATGAGAGAAATAAAGAAAGAATGAAGAAAACAAGTTGCCTTTATAGTTTTTATGCAACGACTACTCTTTACGATAACTCTTCATGCTTTATGGGTCTTCAACTATCGCTTGAAGCGGCTTATCTATCTTCTCCGATTATAACCGATTAAAACCGACTACTTCCGAACTCCATAGTCTTCCTTCCTCATACGGTTATCCATTGTAATATTGCAAGCCATAAAGTATATTTTGCTGCTCGCGAGCAACAATATCTTGTTAACCCTAAATTCAATATTTCTCGGCTAAATAAACTAATCTTCGCAAGAATGTAGATTTATTTTGTCTATTTATTGCATAAATCAGATAGTAGAGAAATCGTTAAAAAAAGTGAGAAAAATAAAATAGATAAAAATTAAAAGAAAATTTTTGAATATGTTAGTTTTTATTATAGAGAGAGGGGGGAGGGAGAGAGAGAGAGAGAGAGAGAGAGAGAGAGAGAGAGAGAGAGAGAGGGAAAAGTTTGGATTAGAGATAGAGACAAAGAGAAAGGGAGAGAGAGAGAGAAAAAGAAGTGTGCATCCCGAAATGGACGCACAGTAATGTCATCCTTATGCCGCATGCATAATGCAGTGAGACACATGCAAAAATGCTTACTTGTTGAGAAGACGGTACGGTGTGTCTTTGGCTTTACAATGCGGTCAACAGTTTTCCAGCCGGACATACCGCAGCGATGAAATTAAAACGAAAGCGGAAATACACGTAAAACGCGTAGACGAAACGTCTGCCTGTCTGCGTTCTTTCTCGGTCGAGCACACTTGCAAACTCACTACTGGTAAACTCGTGGTTGGGAGATGATATATCTTAGGATACTCATTTTTTATTTTTTTCCTTTTATTGAATAGAAATGGATGATCATAAATTATTTAACGTATTTCATATATCGATGATAATAAAAAAAAAAAAAGAAAAAAATAGAATATTATGCTATTAATGGTTTCGTTTCTATTACGTCTCTACAATTTAACTTAATTTCGTATTAACAATTAATGAATGAATTGTTGATATAAGTTCAACGTATACGACATTCGTGATCCGATCTTTCATGTTACTCATCGATTCGATGCATAGTGTAAGAAGAGTGGGAGTTGCGTGCCTAGTCATGTCTCTAGAGAGAAGGAAAGAACTAACATTCGACGTTGCATCGTAGATAGTAGCTAAAAGAGTGCTTCAAGAAGCGAGCTACGAGGTAAGCTTGCTTTACTTGGTGATAGTCGAACGTGCTGCTCGACCGTCCACTTCTTAGGATCACGTATCCTCGATGGCTCACGTCCACGACTTACAGTTTCTACACGATCGCTAGGGTATCCCCAGATATGGCTAGCCTTTTCTCACTGAAAGCAACGATCTTCGAACTTTAAAGGTCCAACACTGTAGCATCCCATTCTTTCTCTCTTTGCAACGCGAAATCGTTCTCGTGTATTTTCTGGAATTTCAATTCGACCGATTCGCGATTCATGCCGATAATCGGTACTCAGGGAAACGTTTGGAGTATTGGAAAACCGCTTGTCTAGACTTCCAACTGAATGTTTTCGTATTAGTATTGTTATTTTTTTATCTCTATATCGACGATTCCGATATTTTTCAAACGATCAGCGTACAAAGACTACGTTTATTTATTTGAAAATTCGAAACATTTGGAAAGAAGAATGTGAAATTGGAAGAATTGCGAAAACAAAAATGCATATAGATATTTTCATTAATTCTATGAAATAATGACAGAATTTCCTAAAAACAGAAATTTTGAAATGGATTAATATCCAATTAATCAGATAACACAGGTTATACTCTATGTAATATTCACATACTCGCTTAGGCAGCAACATGTTTCAAAGAGCCTCGTCGCTCGTATATTTCACAGTGAGAGATATTTTCCTGTAGCGAGTTGTTCTTTTTGAAGATATAAGAAGCACGAAACAAGGTACGCATTCTACAACGCCCTCATTTCCTTTGTTACTCGGAAAATTATGAATTTGCATCCAGTGCATTTCCATGCGAAAATCTTTCTCTTATATTATTCAATATTATAACGTTCTTATTACAGTCACAATGGGGAGGTACTTTGATCGTTTTAATTTAATTACTATATTTTGGTATAGCATTACCTAATTTCGACGATTACAAAAATAATTGAGTTCAAGCAGAAACTTCTAAATCTGTCGGTATTATTTAAGAGCAAGCAGACGTTACAATCACCAATTCTGCAATACATATGTTCTACATAGAAACGGATTAGCACGAATGGTTTTTGGATGCGGCAAACGCATAATGACGCTCGCCGGTACGGTTCATTTAGTCGCGGTAACGATTTTACGGATCTCCGTGGCACATCACAGCGTAATGCTTTTAGCGACGGACGGTAAACTCTTTATTTCCGCGTGATATACGAGCGGATTCCACTGTTCTCCGAGCGGATTAAACGAGCTGGCTCGACTGCGTCGTCAATGGACTTCGTTTCGAGAGTCCTTTCATTATCCTGGGAAGAGGAGGTGAGTCGTTGAGGTAGTAGTAGTGGTGACGGTGGTAGTAGTAGTGGTGGTAGTAGTAGTAGTGATGGTAGTGACGGTACTATCGTTGAAAGAGGTGAAGGGAAGAGATAGAAGGAAGACGGGACGATCGGTAAAGCGTGGAAAGAGAAAGAGTAGAATCGACGAGCTGAGAGAGAAAGGACGAAAAGAGCAGACAACCGGGTGGAAAAACGAAGAGAGTGAGCCCGCGCGCGAGAGAGGGAGAGAGAGAGAGAGAGAGAGGGAATGAGACAGACAGACAGAAACAGAGAGAGAGAGAGAGAGAGAGAGAGAGAGAGAGAGAGAGAGAGAGAGAGAGAGAGAGAGAGAGAGAGAGAGAGAGAGAGAGAGAGATAAAGAGAGGCAGGGAAAGAGTGAAAGGGAGGTGCAGAGGGAGAGGATGGTTAGAGGGATGGGTGGGCATTAGAAGAAACAAAAGGGGTATTTTCGTCGCGGTGAGAGGAACCCAAATGGAGAGAAGCGGACTTTTCTCTTCTCGTACTACTCTTCTCCCACCCTTTCACATATCCTTTCGCCTAGCCTAACCCTTTATGTCTGCGGTCTCCAAGGATTAATGTCGCGCGGCACACTGCCAAAAATAGAATGGCTGACCCGCCGAATATACCTACCCGACTTTAAAACGTGACCATCGGCTCGCGTGAACGATAATAATGTCTGAATACGTAGCTTTCAGATTTGACGAGTTGAAAAAAGAATTTGTTAAACGAAAATCTTTTTTAGAGAAATATTATTAATCAATTAATTATAAAGCATTAACCTTGATATTGTCAATACAAATATTTAAATGATTTTCTTCTATCTTTTAAATGATCGTATATACCGGAAGATTTCGACGTGAGTTTGGAACAATAAACGGTGACACAGTGGTTCGCTCGTAAACCATCATCCCCGTCGTCTCATGTAAACGTCCTGACGTCGCTTTTAGCTGTCGTGCACGTGTCTGGCCGTGCGAAATAAAGTGTAGGTACGCGTTTACTCCTCTCACTCTCTTCTCCTCTTCTCTGCTCTCGCCCTTCCCGCGTAAATATTTAGAGGCGTTTTCCCTGTAGGGAGAAAAAAAAAGTAACGGAGGAAACGCTGTCAGCAAGGTAGAACGGTGGTTGCGACGCTACCTCTCTCTCTCCCTCGCCCCCCTCTCTCTCACTCTTTCTTTCGGGGTTTGGATCCCAACGAACACGTGTGCACGACACGTTGGCCTGCCTGCTCTCATGCATTCATTATTTTCTCGTCGGCGAGGACAAGGACGAAGAGGAGGATACTGACGAGGAGGAAGAGAACGACGATGGTGGCCGTTTGGGCCGCGTGCGATGCTTCTAAATTATTTTAAACCGTTGTACGTACTGGCACGATATAACGGAGACACATATCCGAGCCGAGTCCGATGGCGGACTCGCGAGCATTAAAAAATGTGCGCGCAGGTGTCGTCGGAGGATATATGGTTGGCCCTGTCAAAACCACAGGAGCGGAGGCAAGCGAGTTCTCTAGCAACGCGTTCCACGACCTATGTCTTTACAATATAGTATTTGCCTGTGTATTTATGTAAGCGCATGATATATTTACATGTAATTAGATAGATTAATAAGACTTTAATGAATGAATAATTAAGCTCAGGTGAAATTAATTCGCATTAACTGAATAGGTTTCAACTTATCGTAGAATTTAATTATGCATATATTTCACGATTCGAAGTAATTATATTTTGATGGTAGGAATTGTTAATTAAATGATCATACTTTCCATTATGTTCTCGTATTGCCTCTGATATTCATGTATTTTAGGATATTTTTGAAAATCTGTTCGGTTTGGATTAATTGAATGATTAGTTTATTTATAGAAATTTTCTCGGTCGAACGTCGATTTGGATAATTCTTATGTATTTCACAATAACTATGATCGTAACACAACTTCTCGTATTCCAAAGTTGTAATAAAAAGAGGTTAAAGAGGAGTTGTGGTTTAAGATAAAAGAAGAAAATATATCGTACGGGATGTTATTACAATAAGAGGATTTGTAGGATAGGATGGAGAAAGATTGATGGATAGATAGAGTGGAGAGAGAGAGAGAGAGAGAGAGAGAGAGAGAGAGAGAGAGAGAGAGAGAGAGAGAGAGAGAGAGAGAGAGAGAGAGAGAGAGAGAGAGAGAGATAGGTAGATAAATAGATAGATAGATAGATAAATGGATAGATAGATAGATAGATAGATAGATAGATAGATAGAGTGAGAGAGAGAGAGAGAGAGAGAGAGAGAGAGAGAAAGAGAGAGAGGAACAAAAGCGTAAGAGAGAATAATAGAAGATGAAGGACGATGGTGCGAGGTCGAGCAGGTCTAGAATGAGGAGGTTGAGAAGGGACGAGGAGGGGATGAAGAGGCAAAGTCACGGACCAAGAGAGATAAGACCATAGTTCTTCGAGTTGAAGCTGTAACGGCCGCGGAACTAAAAGTTCCTTCTGATATCAGTTACCGCGTAGAAAGTAAGGTGGTACCTTGGCAACCTCTTCCCTCTTCGCTAACTATAACTCGAGAACGTCCAAGGAGTTCGCTACAAGTTATTTTATTAAATGCTCGAGCTGCTAGGAAAAGCTAGATACGGTTGCTTGATATCGACGGTCTTTGAAAATTCGTGCATACTTTCTATTTCTTAGAGATTCACTGAATACCAATATATTTTATTGAAGTAGAAAACCATTCGAGTGTCTGGATATTCAAGTCTGGAATTCAGATCGATGTTCTCCTACGTTAAACTATGTCGTCTTAGTATCTTTTAGCTTTTAGAGAGTGGTTTTACAGCAATTAGTCCCAACTTGGATTCAGGGTCAAGATCTTAATATTCTAATACCTCTGGGAGGTCCAATGTATTTAGTATTCACCTGTCTCAAACCGGGAAATACAAATGTCGTTACTGAGTTGCCGTTATCCTGCATTGTCCTTTCAGCGAAACTACGACAAAACTTCTCTTAATTAATTCTTGTGACCGATCTTAATCAACTGGGATCGTAGCGTTTGGGTTATATAAGATAAGTTCGAGTTCTTCGTGCATAAATAATTTTATCATGGAAATTTCATTTTTTTTTTTTTATAAATATAATCACTTTATCACGTGAAATGTACTGAAACGTAGTAAAACGTATGATTCTTGAAAGAAAAATCTGTTTACTTTTTAATCAACAGAAAGTGAGAAAATGTGCTATTTGTGTACGGTTACTTTGAAAAATGTGAAACATGTATACGGTCGCGTTTACGATACGAACGCACTTTTAAACCATCCAGTCCATTTTTCAACCCTCTCTCTCTGTTTCTCTCTTTCTTTCTTTCTCGTTGCCTTGGAGATCAGAGAAGGCTAAAGAAATCCTCAAGTAACGGAGTTTACGAGGGTAGAAGAAAAAGTTGGGGGTATAATCGGGGCCAGACGAGAGGGTGGAACTCGCGAGTGCTCTCAACATTCGTTTTTTAGTCACCGTTCGAAGCTACCGAACAGAAGAAGAGGAAGAAGGGTTGCTGGTGGGGGAGAGTGAAAAAAAGTGTGAGAAGAGTAGAAGATGGTGGTTTAAAATGTGACTGATCGAAATGAATCAACACTGAAACCCGACGAAACGACGAGCGAAATGGGGAAATGGATGGTTCTGTTGTAGGCTCCATTCATTACCGCCATCGTTACCGCGAGTGGTTGGCCCGTTTTTTTACGAAACTAATTGAATGCAGTGCTCCGTTACGAACAATACGTAAATTACCAGCAAAATTATTGTCCACCTTTCGTATACCGAGTATCGACCATTAAGCAAACAATAACTCTGCGTCGATTTAGTAAAACAGTAGGTTCTTCATGGTACTAATTAGGTGTACTACCAAGCCTCCAACCTCTTTTATTCTCTTTCCATCATTCCTCTCTTACTCTTGAAGTATTTTTTTTTTTATTCACGGAGTATATATGCATATATTTTCCAATTTGTTTTCGCATATCACTTATCTACTATATTAACATCCTATATGTGGTATAATGAGTAAATGAACACCGTTATTTATTGTTTTTATTTTATGATCCTCTTCTCCTTTTACTGATTGACTTTAAAGAGATTTTAAACAGAATTATTAAAAAGCTATTAACATTAAAATCTTTGCAATTATTCTTATCTTTTGATTTCTAATAAGAAAAAAGGATGTTCTTTTTTAATCCCAAACAAATTTTATGTGATGGAATTTATTCATAAAATTGTCGGTATTCATGATTAATATTCAGTTGCATATGTCAGAATATTTTCATGTTATCGGGAATAGCTATATGGAATGAAACATTGTATTCTCTATCGTTTTGATAAGTAATTTTGTTTTCGATGAGGTATATTCGCATTATCAACTGCTGTTAGTGAATCATTCAGATTGACGAATTTTAGGTTCTATTAAACGTATCAAAGGATTTGATTTACTACGAATATCATATTCATGTTATTGATATTATACATATTAAAAATAATGGAGAAATAATGATTATTATGTATGGTCTAATTGTGACGTATATATAATATTAAGTTTTCCATTCCAATCGATTAATATAAATAGTATGGAAATGATTGAAAATAGTAATAATATTTATTGAATATTTTATTATAATTATTTTTAATATTTCTCATTGGTTATGGCCTGAAATGTTAACATCTGTTGGTACCATCAATAATTTCAGAAAATAAATGTTAATTATGATCGAACGTTTAATGAACTTTTTATTTGCGAACGAATATGTTTCAAAAAAGGAATATTAATTCTCTCATTATACATTATTTCATACGTTTATGTAACTCTTTCGCAAACGACCTGAAAAACCTTGTTAAATAAGTTCATTAACAATAAAATTGGAGTCACTTTACAAGTGCGAAACGACGAAATTAAACTATGTCGTTGTACGAGTCACTACGCGATCATGCCTGTTCTCTCTTTCTTTGTGCCAACAGTCGCGAAGGGGTTGAAAGTATTTATGTAACTTGTAATGTTCGTGGCCCTCCAGCTTCGATGCTCTTTGATGTCGAGCATCAAGGAAGTAATTACAGCGAAGAGTTCCCTGGAAGTGCCAAATGATTTATTGACGACAATTCTAATTACTTGGCGGATGTTAGCAACAAATAGTAATTAAATTGGAAACTTGGATCGACAATAGTTATCACCTTTCTATTTAACACGACCGAAGCAAAAAAAGAAAGAAGAGAAAGAAAAGTAAAGAGAGAAAAAATAATGTAGTAATAAAATGACGAAAAATTGAACTTTGATGGAAAGAAAGATGTATTTGAATATTCTTCTATTTGTCGCCGTTAAGAATTGAGTATTCAATAATAAATGCGATTTATTAAAATGCGCTCTATTTTTAATCATTGAGGAAGGAGATTTATAAAAGTTTTGTTACTCTTAATATCATTGGTATAAAACGAGTACTATTTTTCTATACTATCTTCTTTTTTTCCTTCATTTCGTAACAAAATGTTAAAGGAAAGATCGCTAAATGTCGAACGTGCTTCGGTATTTCCATCTTGAAATGCGACATCCCCACGTAATTGGCCTCGTCTCGTAATCGAACGCACGACTCGTAGTTTGACTTCCTGATTTGCTTTGACAGACACGCGTGAACGAGACAAACGGGACAAACGGCAGATACGCACTAAACGACGTGTTGGGTAGCACTTTGATTCGCGGTGACCAATCAACCACGAGCACACTGTACTGCCGTTAATAACGCCCGCACAAACGACATCGATTCTCGATTAGGCTCGACGTGGATTGGGTAGAGGCTTCGTTTAATCCCTAATTAACTCGAGATCCGTTGCTTTCCCCGAATTCAACGGATCGTTATCGCTTTGTTTTCTCTCGTAATTTTGGATGAATCTTATCAGTGAACTTCCTAATAATCGATATTCGTGATATAAGATTATCTTATATAAGAGATATTCTTATCATAAAATTAAAATTTTGCTGAACGTTCGTATCATTTTGATTATTTATATTCGTTCAGTGAATAACTTTTTGACAATCAAAATTATACGGAATTATGGCAATGTGTATTATATATATTATTAAGACTATGAAAAAAAATGTTCTCGATGAACCGATAAATTTTACTTGAACAATTCAAATATATCGAAAATGATTTTACGAATATCCCCTGAAGAATTTTATTTCTTTCTTTCTTTGCGATTATAACATCAACCGGTAAAGCTATAACGAACGCTTCGCTTCTATCGCTATTAAAAATACATTCCCTCGTCGGATGAGTCTTCCACGCGTGATTTTGACTCAACTTTCAGTGCTCTCGCATCCGTGCAACCTGGATTATATCTTGCGACACTTAACGAGGCCGTCGACATCGTGATGTCGGTGCTTTGAGAGCACCAGGTGCTACCAAACGGGATTAAAATAGTTTGACAGTACAAAAAAGAAAAGAGAAAAGGTGGAGAGAAAGAGGGAGAGAAGAAGAAGAAGAAGAAGAAGAAGAAGAAGAAGAAGAAGAAGAAGAGAGAGAGAGAGAGAGAGAGAGAAAGAGAGAGAGAGAGAGAGAGAGAAGGAAAGTGTCTTCGATCGTGAAGATGTACTCATCTCTTCTCCTCTCTCATGTTTCTCTCTCTCTTTCTCTCTCTCTCTCTTTTTGTCATCGTTAAAGATACACGTTTGAGGAGTTTCCTGAGCTCGTTAATGTCATTTGCACAGAAGAGACATTGTACAAACAAAAGCGGCTTAGTTATGCCTTCTTTTTTATTTCAAATTTTACCTCTTTTTATTTTTTACACACATACACACACACACACACTCGTCCTCTCTTTCTCTCTTTTTTATAAGAATCAAATAAAAATTCGATTATTTTCTCTTTCAGCTATAAAAAAAGAAGGAAACAAATACAGCGTTTCCGCTCAATTCAACTCCCATTATTTTTTTGCCACTCTGCGTATAATTCAAGGCAAATGTCATTACATTATCTTTATGTAATCTCGTTAAACAATTTATTTTCTAGATTACAGGATGACACACGATTTGCTTACTTTGTCCGAAGGTTTCGCTCTTCTTTCAAGGATTAAAGTACAAATAACATTTGAAATAAATGATTATTTGAAAGGAAATCTAATGTTCTTCGTTAAATAAAACATTTGAGTATTTCCATGAAAGATAATTTAACTCTTCTATCTTCAATAATTTCAAAGAAGACAACTTGTAAGCAGTTTTCACGAAGGGCTCTCTTATAACGTTACAGTAGAAGAGTAAAAGGTAACATAGATCATGGTACGTTCATCGTAATTTACGTGGCTATATATCTGCCAGAGAAATACACACGGCGATATTAATCTTTTATATTAAGCTTAATGCAACTCACGTACCTACGTAGATAGCTACGTAGTAAAGCACATCGGCCTTTTTCTTATTTTTTTTCTCCTTCTTTCTTTTTGAAGAGAGGGTGCACGGTTTATTGAATTTATTCATTCGGCTTTTCCGTGCCTTCGTCTGGATGGCTTTTCAATATATCCTGCCGTTCATTGTGAGCCACTGATAAATGTCAGAACGATAGACGAAGAGCTTTAATGGATTTAACAGGACAATTAATTTCTATGGAATTAGAGTCATTAGGAATGAGATGTTCTGACTGATAATGAGTACTGACAAGATGTCCATAAAGTACATAGCTTGGGATATAGAGAGTTGTTGTGAAGATTCATACGAAGAAATAGATTTTATTAATAATAAAAAAGAAAAAGAAATTAACAGAAAATAAAAACATAAAATGAATGGCACAATAAGATGGACATTATTATTTTTAATTAGCAGGGAAAGAAATGAAAGAGAATAAAAAATGAAAATAAATGTTCTAGAAAGTCGGAGGAAGAAGGAAAACCCGAGAGAGGAAGGAAGGAAGGAAGGTAGGAAGGAAGAAAGAAAAGAAGGAAGGAAGAAAGAAAGAAAAGAAGGAAGGAAGAAAGGAAGGAAGGAAGGAAGGAAGGAAGGAAGGAAGGAAGTAGGAAAGAAGGAAGGAAGAAAGAAAGGAATGAAAGTATCGAATCTTTCGTCTCTTTTTAATGCTTGGAGCACGTTCTCGTTCGGTATTAAAACCGGGACCAAGCTGCAGCCAACAAGCCGTCGCGACCACGATTGTCTTAAATTTAAATAATCACGGAAAAATGTTAATGTCTCTACGCTACGTAATTCAATGATAAAACAAAAGAAGGAAGAGTAAGTATGTATATATCTCCCTAGTCCAAGGAAACTCGGTTGTCTTCGTCGAGTCTGATGCAAAGAAAGAGAGAGAAAGAAGAGAGAGAGAGAGAGAGAGAGAGAGAGAGAGAGAGAGAGGAGAGACAGAGAAAAAGGAAGAAGGTTACGTTCAAGAAGGGGGATGAGTATGAAGGCTGGAACGGCTATGTCGAGGACGATTCAGTACGAAGTAAGTAACGTAGGAAAGAATTGCCTTGGGAAGGAGGGCAAATTGAATTAATGCGAAAAAAGGAAAAAGATTAAGGTTAAGGTACGACTCCTTTAAAGGGACCTATCTTTGCTGGCAGAATTTTTTCCCGGAATTTCTCGGATATCATTGGACGATTAGCTTGTATTTCTTTATTTTTTACGTTGCTGAAACTGTTTCAACGTTAGTAATGATCCTCCTTTAGATTCGAGTACGTATATATTAACGAATGAATTTTTGTTAATGATCTTTTATCAAGGATCGGAAAAAATCATAATAATATTCTATTAACTATGAGATTAATAATTATTATTTCTACGTGAAATTCTTCCTGAAGGTTATTAAAACACAACGAATTTCAAAACATGCATTAGTTACAATATAACATCGACTTATAATTAAATTGATATTTATATAACATTTATTTCATTAAATATTCACTTTATGTATTCATAATCAGCGAACAATAGTGAATTCCGTAGCAGTTGTTAGTTGCATATTGTAATAATAAAATATTATTTTCCGAAAAGTTTCTGCGGAGGTTAGACGTGAATGAGCAGTAACTTTATATTAAAATCAGCTTGACAACGCTTCTGTCTCTTTTACTGTAAATTTCATTCATGTAAAATACTTTTGACTTAGGGCAGATTTTCAATATACATAACTTGTACTCTCGTTTATGCATTTCGAATTGAATCATATATATCAGGAAATGAATTGACATATTTTTTTATTTATTTGTAACTTCGCTAATGAATATAGATTAGAAACTTTTAATTGCAAGGATACATTTAAAAAAAGTTATAGAGAAGACATTGAGAAATGCTTTTTATCTTCAAATCGTTTTCGTTTTTATTCGGACGAGTTTTATTCTTCGATAACGGAAAGGAAGAAAGGAAAATAAGAAAAGAAAGGAAAACACGAAACGAACAAAAAATAAGTAAAGAAGGAAAAAGGTTTTCTTTAGCATTTCTTTGTGTAGAATGCAAGAGCAACATTATTCTTGATAGATCGCGTTACGTATCATTTTCCAACTAGTTAAAAGTATATAAAATTGAGTGAGAACTGACGTAATACGTCGTAATATATTCTGCCGTATAATATTTATAAAAGCACGATAGCTTACTAGAAACATTATGAACACTTTATAGTAATTCGTGTTTATATAAATGATTTAAGTTATAGGGAAGGCCGGGATAAGTTGATATGTTTTCTAGTCTTTAATTTTTGCAATTTTTGTTTGAATTAATTACTTAATAATAACATATACTAAAATATACTTTCGTGTATTTTCTTATTATATATCGTAAATGAAAATACGTAGCAAATATTCATTTGATAAAATTAAAATGTATCAATTTACCTCATTACGAGGGAAATTGATATATTTGTAAAATATCATGGAATGATTGTTAATAACCACTTTTATTACTCAAAATATGTTATTTCAAACATGTTGGTTATAACTACATAATCAAATATATTTACAATTACAGAATAAAATAAGTGCAATTACATAATAAAATAAATAAACGAATTGAAAAGTCGACACGAATATTTACTTTTTCTTCATTAATAAAAATTATTATTGTCAGCGTACACAAATGTACACTACATCATAATAAATAGATAAATAATGAAATTAAAATATTTGATAGTAATCGAGTTACTTATATACTGTCTCCAAATAATTTTAATGTATCAACCTGTTCCTATATCAATTTGCTCCGGTCTCCGTTAATACTTAAATTTCACTTGCACTTTTTATCGTCGTTAATATGTTTTCGTCAAAAAATACAAAATGTATCGCTTATTATTAGTATGGATCTGAAAATGTTGCTATTAAGCAAATAATCCGCTTAAATTTGTGAAAATCTGCTGTGCTTACGGATTAGCACAGCGTATCTCCAGTAAAATGTTATATTTCTTTTTGTTCTAGTTTCGTTCGATTTATACGAAGCTTGTGAAATTCAAAATTCATGGTCATTTTTTGCTTTTTTCTTAAATGATTATCGAATAAAAATATTATTAAATTAAAAAAATAACGAAGTTCCAATAATTGTAATAATATGATGAAAAATAAGGTTGTCCAAAACTTGGCTAATTGAACTTGTTCACAAACGTTAACGTTTAGAGCTTGATATTAAACCTTAATTGTAGTCTAGTAATGTGGAGTAAAAGTGTGAAGAGAAAAAGAAAGAAACAGCGATAAAGAGAAATACGGAGACGGTGGGGACGATGGGAAAAGAGGAGTGTAAAGCTTTTGATTCGCGTGCCCAGAACCAGGTAAGCACTCAATTCCAAAGTTAATACCTTTGCTTATATTCATACTACAACATTTTATCCTCTTTCCTTTTTACCTTTCCAGCTCTTCCATACTGATTTCCTCGTGAATTAAGTCGCGTTCCAAGTCAATGGAACGGATCCATGAAACGAATGGATCAACAAATTGCTGTGTATAAAAGTGAAGACGTAACATTTAATTATACTTTATAATTATTAAAAAGGATTCTCTGCATACATCTATATATAATAAATATGGCACATATATTATAAAATACATAAAATTATTATATTCATATATGTTTCATGTATTTTGTAACATATTAATCGACACTGTACAGCTATTATTTCTAATCATAATTATAAATGTAAAAATGTAAGAATAATAATAAATCTAATTATAAAATGATATTATAATTTTTGGTTATAATGAGAATGAAGTTTGGCATAAAAATTATGAAAGCTAGTTTCAATTCTTAGAAATAGGAGAATCGTAAGTTGATATAATCGTGGAACCGAACGTAAAAGAAAAAGAAAAATTGGTCCCAATTTTTATTGAGACCAGGTAGTTTATAGTACTAGAATGGGAAATCTTTTCCGATGGGATTTCATCGTTACATTTGCTCGGTGTAACGTAAGCGCCCAACACCCTTACCATAGAAGCAATGCGACAGAATTCGGGCACAAACATAAGGAGAAAAGTTTTTAGGCAAGATAAACTGAGAGATAGGCGAAGGGTAAAGAAGAGAAAGAGAGGGGGGTGGAGTGGGAGGGGGAAAGAGAAAGTCAGGCTCGTAGATATAATAGCATGTATGTCGAGACTCGACGTCGTTGACTCGACGTGCACTAAATCGAAGAAACTTTCGACGAAGTAGGTCGTTTGTAGGTGCCGGGGAAACATTTTCATTGGTGTTGCGAGTTTCCACGAGCGAACCACCCTGAATGTACCATCCTGTAAATCGCTTTCGAGACAACGTAAAGCCAACGTCGTCGAACATCCACGTTTCAAGGACCTTTCTTATTCTATATCGAACGTTCGAGTCCAAACAGAAATGTGTGTGTGTGTGTATGTGCATGCGCGCGTGTATATGTCTGCATGTGTGCGCAGGAGATTTAGGAATAGAGTTTACACTTTTCTCTTCAGAGATTATAAGCCCTTTAAGATTATTTTTTTTTATTTAGGACGAAAGAAAGTTTTTTTTTGAATTTTTCATGTAAATTTTTGTTTTACATTTTCATATCCCGTATCAAAAGTTTTGTAATCATGTTGTCACGTAATTACATTTTTCTGTTCCTTCATTTTAATTCTTTTTTTTTTCTTCATTCTGTAGATTTTAAACATTTGTCATTTACAGCTAATGGTGTGATTAGTAGAGAAGATTTAACGAATGATTAGTTTTACAGGAGGTCTCTATCAAAACGTAAACGTCACGTAAAAAGTAGGTCGATTCTATGTTAAAAGAGAACGAGAAGTCTATTTCTTGTCAACTCAAACAAAATATAGACTTTAAGCTCGTTTCTTTAGCCGTAATGTATTATAAGAAAGCTTCGAAATACGATGGCTATTTGGTCGTTATAAAAAGTGTCGCGGTAAAAACCTGTAATAAATCAAACGTCGTTTAAACATAATCATCCGTGCAGTGGGCAGCGAAATATTGCAAAAAACTGTTTGCATTTGCACGTACATTGCCTTGAATAATCTCATCATTCACGCTATTCTATATAAATCAAATTTTCGCGTGCAGATATTGCGATTACGAGGAACGCGTATGCATAGTCAACTAAAATGTTAATATTTGTACATTCCTAATTTTTTCTAATCGTTTTCTAATAGTTCTCTAATCGTTCCTTCGTTTAATTACTAACAAATGAACGATGACAACAATCTTCATATATCTACGTGTTTGTATGTATATTGAAATTAAATATTTGAAAGCCGTTTAATTATGTAAATTAAACTTAAAAGAGAAAAAAAGAGAGAGAAAGAGAGAGAGAGAGAGAGAGAGAGAGAGAGAGAGAGAGACAGACAGAGAGACAGACGGACAGACAGACAGATGGACAGACGGACAGGCAGACGGAGAGAAAGAGAAAAAGAGAAATATAATAAAGGATGGCTTACCATATAAATGAAATGTGTATAGTCCTATACGAGATATATGGATGTAAATATATATTTATGATATACATCTTTTATATTTAATCGTATACGGAATAATGTTGGGAATAGTAGTTACAGTAAAAGCGACGTTTCCCGAAGGAGTGGTGAGGTTAGCTGGAGGGTGGCTTTTGGGATGGTGCCGAGGACGAGCTACGCCATCCATCATTTAGCTGCGTATAATTTGGACTTGTGGAGGGTTTTAGAACTACTCGTAAAAGGGTGAGATGTGGCTGTAAGTAAGGGTGTGGGTCGAACTTTATCAAGGAAGAGAGATAGAGAAAGAAAGAGAGAGAATGGAAAGAGAGAGAGAGAGAGAGAGAGAGAGAGAGAGAGAGAGAGAAAGAGAAAGAGAAAGAGAGGGGGCATCCATTACTTAGTCGCGAGAGATTACGGCGAGAAACTGCTGTTTGAGAATAACGTCGGCTTCTCGTATGCTTTCTCGTTGATTCAGTCACTATAAGTGTATAGATGCATCATGTGTGTGTTACACATGAAATATATGTATATGATTTATGACACATAGTATATTATGTATAAAATATATACGATATATCATAGATATACGTTTTTAATATACGATGCATTTTAATATACGAAGTATTGTTAAAAAATTTGTTTATAACATTCATTGTGTTTCGTAGCACATTTGCAAGTTGGTTTTCGTAGCTCCGTTCGTTCTCGCAAGCAGAAACGCTCGTCAGTAAATAGTATATCGCGACAATGAAACGAGTACATAGCGGTACGTCGAGTACAGCGATGTAAACAAAGGTATGTAAACAGGTCGGATACAATGAATACCAGAGAATCGATCTTGTTGATTATTTTACTTCATTTGCTGGCAGCGTTCCTCTCTCTCTCTCTCTCTCTACCTGTCTCTCTTCCTGTCTATTTGTCTCTTTTACTCTCTTTTAATCTCTTCATCACCAATTTCATGATTTTTCCTACCTTTATAGTAAAGAAATAATCAAATCAAGCACACTTGTTGACATTAAAATACAATGTAATACGAATGTCGTTTAGTTTCAAAAAAGACGTTGATATACATTTCAACAAAGCGATTTTTAATTGTATAATACGCGTGAGCGTGGGTAATATTTAAAAGTAAAAGGTAAAAAATATTGTAAAGTTAAGAAGTTTTTGCAATTCACGATGGTGTCTGTATCTTTTCAACCACTAGTGAAGTTTCACTTCTAGAGTAACGACGCGAAACCAAATTAAATCCTTAGGGTTTGAATTTAACGGTGCATACGAAAGGCTCGTATCCACGCACAAAGCCAAAGAAGAGAAAGGGAGAGAGAGAGAGAGAGAGGGAATGAGAGAGAGAGAGAGAGAGAGAGAGAGAGACACGCGTGTGAAACACATTCGCAAGGCTGTTTCGTAAGGCGAACGATTCGCTTTGCCAAAGCATTTGAATGAACATTGTCCTGTCGTCTGCAGCACAATGAAATTAATTCCTCTGGGTTTTGGTGCGCGACTAACGAGTTTATACCGAGACTCTTTAGAAGAACGAAATACTTTTACCTTTAAAAGGGCTTGTCATGTACCACGTCGTGCTCCTTCTACGTTTAGTCTCAGGGCAACAAGTTCAATTCTTCATTCAATCCATAGAATGTTGCAACTTGAAATTCGTTTCGTGAAAGTTTCGAAACACGTTTGAAACAAGAACAATAGCAATGAGTGGTATAATTTTTTACTTCATATATATCTGATATTGAGTTCGAAATATCTGGATAAACGAATGAAAAAGAAGTCAGAAGAGAGGAATAAAAAAGGAAAGAAAAAAGACATTTTCCATTCTTATCAAACTTAACGGGATTCGAGGACTCATGGAATCGCGTTCGTAGATCGCGCTGGCTCGCGTTGAAAACGAAAATTTATTAGATATACCGTGAGCCAATAAATCTGACGTGTCATACGTGGAACCATGGGCTTCGATTTCATCGCATGTAGAAGCTCGAGCGGGGATCCTCCCCTTGTCCTGCGATAGTCGATGATGGAGAACGAGGGTAAGACTGTCCGGCAGAAAAAATAGGGGAGTACGAAAAAATAGAATGAGAAAGAGAAAGAAAAAGAGAGAAAGAGAGAGAGAGAGAGAGAGAGAAAGGCCGAAAAAAACAAAAGAAAAATTCAGGAATATACTTGAGGGTAGTTTCAAGGTAAAGAAGAAAAAAAAAAGAAAGGATGAAAGAACGTGCTGAAAAAAAAATAAAATAAAAGAAACGAATGTTTCGTATATGTATATTTGACGTTTGCCAGAATATATTTTATTATATATTGTATACAGGGTCGAGATCGTTTAAATGGAAATATTCCAACATTCTTCGGGGAGATTTGGAAAGTTCCCTGGGAAGAGATAAATTTTAAAAGGAAATATTTTTCTATATCTTTAAATGTAATAATTTTTCAGATATTTTTATTGAAAAGACATATATTTTATCGGTCTATCTTATCAGGAAACCTTCGCAAAACGCGAAACTTTCGTTTCTTGGTATGAATGTAATGTAGATACATATCTTTTACTCGAAGACAGCTTAAAATTCAGAGGAAACAAAAGTGATGAAAAGCACAGTGCCAATAAAGAATTTATCTAACGGGGCATATCTATCTACGGTTTTTCCATTTTTGCAGATTAAAAGGTATTCACCGTCGAGACAAATAACACAATGGTAAATTCGAATAGATGTTTGCCGACTGGCACATGGTTCGATAATAAAAGGCGCGATGAAAATTTGAAATTTATTTATTCAAATGGAGAAGTAGAACAGCAACGTCTTAAAGTCCGTTCATTTTACATTGCTCTTTCTTTGTAATAACTTATCGCGCTCTTTAATTAGATTCTAGAGCTCTCGCAAACGTAAATTGCTTTTCTCTCGGCGTATTTACCGTTTGCACGAAAAATGCAACGACGAGTCCTTTCGGTATAGACGATTTTTCATCGATCCATAAATTACTTTTAATGAAAAAAAATCTCAATTATCGGGAACGTCGAGCATATGTAGGTACGTATTGATTAAATGGAAAATTAGTACAAGGCTAATTCCTTTTGTCCAGTCAAAGTATTGTAAACAAGGAATACAATAATATGGGAAAGAAGGGATGAAGGGTTAAAAGGGTTAAACATTTCTAAGCGAAAGCTTAGAAATATAAAAGACCGAAGTTACTTTGAGAAAGATGATTGTTCCAATAGGTTTATTTCGTTTAAATATCACAATCATTTTTATATTATTGCTGTATCATTACTTTCTCATTGAGCAGACAGTCAACATCACCGGCGTATATCAAGCAGGAACGTAAACGTGGCTGTGTTCGATCGTCTTTCAACAGGAAAGCGTGCTTCACTGTCTTGTGTCCCAAGAGAAAACGTCGAATGGGTTCTCCATTGCTATCTTGGCCCCAGGGGACCAAGGTATAGAGTTTCTTAATCTCTTTTTATTGCTTGTAACTGACTGCGACTCTCGACCGTGCTTCGAAACCTAAATGCGTCCTCTTACACGATCGTACCTTCTATTTCCAGCTTATCCTTCTCTCTTTCAATACTATCTTTTGTTTTTCAGCTTCGATCACGTAGATTCCACAAAATCGTTAAATAATGTGAGTTTTTTTCTTTTTCTTTTTCTTAATAGTTTATTACTTCGTCGTGAATGAATTGATGTTAATCATATCGTTTTAGTTTCGAAGAAGTTATCAAAAGAATATTCGATATATAATAGCATTTATTGATAGTATTTACTTCTACCATTAGATATTTCATTGAGAAGTTTATAATATGTTATCGATCCGATTACGATCGATTTTAGTCTAATTGATTTACTTTTTTGAATACATACTGTATTTTATAGATAGGATGGAAATGTAGAACTATCATAATTAACAAATATATCTGACGATAATCTGACTGATTAATAATAAACAATTATGATAACTAATTTCATTATGAATTGATCCAATAAAACGAATACTTTTTCAAACAAAATAAAATTGAACGTTTCCGTGTGGCTACATTATTATAATACCTGTGTCGACTTGATTTTGAGAAGATGACGATCCTATATGCGTCTCTTGTGTCGGCTCATTAGAAAGAAATATCTCGAATTTTATTTTTACTCTAATAGCCACCGGCAGAAACTAGAATACTTTCGCGTCTCTAAATTAGCTCCAACTTTTTGGTCCGGTCGCATTAACTTCTCTACACATGAACACTTATGAATATATACACTCATGTTAGATACGTGTATTAATATGTTCGTATGCGTGTTCACGGTGCGGTTCGCAGGGGAAAAGAGATAAGATTGATGACAAGTAACCCTAATGCGCTAATCTAATTCATAAGCTCGTATGCGCGGCGCTACGGGCGAGATTCATTTAAGCTAAAATGAGAATGCTGAGAACAGTGGAGGACACTCATACATATGTGTTAATGTTATGCTCGTTCGTCGAGCATCAAGCTTCATTATTGTCATCTGTATTGTCATGAAAAAACAAGGATATGGCAATTGAAAAATATGTTACTTTATTGTGAGTCCTTAGATCTAGCCTCTTAACTGCACAAAATCTCTTTGCTATAAATCCTTTAAAACCATAAATATTTTATAGTCTTTAAGAATATCTCTTTGTTAAAAACCATATACGGCGAATATCGTTTGAAAACCGATTCAATTTACAGATCATGAGATTTTGTTTGCATTTGAATACATTACATAGAATTTTTTTAATATTTTAACGTTATATAATTCTACAATTTCTCTCTCTCTCTCTCTCTCTTTATTTTTATCTAGCTCTCTCCCTCTCTCTCTCTCTCTTTTTATTTCTATCTCTCTCTCTCTCTCCTCTCTCTCCTCTCTCTCTCTCTCTCCTCTCTATCTATTTCTCTCTCTCTTCATCTTCTTCATATTTTTTTCTTTATATTCCCTTAGAAAGTTTTCATTAATTAGGTCAACATCGATCGATGTAATGAGAAAAGTTGCAGGGAGGTGGAGTGCTTTCCTATGGGTAACGTTGTCGGTGACGTACTCTTCTTCCTTCTTCCTCCCAGTAATTCTCCACTCCACAAAATCACTGGTTCAATCAGATTCTAATTGGGTCTTACTATAAGATTTTTTATGTTCTAGAATTAACTTCCCAAAATCTCTACTTTGTACGATGCTTGCTACGTCCGGATAAAAAGATAAAAAGATTTCCTAGTAAGTAAGTTGTAAAGAATATCAGCAACCTTAGCAATTTCTTGGCAATGAAAATATCACGATTAATGGAAGGAAACGTCTCTGTCCAGTGTGTCCATGGACGCAACGTATAATTACAAGAATCAACGGCACGCTTGCCGGAAAAGACATAAGAGAACTAGATGGTTAGAGGGGTTGGAAATGGGGATAGGAGGAATTGTATGGTAAGGAGAAAAGCGGGTCGGACGCCGAGCACGTTTTAATTGCGTAACGAGTCTTTCTAATTGCCGTGTAATTTTAATTTGTAACAAGGAGAACGATCGTTACGCCGGTAGAGTTTAGACGAGGAGGACCATAATGAGGAGGCAGAAAAGGGAAAAGCAATGTCGGAGACAACTAAGAAAAAAAAAGAGACAGTACCCTTTTTCTATGAAACATGAAAGAAAGAGAAAGAGGTAGAAACAGAGAGATGTGTGAAAAGACGTGGAGAAAGAAAAGAAGACACAAAAGAAAGAAAGGAAGACAGAGAAAACAAAATAGATACAAAGAGAAAGAGAGACGAAGAGAGAGAGAGAGAGAGAGAGAGAGAGAGAGAGGGAGAGAGAGGGAGTTAGAGAGGTTGGCTTCGGCGTGTTTTTACGGCAAAATCCGTGTTGCTTTTTTTGCTTCCATCTTTTCCACCTCTACCGACAAGTTCTCTTTCTCTTTCCTCCTCATCTTTTTCTTCTTCTGCCTGCAAAAGAATCTCTCGTTGCATCCTCGTGAAAGCTTCCTCCCCGGATAAAGACGTTTCTACCTTTATACGACACGTGGAAAACTGCCGCAGAGACGACTCGCATGGATCGCGGCGACAACGAGTTCTCGAAGAAAAGAAACTCGGGACTTTGGGCTCTGTGAGCGAGCGTTAAACTACAAGATCCTACCTAGCCCCATATCAAACTCCTCTCATCGTGTAAACGTATTTTACAAAACCACCACTTCCTTTATATGTATGTAGGTACCTACTACTCTATACGAACGCGACGAACCTTCTCGTAAAAGTAACGAGGGTAGTTCTTTTTACTTTTTTTTTTCTTTTCGAAAGAAAATAAACTCGAAAATATATTTGGTTTTCTTTGATTCAGATATTTGCTCCAAATCTCGGTTTAGATCGTTTGATATGATTGTAAAGCAGAAGCATTTAATGAATTTAATCGTTTTTCGATAACGTTAAGTATATATACGTACAGGTATTCCTTTCTATTTTCCTCATTATAAAATATATATCTCACTTATGGATCGGCTTAACTTGTGATTTCATACCCGAATATAGAAACTAACATTTTTACGAAAGTTAAACGAAAGTTATATATGATCTGTACGAATCGTGCACGCACATCGTATCGATACCGATATAACAGAAAGAAATACTCGATCGAATTCCTATTTCGGCCCGGTAAGTTTTCATAGTCGATCAATTTTTACAGCGAAGCAAAGAAAGAAATCTGTGAGAAAGACGAAGGAAGAAACGGTAGACGTACCGCGAATCGCGAACTAACGGCAGAATTTCAATCTCCTCCTCTCTCTCTCTCTCTCTCTCTCTCTCTCTCTCTTGGTTTCGTACACATCTCTTTTCCTTCGTCTATCATATTTTCGGAATTCATTCTAGTGTGAAGCAGTGATACCGACCAATGGAGCGCGATCAGGAGAGAGAGGAGAGAGAGAGAGAGAGAGAGAGAGAGAGAGAGAGAGAGAAAGAGAGTAAGAAAGTAAGGACAGACATCGAACTGGTATAAAAGATAGACTAACTTGACATTCCTTTTTCTCTTCGTCATATTCTGAGACGTTTTCCAGCTGCGCCATTTGGCAGGTTTATTCCCGTAGTCTTTTTGAAAATGATTCTATTGAATTATTATGATTTTGGATATTTCTTTTTTAATCTTTATTAATATTTCTTAGTATACTAAAAAACATCTGGTTCGGTCTAATTACGTCTAGTCCATGTTTATTTCGTTAGTGCAATTACTTGGAAATAGGAAAAATTGTTTTTCTCTTTTATCTCTCTTGTTTTTGCCTCTGTTTTATTTTCTATGTTCCCTCTTTCTCTCTCATTTTCTTTTTGTTTGTCTGTTTTTTTCTTTCTCTTTCTCTCTTTACATTTGTCCCTTTCTATGTCGTTCGATCAAACTGTATCCAAGCACTACGCTGTTTCGTTTTCAATTTTCCAGTTTTTAATACAGTCATCGTGGCCATTTTCCAATTCCGTTGCCGTCGATATCCCTGCAAGAATAACCCTGCTCGTAAATAGCATACTTATATCTTGCTCTACGAACGGTTATTACCATAACTCGCTGCGGTAATCTCTACTTCTTTCGTTTCTACTAATGCCATTTATTTCCAGGTTAATAAATCGTGAAAGAGAAATTCTCCGTTTTAAATCGTTATCTTATTACGGTTTTGTAGTAATAGCAATTATTGATTGAGAGAATATTTTTGTCTGTTGAATATTGATTTTCACAAGATCGTCGGGAAATTACTTAGAGCTAGTATCGGAAAGTTCACGCATTTTTTCTTTCTTTTTTTCTTTTTTTCAATTGATGATAAAAATACGCGAATCGTTTAGGTAACGTTCGCGTTGAAACAGAAACCACTTTGTTATTGAGTTAGTTGAGAATAGAATCGTTGTAAACACAACTTTGAAAACAAATTGCAATACGGCGAATGAAATTTTCTTTCGTTCGATCGTTTTGAAGAAGCGATTGTAGTAGGCATTCACCTTATACCTTCCATTTCATCGTATGTTAGGCATAAAAATTGATACAACAGCGGTATTATTCTTAGCGTAAAATCATTTACGGGACGGAAATGTCACTGTTAGGTGAGACATCGTGTACCCATGTAAAAAAGTTCGATAACGATAGACGGACGGATAAATTGAAATGTGTCATTCTCACGAAATAAATCTTACGTGCTTGTCGCGTAGGAATAAACGTCTACGCATCTTCTACGTAGAAGCTCTTTTTATTGGAATCAAATATTTTATATTCCATCTTTGTGCTTCGCATACTTCTATTATCTTCACGGTTCACCGTCAAATTGAAAATTCTAAGGAGATAACGTACAGCGATTTTCACGTCAAAAAGTACATATGTATGCATAAGATGCTCGAAAGTTGTTATAAGGATTTCATTATTTTATTTTTAGAAATATTGCGAGGAAATTTTTTTTTAGTTGTAACATAAAAATAAACAAAGAATGAATACAAAAGAGTATCTATCTAAGTAAAATTAAATCTATTATATAAAAAAGAACATAGTAATTCTGAAAAAATAGAAAACAGTTAAAAGTATATATAAAGTATATTTTTCTTTCGTATAAAGACAAAAATGAAAAATTTCTCTTATCATTTATACAATAAGATTACAATGATTCTCGTTTTATTATCAGAAGATCATCGATTTTATTTCACCAAAAAGTTTGTACGCTTCACCAATGTGGTAATAAGAAGAGAAAGAGAGAGAGAGAGAGAGAGAGAGAGAGAGAGAGAGAGAGAGAGAGAGAGAGAGAGAGAGAGGGAAGGTATTGCCGACAGAGTGAAGAACGCATTAGTCTGTCAATTAACGCGTAATAAATGCAAAGTTATGGATCGTGTAATTAGTTGGATAGAAGTTAAAGCGAGTTGCTCTAATCAAAGCCTTTCGTTGGCTATTGAGTACAAGCCTTGCGATAGAGTTTGTCCTATGCTACGGAATATATTAATTCCTACGCTCTATTTGTTCCATGTTTAAAATTCAAAACTCCCGTGTGATACAATGACCGTTCGTGTAGTAGTAGATACGTACGTACGTATAATCATTATATAGCAGATACGCTATATATTGATCATCCGCGTTATATTTAAAATTTTTCATTTTCAATTAAGAATTTAATTAATAATGTAATGAATTTGGATGGATTTCTTTCTTCCCAAACGAAAAAAGAAAATAATTGCATGCGTTCGTTAGTTTGTTCTCGCAAATTCTAAGAAATATATCATTTTGATTTGTTTAAAAGTTCGGACCACTATCAATATTAATACATTCGTTATTATTAATTCCATAGCTCTTTCACCAACTCACATTTGCCTTATACGTTCGTCCATGTCAATCTAACGCGTTGACGTAATTGAGGATTGCTCGCGACGCGTGTAATTAACTAAATATATGTGTAGGATCGTTCCTTTTCGTAGTATTAAAACCTTGCGACATACACGCAACATCGATATCTATACTATTTTCCATAATACGGGAGAAAGGTCTCTACGATAAGTCGCTTAATTTTGTTACGAGTCTTTAAAGTGCACTACGATTTACATTCGCTCGTGTTTAGATTGCATATGTTCTACGATATCGAGTTCAGAAAATTACACGATATGTCGTATCAAAACTTTGTTTTACTATCTCTCGTTTGAAAGTTACTTTCAAAAGGCTTAGTTAGATCGAAACTATTCATCGTGTTTACACATTTCAAAGATAAATATTTTTTATAGAAGGTTTGTATTTTAACGTTTATAACGATATATATGTATATATGTACGTATTTATTTAAAATGTTACTTTATTTTACTTTCATAAAGACTTATATTTAAGCTTGCCTTAAATTTCTACCCTTTAATTCAACGATATACTATATAATTTTGGCGATCTAGTTAAGTTGTGGGTACGTTGATTAGCTAGAAATAGACACACACACACACATACACACACACAGATAAAATCGGAAGATTTCTATGGCGAAGTTTTTCTCTCATCTCCAATTATAGGAGGTCGACTGGTAACAAGCTCGTTTGTTTGTAGTCGAACATAAACTAAGGTAGTGCGGAGAAGCTAAGTGACAAGTTGTTGGAGACGCGTCTCTACTTCATATTGAACTCAGTATCAAATTACCGTCCACGAAGGGAGAGGACATCGATACTCTGTTCTATCGGATGCACTACGAATACTCTCATTTTCCTTCCTTCCCTCGAATTTACTTTCACCATTCTGCAAACTAACATTATCCAGATCATACCCTGTAGTTGTAATAAATATCATAGTTCTTTTCTTCTTTTTTAATCAATAACATGCGCGAATGTGATTAATATAATTAGAAGAGATGACGTATTATCTTGAATTCCATTAACGTTGAATGTTACAAGAGTCGAGCTATTCAGAACGCTATACATACGTCAATCCCTGTTTAATACGTACGTCGTCTACGTTAAATTTGGATAGTAGTCAAACGGTGAAACGCATGCGCGAATGTGTACGAACTCTCTCATCTCACATTCTCAGTTGATAATACTGTGTCGATCTTTCGGCGACGTTTACGTTTGAGAAAGCGTGAATCGAATTAACAAAGTAGATATGTAGGTAGGTACTTACAAACATGTTGTATAATTTCGCCTTGTTGTTGTTATATTTTCGTTTCGTAGTTAATTAGTATTGCGAAAAAATTGTTTGATCAGAATGAAAGAGAGAGAGAGAGAGAGAGAGAGAGAGAGAGAGAGAGAGAGAGAGAGAGAGAGAGAGAGAAATAAAAAAAGATAAAGAGAATATCACAGAAAGGTGAATAAAAAAAGTCAAACGCAGGCGAAGAAAACGATGGTAGTTCCCTTGAAAAAAAGGTTAAATACCCTAATTGGCGATGTCTAGCGTGAGGTAGAACCTAGTAGTAGGAGCAACGTGTTGTGTTCACGAAGAACTGCGCCGCGGTCGACTCGCGGTACGCCCATACATTCTCCACTGCCATTCATAACCTTTTAACGCGATTAAGCACCCTCGCTTGCCGTCGGGCTAAAGAGCACAAATGAGCTCGCGCGCTTTGCTTCCCTTCATACTTCCTTCCTATCTTCCCCCACTCTTTCTACGTATTTTTGTTCAAAGGGATTAGAATTTAGTTGGGGAATGAGATGGTTGGACTTTTCAAGATTAAAGGGGTTCTCTTCGTTATCCAAACATGTGTGGATTAATTCCCTGTAATGTGATGTAACGTTCAAGTTATACGTTCGTTTAGTTGATTCTTATATGTTCATAATTGTTGAAATGTTAATAATTGTTGAATATTTGTTATACTACACGTTTCTCGATATATAACTTTTGTTTAGACATGAAAAACAGAACTTAAATTAGAGAAAGAGCGAGAGAGAGAGAGAGAGAGAGAGAGAGAGAGAGAGAGAGAGAGAGAGTGAGGAGAGAATTAATATTATATGGAAGACAATTTTTAAGACTTCTTGTTTCAAAATTTGATATCTTTCTTTTGGTCTTAGTTTTGTTTATTTACTAGATTTTATCTTTTACGTATGTCCAAATGTCTACATTGAATATTTACCGACATTTTCTTCGTGCTAAAACCCAATGATTTATTCATTCACGTAATTAGCAGATAAAGCGAACGGTCCGTACGGAATCTGCTCCTCGCATCCGCAGAGGAAAGTTGGAGAAATTATTGTTGGTGAACTAACAAATCATGCTATTCGAGTGGTCGATGAAATATATTGCCGAGGAAAGTTTATCGGTTCCTTCTATACGCCGATAATAATAATCGTCCTCTCTAACAGCTCTTTGCCATCATTCTCCCCTCTGCCTCCGTTTAACTTAATTCTCAACTCCTGGAATTTAGCGGATTTCGTGGTGTTCTCTTCTACGCAGAGATATCTCAGAGCACGCGCGGAAGACGTTTAAAGGATCGCCGTGGGCGTGCACAGAGAACGGACGATATTTTCTTCTGGGAAGCTTGTATGTAGAGCTCCTACGTGCTCGGAACACTTTATTGCGATATGTCTCGAACGACTTTTATGTAATGTATGTATGTAGTTGGATGACCGAGCTCTCGATACGAATTTTACCGGAATTTTCTTCAATATTCCAAGATAGAAATACTGTGTCAGCGAACTTTTGACGTGTTTTTTCATCGTCGGGTTCAGGCTGCATGAAAAACTTTGAAATCTTTCCTTATTGAACTTTCAAATATGATTTTGAAATGATTCGAACAATATTAAAATCTTAACTTGTGATAAAACTTACTGGTTTCACAATTTGTATTAACGATAAAGTAAGGAGGAATTACAAAATATATGAGAGAAGGAAAAGAAACGTTGAAAATAAATGAGTCCAGATGTATGGATATTTCAATAACAAAGGGATAGATACATATAGGTTGAATAATAATACAAAGTTTCGCTTCGTGATGAGAAACGAAAACAGAAAGAGTTCAAAGCAGAGGAGGTTGAGCGAGAGATTGAACGAACTCGAAGGGTAAAGCTAGCCTGCTCATTATAACGATGTTACTCTTACGTAAACGTATATAAACAGTCGTGAAAGGTAGGAAAGATAACGAGGTGTTTTCTACGTAAAGTAAGACAGCAACTTTGCTGACGAGCTCTTGCACCATTAGATTATCATATTCTCACCTCGTGATAAAGAATATCAATATATCGGTGATACTTCGTGTAGAAACCAAGCTAACGAACCTGAACTTACGCATATAAATATGTTATAGGTAGATATATTTCTATGTATAAATAACAATCCGTAATCTCTTTGAGAGCAACGTTTGTTAACTTTATAAATAAAAAGAAACTTTTTCAAGAAAACTTGATCATCTTTTAATTGCTTTGTGAATTTGAAATAAAGTAAAGTTATCATTATTGGTATTGGTTCGGTTCAATTATACAAAGTATATATCTTGTTAAATAACGATGTAATAAAGGTATACCTGAAATACGTGTCGGGATCACGAAGAAGATCCTTTCAATAGGATATGAGCTGTTTGACATCAGCTAAACTGTTGATCGGCCATCGAAACGTCAATTCGTATCGACGGTATCCTCTTATATCGTCCGTAAGCGTAAACGTAGATGTATATGATATCCCACGTGTATCGATACAATGACAACGATTCCTTTTTGTAACTACATATCTACTTCACACTTACATCTTTTATAGAAGGTGTCATCGCCGTACTTTCTCATAGTGACAATGGAAGTACACGTGAAAGTGGATGATTCATGTGACGCGGTGAAAGGAAACGGTGAATGTTCCTGGATAGGATCTGACCTCCGACCGTTACAGAAATTACATTCTTTACGAGTTTCTATCGTAAGATCCTTTCCACCCTTAGAAAAATTATTTGCTTGATTTCTTGGTTGGTTTCATTGGGGGAATTTTTTATTTTTCTTCACGCTTACAATCGACTATAATATTACTATATTCGATTATTTTATTCTCGAACGTTAATAAAATATTTTGTAAATAAACTTTTATATAGAAAAATTATACAGAAAAATGGTTCGCCCCTATGTCTTTTTTTTTTTTATCAATTTTATCATATATACATACACACACCTCTTGTTCTTTTATTTTAATTTAGATCTCATTTTTCTAGAGTCCCTTCGATAAAAGCAAAACCAGTAACCAATCGAAGTAGAGTGGTATTCTATAAGTGGAACTTCGATCGTTAGTATTGAAAACAGGAAAACTTAGGTGGGTACTCGAAAGAAACTGCAATGACAATGGTATCGGTTAACTTTTGGGGCGTGATAGGGAGTAAGGCAGAGGAGGATTCTTGAGAAGAGAACTTTACTATTATCTCTTCGCTTCTCGTTATTTTATATAACGAACCGTTCCCTCTTCTCTCTCTCTCTCTCTCTCTCTCTCTCTCTCTCTCTCTCTCTCTCTCCCTCTCTTTCTCTGCCTCTTTATCGTCGAATTTGATCGACGAAATAATTTTCCGTCGGAGACTCGG
This sequence comes from Dolichovespula sylvestris, assembly GCA_918808275.2. NCBI lineage: Eukaryota > Metazoa > Arthropoda > Insecta > Hymenoptera > Vespidae > Dolichovespula > Dolichovespula sylvestris. Next base: position 2,153,395 of record OU964968.1, read on the forward strand.
CTCGTTTACGATCTAATAAAGTATCTAATAAACGTCTAATCTTGTTATATCGTCACGATTCTTCGGTTAACCGGCTGCCTTCGACAGTATCGATCCATTTTACACTTTCACACCAACATACATACACATACGAGAAGTCTCGTAGTTGGTTTGAGGCTGATATACAGGGTGGGGCAAAAACTTTGTACACCTACAATATTTTCGTTATTTATTATAATATTCGAGATTAAATGTGACGGTAAAATACGTTTACACAAAATGTTCGAAGTGTTGACCATTTTTATCAATGCAAAGTTACAATATTTTTATTTGCTGAGTCATGAGCGTGTCTCGTCTGAATTTATCCAGTACGTGCTGCAGTAATTTATTGTCTCTTTTTTTCCGGTGTAATCGGTATTTCTCGATAGACAATATTTTAGGGTACTCCCTAGAGAAAGAAATATAATGAGGTTAAGTCTAGTGAATGAACTGTTCACGAAAATAGTTCTCCAAGTTCTATCCATTGTTTTGAGTAAAGTTCTTTGAGTGAGTTTTCATATTGATTATTACGGTACTATTTCTCTCAGCGATCAATTAATATCGATATTCCATGTAATATTGTAAACTGCTGTAATGTTTACGTTGTTGCACATAATGTATTATTAGAATTTAAAGTAGCCTTACTCTTACGAAAAGACTTACATAAAAGTAAATATCTCATAGAATAAATCCAGTGATAATAAGATCGCAGTTCCACAATCCGAAGGTAATAATTATGATTTTATAATCTTCAGTGATCTTGAATGATCCTTAATTGTCCTTAAATCGCCATAATAGTGGTTATTATACAGCAATAAAAAGAAATATAGCATCTCATTTAAAAAAAAGAGATGATCTTGAAATCACCTTTACATCTTTATCCATGTAAAAGAGATTTGCATGACATTATGTCGTCCTCAGTATCATTAAAATTTTACATATATCATCCTGAATAGGTCGCATTTACTAAACTCCGTTCATTTACTAAAAAAAGAATGCAATAAATCGTTAAAATAATTTTACAACATGGTTCAATAAAAATAAACTTTTTCCTTTATCATGAAAGTTACGAGTCAATCGTATTTAGTAGATCATACTGGTGCAAAATATAAATTTCTTCGTAAGTACGTCTACTTTATTTCATGTTTAATTACAATCGCTGGACCGAAAGATAGATTGAGAAAATTTAAGTGAAATATAAACGAAAATTCTATGTTTAAGAGTAATATTTATTTTATTAGATAAAAAAACAGATTTATCATATAAGTATAATTTTATTTATAACAAAGATTTTAAAGAACCTTTTTCACGAAATGAAATTAGACAATATCATGATACAAAAATTCACAATTGAACAATGCTAATTTAATCGAAACAGATATAGCTTGGTTAGAAATGTTTTCAAACTTCTTATTCTTTTTATTCTACAATTTCGTAGAATCGCGTTCTACTTAGGAGGAAGAATTTCATGGTAGGAACTAAATGGGAATTTTTTCTTTGTATTCGAAACGCAGTAAGAAATAGCAATTCGCATAGTGCCGAGTCATTGAGCTCGCATGAATCGCATACTATCTTGAAATGGAAACAAGAATAGCTAAAAAAGAGAGAAGAGGAGTTAAGGCGATTCTTGAATACGCGTGTAGCTCGAAGTTCAGAGTCTTTCGCGAAATTAGAAGGTAGGTGGTGAGAAGGGGTGGACATAGTCAAGTCGTTCGTTTTACTGGGAAAATTCCGGACACTTTGACCTCGTGCCGGGCTTCGCAGCTCGTTTTGGTAGTACGTGGCCTCAAAATTCAGCAAATACGTGACCGACAAACTTAATTTCGTTGTATGCATGTATATACTAATTACTTATCTTTTATTATGAAAGATTATTTATAAGTATGATTAGTATTGTAATAATAATTGTGTCACGAAAAAAATATATTTTAATTATTAATTAAAGTATAATTTATAGTTTTTTGTATTTCAATAATTTTATTAAAATTTTTATAATTCTTATAATTCTTAAATAAATTAATTAATTATAATTTCGACTTTCGTTTTTTTTCTCTCTTCTGTTTTTTTTTACTGTACGTATATATATATATATATATATATATATATATATATTATTTATAGTTATTATAAATAACTATAAATAATATTATTTCTAGTATGAAATAATATTATTTTTAGTTATTTATTTCTAGTTGATTTACTTATTTGATTTTGTGTTGAACATACTATCATTTTTTCGAGAGAATACTACGTTATGCGAAGGATCAAATATTCGTGGTGAAAAATATTTTATAGCGAAGCATCGTAAGACGAGACAATTTTTCACCTAAATTTCTTTCTCCCTGGATAAAAAGGAGTATGCTTTTGAGTTTCACTCAACTTTCCGACGTTTCTACGGTCTATCACTTTTTCCCAAGCATTTGAATTAATCGTCGAGACCTTTATATTTTCCCACTGCGTGTAACTTATTGTTAGCTGAGGGAACGCACCCTTAATCGTTTGTTTGTCACTGGCACATAGTATTGTACTTTCAGGTTTAATTTACTGATCCTTCTTTACTTCCATCCTTTCTTTGTTTGATATATAATATAAATCGAATTAACGTAATACCATATTAATTGCCTTTTTACTTTATTTGTTATACTCAAGTAACATTAAAACTTTAATTAAAATTACATATACTCACTATGTAATTAATTAAAGAATCATATTTAAACCAAATCGAACTTATTAATTAATAATCACGTATTAGAATAATTAGAATCACACATACTCGCTGTACTCACAGGTTAGTAAATTTTAATTAGAATCAAACACGTACGGTTAATGATAAGTCAATTTTACAGTATCACTTTCATTATTTCTATTATATTTTTTATTAATTGCAAATAAATTATTCGATCTGATGAGTAGATACAGGTATAAATATATAATATATATATATAAAAAAAAACAGAAAATAAAATATATAAATTCTCGCATATGAAGATGTATATATTTACTAAATCAATAAGGAAAAAGGGTCTAGTCAGAGTCCACCATTGTTAAACATCTCAGAGTAAACAGTTCTATCCGATAGACAGGATAGTTCGTCACGCAGCGTGTTTGTGCGTGCGCGTATGGTAATCCGAATGCTCGGACTGTAGCATAACGTAGATCTTCGTAAAATCGGACATGGAGTTTGCCAGACGTGAGGGACATAGCTTGTCGGGGTTCGTGGTCGCACGTAACGATGTGGACTTACGTGTTTATCGACGCGTTTACACCAAAGCGTGTACACGTGAACGAGTAACGATGGATCTATCGTGATTGCTAGCACGTTACGATATATCGATCTATCGATTTTCCTCCTTTCGGTTGATTGTGCCTATTCTCTCTCTCTCTCTCTCTCTTTTTCTCCTTCTCTCTCTCTCTCTCTCTCTCTCTCTCTCTCTCTCTCTCTCTCTCTCTCTCTATGTCTATGTGTTAGGGTCCCAATGGCACGCGATAAGTGTTACTGCCACGTTAAATCTTGGGAAGGATACGTTGCTTGTCTCCCTCTCTTTCTCGCTCCCTATATTTCTCTCCCTCTTTCTCTCTCTCTCTCTCTCTCTCTTTCTCTCTCTCTCTCTTTATCTCACTTTCTCTCTCTCACTCTCGTTCTCTCTCTCTCTCTCTCTCTCTCTCTCTCTCTCACTCCCTCTTTCTCTTTTTCTCTTGTACTCTTTACTGACAGCCTACAGCAATTTTGCGTGAGATTCTTCTAAGTAAGGATCACTTGGGAAGTTGTGTCTCTGCGAAAACTCGCAAATTGTAGATTATCTCTCCTGAGGTGTTGCCACGTGAGAATATACAAATGGATTAGCTGAATATAAGCCGAGATAGTCGATTAGATATGTATATAGGAATAGTTAAATGCGATATCCTAACTATAAGTAGAGTTTTTTATTTAAATTTTAGAGATAATAAATTTGCTTTGGATGTTTAGTGTTTCTTAATAATTCTTTTTTTCTTATCATTAAAGGGATTTTACGTTTTTTATAAATTAATCCTTTTAACGGAATATATTTTCTTCATTGAGAGTTAAGAATGCATTAAATAATAATCGTTTAAGTCATATAGTTATAAATCGTACGGCAGTGCTAAGGTACTTTTATTACAGGATATATATTATGTATATAGATATTATAATTATATAATATTAAACACACATATTATGATGATAAGAAATTGAATTGGATCTATTAATTGAATTGTTGTTGGATGATTTTTGGCGTAGAAGTTCATTTTAGTTTCAAAACACAATTAAGTAGAGTTAAGTAAAGTATACATTTATTATCAATTACTTCGATTCCCTGTCCATTTTATAATTTATCCAATCCATACTGCTGTTTTCATTCCATTATTCAATCATACTTATTATCCTTTTTACAGTTTGTAGTATCAGTGTGCTCTATAATGATACTCGGTGGTTAATAATCGGCAGTTTAACACTATAAACAGTAGCTACATAAAAACTTGATACTTCTCATTGTTAGAGGAAAAATTGTATGAAGTAATACAAAAATGTACAACAGATTTGAATTTTTATCTGTAGTAAAAATATTGAATTCGATTATTTAATTTATGTATTTAATGATTTAATCGATCCTGTTATATCAAATCAAATTTACTTTCTTCAACATGAACTATGTATGTATTCAAGATTCGTGCTTCATTATGCCCGTAGTAATTTGCAGAATTCATGAGTAAATTATTTAGTAAGAAACAAGGAGATTCTTGAGCAAGCTTTATTCAGTAGTTAAGATCTAATGAACAAATCTGCGATCGGTAATCGTTAGAGAGAGAGTTTCGTGACTATAAATGTAAAACGAGATTCTCTAAACTTAAATTCTTAATCGCACCGCTTATTCGAACATCATTTTTTGGTAGGTAACTTTTCAAGATTAATTTGTTGCTTCCAGTTCTCGTCTGCCTTGAACAGCTCGTGGTCTTGTTCAGAAGCGGAAAGTGTATTTCCTCTCTCTCTCTCTCTCTCTCTCTCTCTCTCTCTCTCTTCCATTCTTTTTCTTTCCTTCTCGTGTTAGTTCTTCGTTAGACTTTTAACCGCAGCCTCATTTAACTTAGTTTACTCTTACATTTTCACACGTTACCTTCTCTTAGTCACTTAAAAATTCTTTCTGAAGCACCGCGGAAAGATTTAACAAGGGATATCGCGTTTTTCACCTCGCTAAGCGTAACTTTGTTTCCCTTTTTTGTCTACTTACTCCATCTCTTCCCATTTCCATTCTTTTTCTAGAAACTTCCATTATTAGATAAAATATACTTTATAATAATAGATAACAGATGAAATATATTTACGATAAATTATATATTAGATCTTTTGGATTTGTTTTATGTCTGATAGAATAAAAAGAAAGAGGGAAAAAAAGAACCAAAAAGATTACTCGTTCGCATTATTATAATTGTTACTTTAGATAATGATTTTAATTATTTATGAATTTACAGTGATATTAGGGTACTTTTATTAAGTTATTAGAAAAATAGCTAATCCCCTCAAAGAACAGATATCTCTCTATCATCACGTTTTTAAAATGAGAGCAAGAAGAAGAGCTTGTGTTTGATTAACTCGTGTTAAAAGCAGCGAAAAGCGCAGATCGCGAGAACGATCAGTGAGAAGACTAGCAGCTCTCTGGCACATCGCCTTCATCCTCAACCAACGTAGACATTAATGAAGCACGGGAACTTGCGACTACGTGCACACTCGACGTGTTCCTTTTTTCATTCCATGAACATTTACGTTATCCGTAAAGAGGTGTGTAGGTACGTTGGTTTTTTTTTCCAGAGCAGACTGTTTCAAACGATAATCCCTTAATCCCTTACCTACCCATCGTTCGTTTACCCTTCTCCTTTACCAGCAGTGCTCTCCATTATGGTCGTATCGTATTCTCGTAAAAAACGTCGAAAGGATAGACGATCTTGTCTCCTTTGGGACGAATCGTAGTATCTAGTTAAAAAAAATCTTCTATATAATCGATCTTTCTTTTCTTGGATACTTTGCTCGTGTATGAGCAGATGAGAAGGGTGGGGACGGGAGGGGGATGAATGTTTATATTGGGTTAACATATTGCAAATAGATCACGAGATATCTCGCATTTTATCATTTATGTACAATATTTGCTGTAAAGGACATCGTTTCCATTCTTATAGGAAACTGCCTTTCTACAAATTTGGCTAATTTTTGGATGTAGTTCTGGTCATTTTATTTCAATGGGTACAAGCTGATTCTATAAGCCGTTTCTGCGATACAAGATAACAATAAAAAGTTATACTGAAGGTATAGGCTATTCGACTCAATATATGTAATATGATTCTCGATCGAATATGTTTGCGTGTGCATATGTATATGTTTAATATACAAATATTTAGTATTTATTGATACTATAATTTATATATATATATATATTGATTTTTGATATATGGTATGAAATTCACGAGCCGTGTGTCTTTGGATTTCATATGCACAAAGTATACGATTTTACATGTATAGAGACAAGCTAGTATAATGTCCATTCAGTAACTAAGCAATTAAAAATATAAATGTAAATATAAATGTGCATATAATTTTTTTTTTTTCATAAGTATATGAGATGTGACTATCTAATACGATATATGTGCATATGTAATAAACATGTTTATATTGTTGATATTTGGAACAAACTATGTATGACATATATAAAAATATTATGCATGACAAAACATATTATATATCACATTTTATTTATATATCACATATATAACCATATTTATTTATTTATATAAAACATATATAAACTTGCATAATACCACACACATAAACACACGCATCTAGGGACACATATATTGACTCGAATTGCTTATACCTATATATATTAAATTTAAACCTTTTAGGGTTTGTAGCGCAGAAACAACTTATATGATCAAGATGTGCCCATTGAGATATTTATTTAGAATGTCAAGCACTATAAAATATTCAGAAATTAACAAAATCTGCAAAAAAAAAAACTGTTCTGTAAGGATGGTGCGGAGTCCTTTGGATTACGATTAGTAACAGGTAATAAAAATTTTTTCTTTCGAATAATCTTGAAATTGGTGACCGTTTATTTCAACTGTTTATTCAAATTACATATTATAATATAATTAAATACACTTATATAGTTACGTGGAAATAATATAAGAAACGTTATAAGCAAGAAAACGGTCTGGCTTACAATGTGTTAACGTTCGTATTTTATTCACTTCAAATAAAGATATTTGTTTACCAAAAGATTAATGAGTTAAGAGTTACTTAATGTCAGGCTAATGTTAACTTGTTAAGCAACATAAATTAATAAGAACTTATAAAGTGTATGATCCATGACAATTTTGCGTGCTTCTCGGACCAGTCGTATAACCGTCCGGACCATTACTATTCATTAGGATTTTTCAAGCGATGTGTCTTCCTTAAGTTTTGTTTTTCGCCTTAGCGACGGGCCGCCACGTCGGTGGCGTCGCATTACTAAGTGAGCACGGATTTATCATGAGGCCGTACTTTATTAAATTCGTAGCGAGCCTCCAGCCGCTAGGATAAGCTCTTTTTTCGTAATTTATTCCGATATGAGGGGGAGATACCCCCGCAACAGGGGGATCATTAAGCGGGGTTGAAAAGTTAATGTCTCCTGCTTGGCCTTGATATCTTCTTCTTTTCGTTTTTCTCTTCCTTTTTTCTTCGTTTTTGTATACTTTCCTTTTTCACTCGTATAGTCGACGTTTTCTCTTACTTACTAAAATATATTTCTTATTCGACTTGTCGTATCTCAGAGATAATATCGATGTCACGGATCATTTGATCTTTCTCGATTCGTATCGAGAAAAATGGCTCGAAGATAGAGAAAGAGATAGACAGAGAGAAATAGAGAGAGAGAGAGAGAGAGAGAGAGAGAGAGAGAGAGAGAGAGGGAGAGAGAGAGAGAGAGAGAGAGAGAGAGATTCAAGACTCTCTCTCTATTTATTATTTTTGCTTATATTTATTTTTTATCATCAGCATCAACATCAACATCAACGTCAAGGTCAACGTGAATATTTTCTTTGATATAAAGATTAAAATAAATTCTGAGGGAGACTCGTCGACTTTCCATTTCGAAAATATTTCCTGTAATTAACCGGCCGAGAATTGATATCCAGACAAAGCTCGCCGTTTTTAATTAAAAAGGGAAGGGCAAGGTCTCGGCATGGCTAAATTAATGTGCGTTGGTCCCTCAGCACTCTCTAAGCTGGACAGTAACGTCGCACGACGTTCCTCCTAAGGTAGAACTATGACGCGATCGATCTCAGTCCATTCTTCTGATAAAGTTGCTCGATGGAGCAACGTCGAAGATCAATCGCCGGAAAGACGAAAAGAACGCGAGAGAAGCGTTGGTCCCGTTGGATCAGCGGGTCTACCGGTTCAATTAACCATCAGTGAGAGGAAGGAATAAGAAAGAGAGAGAAAGAGAAAGAGGGAGAGAGAGTGAGAGAGAAAGAGATGGTCCGATTCGTTTGGAATGGGTGAGTCGACTGACTGAAGTTGAGTTCGGATGAGGAGGGCTTGACAAATCGACCAATCAGTCCCGACGATGAAGTCTTTCGTCTTATTTCTTCCTTCCTTCATTTCTCTTTCGAATTCTTCTATCTACTCTCTTCTTCTTCTTCTTACTCTCTTTACAGTATTCTGTCGTTCGGGAAAGAATGTGAAAGGATGGAGGAGGAATGGATGGAATGAGATAGGTAGAATGAGGTAAGGTAGGGTAGAGAAACGCTCGATAAGAATTGTCGGAAGTTTTCGGAACAATCGTCCTTAAAAATCATTCGGTCGATTAGCTCGAAGTGGAATCGCCACAAAAAGTACACGAGGGCTTAGTTAAGTATCTTTGTTGAACGGACGAAAGGAGTGAACGGCTAGACGGAAAAGTCCCGAAATGGAATGGTGGGAGAATCAAGGAGACGGTCTCGATGGTTTCCTCTCCCTGCAGTTCCGAAAATATTTATTCTGTCTGTCTAATTAAATATTCACGATTAAATTTGTCTGTTAACAGAAATGGTAATAATATTAATAGAAATATAATAATACAATATATACGTAGTTGTATTCACATATATTAAATTTTGTTAAGTCGTTTGTCGGAATTTTCTGGTAGAAATAACAAAATTCGGTTTGTTAGGAGAAAATCACAGAACAAATTCGGACGAATTGCTCTTGAAGATACTGGAAAAATGACGAAGGCGGAGAGAAAGAAGGAGGTAACGCGAAAGTGACTCCTTATTTTATCGGTGCCCAGTTATATTGAGACATAAATCATATTCGTTCGATAAGTCGCCTGTTATCCTGGCCACTCTTGTAGGAAGCGATTCTCCAACCTCAATGCTTTATCACAAGATCCGGACCATTCTCTTCTTCTACTTTCTTTCTCTTTATCTCTCTTATTTTTCGTGTCTCGCTTGTGCAGCCTTTTACCGCAGACCATTTCCCTTCTCCTTTTCTTTTTGTTGACCGACTTGACGGTAACAACGAGGCGCGAAGTGCGATAACTTCAACGTTGCTAGCCTCATAAATTGATGTCTATACTACTAACTCACGTTCGCTTAATTAATTCTTTTCTAAATTTTCTTCTCTTTTAGTTTGTTCTGATTTACATTGAAATCCCTTTGGTAATAATTATTTAAATTCTAAGTATTGAAATCAATGGTACATTTCTGATCAAAGTCAACATTTTGGGATGTTGATTTGTCTATGTTATAAGGAGTGGAGATAATAGAGCTTAAAACAGAACACTTGAATATAATTTCAGAGATAAAAAAAATGTCTCAATAAAATTCGTTCGATATCAAAGATTACCGCACAGATAAATATATTTTTTTTTCTTTTAAGTAGAGAAGCTTATGTTTACATACTTTTGTATCTTTAATGTTTATATATCTCTTATCTATATATCAATTTGATAAAAAATTATAAATGTAAATAATTATAGGAACGTTCGAATTGTTATCCGTAAGCCAGTAAAGATTCTAGCATAGTTCGGAGTATCACTTTACGTCTGATTTTAAAGATGATTTTATGGAGTAGTAAATAGAGCGAGAGTTTGTGTTAAGAACCGACCACCCTTAACATCCCTTTCGGCTATCTCGAACTTTTAATAGACCGACGTTCTGGTGGAAGGAGAACCGTTGCGGGATGGTACAACGACCCTTTTCGCCTTCTCATCCCTTCTTCAGTTTACCAACCTCTCTTCTTCACCGTCCATCTTCTATCCGCGACGAGTCTCTTTCCCTATCGTTCTTATCCCCATCCACCTCATCCTCCTTCTTCGCTTTTCTTCCATCACATTTTTCCTGCATAAACAGCGGGTCATTAACCGACACTATAGCGGTAGATCGTATCTATCTTATCTCCTTCAGGCTCTCTTTCTCTCTCTCTCTCTCTTACTTTCTCCGTTCTTTGTTGCCTTCAGTGTCTTGCTGGCCTCGATCTCTCTTTTTCCTCGAGACCGTCGCAAGATCCTGTTATCAGATCGATGTAAGCCGAGGGTACTCTCGGAAATATAGGCCGTTTATCACGAGTGATAATTTTGTCTTATCGAGCGTTTTTAATGCGTATGTGATTACTTTCAATGTGATTACTTTTTATTTCATGTCATGGATATTGAGATCCGATCAGATAGACGATAACTGAAAGTGTTTCTATATTATTACTAAATTTTATGTATCTACTTATTACTTTATACAGTGTTTTCGTACATGTAGGAAATGTACATATACTAGTACATAAGTTCAAAATATTATATATCATATATTATGTATCATAAGTCTTAAATGTTATTAATTGAAAAATTTTGTTTTTATTATTCACATGGTTAAAAATAAAAATTAGATAATAAGAAGTTGATGAAAAATGTATGTTGGAAGAACTAAAAAGCTTCTTGGTAATAAGGACGTAGTCGAATAAAGGTATCATTGATTTAACGGATCCGACTTTTCTTATCATAAAAATGAAGCTTAGCGTCGAAAGCGTTTTCGAAAGACGATAGGTTAGAACGTGAGCGGAGCACCGCAATGTCGTTCGAACGCCATCGGAAAATCGTAAAATATCTAACGGTAATAAATTCGACATCGAGTCTTGAAATTTCAGATTGAGACTACTGTGAATGGTTATGTGTACAACGAAGAGGGAGAAGAAAATGGAAAGAACAAGGATTGGTAATTTCATTCAGCGCAGAGATTCTTCACCCTGCGACCGATTTTGTCATGAAAAATTAATTTTCCTTAGAAGTCGTCTATTCTGAACAGCGAAAGGAAGAAAAAGTTGAAAAGCTCGTCCGGTACGTTTTAAATGGTCGTGTTATGTTCGGTCTGTTTATCTATCTTCTTCTCTCCTTTCCTTCTCTTCTTTCTTTTCTCTTCCTCGACAACTTAACGCGAAAATACAAAATTATGCATCGTCCCGTCTCGGTAAAGTAGTACGTTTTAAGCAAGAAAACGAGCTCGATTCGTCCAAGCGTCCAATTCGTACGTATGTATATATATATATATATATATATATATATATATATATATATATATTCATACATATATAGCATACATGGACAGCGCGCGCGCGCGCGCGTGTGTGTACATACATACATTCTCGAATTCTATTACTTTATAATTTCATTCTCGTTTCTCTTTTTATATAGTGCTACAACCAAATTGAAAAATGTCATATAGTAGAAGCTCCAGGATAACTCATGAATTGTAAATAGCATTGAAGTTTTTAAAAAAGAGATCCAGCCAGTTGGAAATCGTTTAGTTTGGAAGTACGCTCGGACCGTTCTGTTATTATTATTAATTAAAAAGAACGCGATAAACGAGTAGTGATTTAACTACTAGACCTAGGATTCATTAGTCCTCGTTAAACTGCGAGTGGTAAGGACCGTGGGATGCACAGAGCTGAAAATCTTTTATTTAACGTCCATTACTGTGAAAATAAACTGAGCGTAATCCTACGTGCTTTCATTAAATTTTCATCCAGCGTAAGGGCCGCGGACATCTTTTTCAGCATGTAATACTTTCATAAACGCGTTAGCTTTCTTCTTTTCAAAAATTTTTTATATCTACCTTAAGTAAATACAACTTTCAAAGGAGTTACAGTACATTTTTTTCTTCTCCTTCATTTATCATTAACTTATTAATCGCATGTATATGCACGTAAATATATGTACATGTATAGGAGATAGTAAAACTTTGGTATTGAGATAAAAAAAAAGAAAGGAAATCATTCGTTTTTCGTTATCGTTTTATTAACGAATAAATGCAAGTAAATGAAGAAGTCGAGACTCTTAAATTTTTTCTTTTAATCGAGAAAGACTACCGCTCGTCTTAATAACTCGTAGTATGACCTCTCGTTTAATTAACAGTGAACCGCTATTGATGGAGTACTTGGTAAACTAATAAAAGCTGATAGCTTGTAAGTAAGCGGATAAAGCGTACTAAGAAGAAAGAACTGAATGTCTGCTTTGCTAAAGAAAAAGTATTGAACTCTTTTTTCCTCGTTTCTTACTTATAATAAATCTACGACAGATTATTTTTTGTCCAAAGAATTAGTAATTTCACCCCTAAGAGGATACCGAAAGGTTAATAAAATACTACGAGAGAATGAAAATTTTTAATTCTTTGTTATTTATCCATCGACGTTGAATTATTATTTACGATTTTTTTAATAACCGACTCTCTCCAATATTTAACTATCATTCATTCATTTCATTGGCTCGATTTATCTTGGATTTAATCAAGGAAATCGTCAACGATTCAACTCGATGATCAAATCCAAAAAAAAAAAAGAAAGAAAGAAATGAAAGTAAACTATTTTGCAGTTTTCTGAAATGCTTCTACGTTGTAAGTTCTCGCGACGTTATAAATTTTAAGGAAGTTGAAAGTCGGCCTTTGTACTTTCGCATCGTAAAGAGCCATCACGAAGATCTTTCACGACTTTACCAGCTATGTCGTGAAAAGTTTCACTGGCAAAGTTATCGAGGCCGTGCTTCTTAAGAATCTCCTATTCTATTTTGTTCTCTATTTTCCATCCTCTTTTTCTTATGGATAGCAAATATAATAGATAGTTAGCTAATCGACGGATTTGCGTTTGACGGTTTTCCGCATTAAATCAAGAATACGAATCTAGACCCGGTGTCGCTGATGGAGGTAGTGGATAACCGGAAGACAACGGTGCTCGAGGGTGCCTGTCAAGTTTTCCTACTTGGAGACGAGGGTTCAAGGAGTTTGGTGTGCTACGGTGTTCCATGGTGGGGACAGTAATTATACCACGCAACCTTAACCAATAATAGTTACCGAGCGGTTTTCAATGGTTACAACTTCGAAACGGTTTAGCTGCAATTGAACTTTGTCCCAACTTGCTTCAACGTTCGTAGAAGATGAAAGAGCGTGAGGTTACGGCGCTGGCCCATTCCCCGCGTAATTTCTTGATATCCAGCCTTTCACTATCGGAGATTCGATCAGTGGTAACCGACGCCTTTTTATGATCGAATCTCTTGCTTCTCCTGGTAGAAAAAGGCAATCTGTGACTTTCTATGATTAAATTGTTTTCATTATATCGTGAAATCTATATAGTAAATCGAAATAGACAGTTTTTATTGTATTTGTAAACGGAGTGTGCTTTCTATGTATCGGCAATTATTAACTATGATATATATATATATATATATGATATATATATATATTGTTTCAAAGTATGTCTGCACTTTCATTTTTCGATCATTCTTATTTGCCCCCCTCCCATCATCTTTATAACTAGAAGTAAAAGACTTTGAAAGTTTGCAGAATGCAGTATCATTTTATATGTTCCAAATGTCACTTTTCTATTTTATTACCTTACCCGAGTCTTCTTTTACGATCCTTATCGCGTACGTTGCAATGCTTTTAGTACGTTGCATTTTCTAATAAGCCTCTTGCTTTTTTAATAAGCTAAATGCATGCAGAGGCGTTGAAAGAACGAGTACGTAATGCATTTTCTTGGCATAATGTAAACGTAAGAGCGACGCTCAGGACTCAAGAAATCTACATTTATTTGCATTTCACCGTTCGCATGGTTCGCATACACCTAATACCGTGATTCTGCATGTTACACTTAACGTTTGACTTGACATTCCGTTTTAGTCGTTAGATTACATCATAAATCGAAAAATATAAATGATCTTCTGCCAGTTTTTCTTCTTTTTCTTTTTGATATCGAAAGTAATCAATTTTTTATTGCAACATTTACAGATTGTATAATGTTTTATAGGTCCCAATATCGATATACAAGTTAAATAGTTATTATGTATTGTGAGTTTTATGAAAGTAACTAACTAACAAAAAGGATAACATGACTTTGGCGTGGAAAGGACATTATCAGCGCATTGCTCTCTTGGATGGAAGATAATAGGTAGTTATATTCCATACTCTCAGTATGATGACAACCAATTACAAGGTGCTGACATTCGATCATTAATTCAGCCACCGATATACGTACGCAAACTTACACGATATACACGTCCATTCATAATATGCTGTAATATTACTGGACCATCGTATTCTACTATGTACGACATGTAAAATATTATCGTATAATTTAGTCCTTCCAGATCGATAGCATGTCTCGCAAGTCGCAATGGTGTGTAATCAACATATGTGAGACTCGATTAGATCTTCAAATAAGTATAACTTCCTCTAGGATTGATCGATTATAGAAATATTTACAAAATGCGTATAAGCCAATCAAATATAAAAAATGCATATATTTCTATTTTTTTCTTGTAAAAGTTCTTGATAAAAAAGTAATTCTCCTTTTATATTTTTATCACTGTTACATTAAACGAAAATAATTCTTTTAATTTCTTGCATATTTCATATAATATATTATCTATTCGGAAATGCAGAAAAATGCATTCAATTTCAAAAAGTGTTTAAATATTCTTGTAACTATCTTTATTTATCTTTTATTTCTTATGACAGCTTGACGTTACACTCGAACTTAAAAGAATGTATATTGAAAGAAATGAGGTATTCGTTGAAACTTTCTCTGTTGAAACGAAGGTACATACTGTGTGATAAAATATTTTATCATAGAATATGTGTACCTTTGTTAGTTATTACACATAGACACACACGCACGAACACAATACATATAATAGACACATATATATATATATATATATATATATATATATATATATATGCATATATAGAATAAAATAAATATTTTTTTCGAATAAACATTCAAAAGATAAAAGAATTCAATAATAACGCATAAGGCATAGAAATAGATAAATATATATAAATATATATTTCTATTTCTATATTTATCTATTTCTATTTATTTATTTAAATATAAATATAAATATAATTTCCATTATATTTATATATTTTTCTATTTCTATAGAAGAGATATATACATATCTTTTTCACACCTACCAATACAGTTTTGGATTAAAGCAATCGCTTTTTATGCCTCAGCTATTCCGTTTTACGCGGAAGGAAGTTTTATGCACTTCACGACATCTTTTTCTTATCAATAACTGATACACTTTTGTATTCCGTAGTTACAGTCACATTGCAAGTACAGATATACAGGGTGTAACAAAATATGTGTGTATGATTTCAAGGGTAGCTTCAAAACATACTGATCATTTACCTATTTTTATAGCAACTGTTCAAAGATATAAAATTAATACCTAAATGTTTTGATATTACGATCTTCTTCAAACTATCGAAAGTCGGACAACACTGTAGAGTAGACTATGTCAACGATATTTAACACAAATTAACACTTATTTCAACATTAGCTTCAAAACAAAATTACTGGGATGTAAAAGTGTCTATAATTCAGAATCTAAGTTGTATAAGAAAAAATGTTTAGGTATATTTTTTTTCCCATGCTATATTTGTAGTCATGCTTATAAGTACATTCTTTACACATAAGTATACATTATGATACATCCTATATACATAAATATATGTAGTTATGTACATAGATATGTACGGGAGAACACGTATGTATGTATATTATGTGGATACTCTACGGCGTTTCTCAAAGTCCTCGTATGTATGCGTTCTTTCTCTATTAGTATACATCTCCCTTTGCAAGTATGCTGTTGGATGTTCTCCCTAGAAACAGGCACATGTATTCATGGACGATCGATTTCGGCAAATAACCTCGTTTTACGCTGCTCTATACTGACATGAATTAACCGATGGTTGTTTTTTTTTCCCATTCTTTTTTCCCTCTTCATTTTCTCTCTCTCTCTCTCTCTCTCTCTCTCTCTCTCTCTCTCTCTGTGTTTTTCTATTTCTCTTTCGTCCTATCATTTGATCTTTTACTAACGAAGTGACCTTTACGACTTCGTGATCTCGTACTTTTAAAGCCTTGAAATACTCATATTACAGTTTCGAGCTGGAGAGTTTCCGTATCCTGGAAAGTGCATCACATAAAAGTGTACTGCTTTATGATTCCATCCCCTTCCCCTATTTTTCTTTTTTTTTCTTTTTTTTTTTAATTTAATAAATATTTAATTTTCAATTGCTTACGTCAACGAAGAAGGTTCATGAGACGGGTTTAACGTTACATACTATTATATCTTTGGTGATTTTTAGAAAGAATAGAGGATTTGGTATTCAAAGGGAATATGTTCAAAATAAAGACGATACGAGCTTATCTTCCTTTTAATGAATAATGGTCATAAAAAAGACTCATTTCGAGCCGATATATAATAGCACGTTAATGGATTTAGCTATTTTTACATTTGATAATTTAATTTTAGTATGGAAAAAGAGTAGAATAAAATATCAATGATTTATCGCTATTATATTTTTTATTTCTTGCGTGAGTGTTGTAAGATACGTATAAGAAAAGTCACCGTAGTTCTTTCGATAAGCTTAACTTACTTGTTTACATAACAGTGACATTTTACTGTACGGACTAATCTCACCCAAGCATGTACACTGAATTCTGTTGCAACGTTCGCTGAAGTACCGAGAGAGATATTGCGATTGGAAGCAAAGACGCCTTGCATTCGAAGGATCAAAGTTAAACCTTTATGATCCTCGTTGAATGTAAACAGCATCGTTGTTATAGCGAATTTTTGTATGAATTCATGTATTATATATCAGAGGTATATCCGCTTTTCGATATTTAAAATAATTGTTATAATATATTTATTGTTCTGATTAATTATTAGTGAATTAGAATATGAATAGTTCTAGTATTATAAAATACAATAACTTTTTTTTTGTAACTAACAAGACCACGATACGAGTTTGGTGTCAATTTTATCGATTGATTTTCCAATAATTCAAACTTCAAACATGATCCAATTATTATCTAAAGTCTGGTTATAGTTGAGGACGAAGTCCTCGCAAACTCGTCCTTAAGTTTAGCACGAACAATCGAAGAACTAGGCCAGTTTCAATTTATCGAGCGAAGAGAATTCTCGAAGCATTCGTAAAATCGATTCTCCACTGTACTCTCCGTTCCATTAGCGCTTGCTCGTATATAAGCACTGCAATGCCAGTATCTCTTTCTCTCTCATTTCCTCTCTCTCTCTCTCTCTCTCTCTCTCTCTCTCTCTCTCTTTCTCTCTCTTCGTAACATAGGAACGACCTTACAGACAGTGCTTTCTAATTAAAGTCCTTACTGACAGGAAGATACCCCCTGAGAAGGCCCGAAGAGGCTGACGGTCAAGCAATAAGGACAGATAATCAATATTAGGCTCATTTAGTCGCGAAACAATATCCTAAGTTGGCAAGACAGCTCGTTGTTTTGCGTTATCGCGAAATCCGAGCACCAGACGAAAATGTCGCAGGACGCTGGTTAATTGGGTTAATTAAGTTAATTGGATGACAGGGGATATCCGATGCTTGCTATGAATATTGCAGACTTAATACTCACTTTCATCGTATTGCGTGTTTGGATTGCTTGCTGAAGGCTGGTGAATGATGCTTGCATTGGAGAGTTATCATCATCGAAGGAGATCTTAAGGCTGTCTCTTTCTTTTCTTGAATTTAATCACATTTGTTGATTATTTTGAACATGTTTCGCATTTATCGAGATATTATGGGGATCAAGTATGTAAATACACAAGAGATATATTGGTATAATCATTGATTTTCATCTATCAAATACGTTTTCAAGATTAACGTGTGAAAGTCGAAAGAATGTTTTTTATTTCACTATCAAACAGATGGCAACCCTCCAGAAACCTAATGTGTTTGTCTATTACTAAGTAGCTAACAAGGTCAGTTGTTCTAGCTTGATGGTGGTGAGCGAAAATGGTGCCACGAAGAAGAGGACTAGGGATCAGCACGCAAGGACTCTGCGGCTTGCCCATTATCGGCTTATCGAATTACAAACTTGCCGTACTAATTATATTAGAAGGCATTTTACGTCGTGCGAGTTTCAATGCCAGCATCAAAAGCCAATGTTAGATGAGTCATAGCTCATTTTGTTTACTGTGTTCTGTTTCTTTCTTTCACGCATAAATATATGTTGAATGATTGCATAATTCGTGCCCGATAAGTTACTGCATGGCGGAGTTCTATGGTTTTTGTGTGGTAATTGTTGATTACATCGAATAGATGACGTTGTCTTATGTCAATTTAGCGTCAGACATTGTTCAGATAAGTTCATTTGTGCATAAGAGAAATCATTAAAAATGGAGAACGAAAAGGTGCATTTGCGACATGTAATGTTATATGAATTTCGGAAAGGCGTGAGTGTTGGGATTGCACAAAAAAATATTCAAATCGTTTATTTGGACCAGGCTCCTGCTCTCCGAACAGTCAAAAAGTGGTTTGACAGATTTCGAAATGGCGATTTAAACATGGAGGATCAACCCCGCTCTGGACGATCTTCTGGCATTGATGATGACATTGTGCACGCCTTAGTGGATAGAAACCCAAGGATTACAACTGAGGATATTGCTGAGAGGCTGAACATTGATAATTCAACCGCCTTTCATCATTTAAAAAAGCTTGGGTACATTTACAAGCTTGATACGTGGGTGTCGCATCTCGTAAATCGGGTACGAACTTATGCAATCACCTAATATATATATATATAGCTTTTAAAATACGACTTTTTCAATCGGAACGAACGTGCAATAACGAACGATTTTGCGTTAGAAAATAATACCCATTTTTTAAAGTCTTCTTTGTTTCATTGAGGCTACGAATGCACATGTTCATCCCGAAGGTCTATATAGTACGATCTAAACGAAACGATCGAAGCTCTTTACACTTCACCCCAAGGGAATCAGCCCTTCCAACCCTTGAACTACGGTGAGCGGCTTTTCTATGGATCGGTGGTTAGCTAGCTTCGAAACACATTTTTCTCTAAACGTACGGGACGAGAAGAAGACTCTTTCAAGCTCGACACCTTCGTCCAACACGATCCTTCTATCTCTTTCTCTCTCTTTCTGTCTATTTACTTCTATCTCGTTCACTCTTCTCATCCTTAGACCACAATTGTCCCAGCTAATGATTATTTTTCAATCGATTCGTTGGCCGTACAATCGTTATTTTAGCGGACACCCTTTTCTACAAACTTTCTTACTACTCGTTGTCCAATCTTTCAGCTGTTGCTTTTTCTTTATTCTTCCATCATGGACGATGTAATTTCCTTTGGACCACATCTGATTTATTTCGAAGGACACTCAACTCCTATAAAGATTTGTTTTCACTTCATTTAATGTTTTGAAGTTATTAGAGCTTTTATAGTTTTTATTTTCCAGACATTTTCTATGAAAATATCTAATTAAATGAAGTTATATGAAATTATATTAATCTGTAGCTCTTTTTTCTTCTTAGTGAATAAAGACAAAGGATCGAAGAGTATCGGCAAAGTATAGGGTGACGTCATTTAGGCAGGCAGTTTGAGTCAACGAGCATCGAAATAGGTGCCCCGGAAAATCGAGTGCGGCATTTTCGAGGCGTGAAGAATTTCCCTGTGGGTCCGTTGCGATGCGGGTTAATCCCTCGTACCGGCATCCTTCGCACTCCGTCGATTTTTACGAGACCATTTTTTAGTCGTCACTCCGTGCTCGTTTCTCGCCGTGCAAGCACACGAGCCAGCCCTTTTTTCCTTCCTCTTTCCTTTCCCCTATTCTAGCAGAGTGATTGGACGATTTCCTGGGGATGCCAACTCGATCGATGCCCGATCGTCATCTCGTCTTCACCGATTCGATCTACCTTCAATAATTCTTCTTCTCGGCAGTGAAAAAGAAAAGTTATACCAAAAATATCGACTATTTCCGGAAAGGAAAGAGGATCGTTGACTATACGTTCAAAACCCAGGACACAAGGCGAACGAGTCGATAGGAGAAAAAGAGGTTTCGTCGGGGTTCCATGATCGCGAACATTTTTCAAAATAAATTCGTTCCACTTTAAGAGCGACGCTTGGAAGGTAGATCGAAGTGGACGCTACGATGAAAAATTCACTCGGAATGGTACCTCTCCTTCTAACCTTCTTCGGTACTTTCTAGTGTTACGTTCTTGGTTATTTTTTCTTTCTTAGTTTCTATTTTCTTTTCCTTTCTTTTTCCTTCTCTCTACGATATGTACATACATTGTTGCGTGTAAATAGATAAAAAATAAATGGTAAAAGTAATCGATCCAAAAGAGGAAATTTTACAATAAAAATTGTATTAGGTAATTGTACGAGGAAACGAAACGTGTATTTAGCAATGCCATTTTTGTTGGCAAATTTTGTAACAGTTGCTGGAAACGGCGTAGCTACGAAATCCGCAGGAATATCACGGATGCTTTCTACGGTGTCCGTTAAATTCAGGCTAAGTGTTAACACACCGTTTGAGAGGTGATACCCGACCGGAGGAAAATTGAATTCGAGCAATACTTGTAGGTATAGGGTTGTTACGAGTTTCGAGGTCGACGTAGGAATAAGCAAAGCGTATTCCCGGTTTGCTACTATCGCGGGGACGACAGGACCTGAAACAAACGACTGTCACATAAATTACGATAGTATCTTGACACTTCTAGGTGTTACGGGACGTCTTGTATCTTCCCTTGCTAAGTGTCGTCTCATGCCTGTTCGAGGAGCTATTACGAGGAGAAGCGTGGCTTTCCAAGATCCGAGGTAATTTCGTATTGATCGACTACTATTATCGATCGTTTTCTTAATAATGTTTACAGAAAAATAAAGATTTTTTCTTCGATGATCACTTTTTTCCAAACAAAATGATAATAATGAAAATAAACAATTAAAATAAATAATTAAATGTTAATACAAGCGTTTGAATAAATGTAGATAATAAAGGATTATCGTTAAACATTTTGTTACAAGGAGAACGAGAAGAAAAGAGAATTGGAATGGAAATTCGAAGTATAATCAAGATATGTTCTTTCGTCCCTATGTTATCGCAAGACGACTGGTGAGAAACAAACGACTGTCGCATAAATTACGATGATATCCGGTAGTGAGCCGCACGGGACTTCTCGAGAGCGCTCGAATTTCGTAACCCGTTTCGAGTCGAGCATCGACGTTCTGTGAGCTGATTGCGAGCTTCTCGATCCGAAGGTTCTTCGCATGGTTGAGGACCAAATTTGCGATGCGCCGTCGGCTGACTTAATTAAACAGCCTCCCATGTGAGAGCTATCTATAGCTCAACGTGATACGATTGTTTGAACGGTCTCAACCTTCAAGAAATAGCTCCTCCCTACTGCTAAGGCTTGTCCTTAATCACGTCATCTCGATCTTTTGTCAATTTATATTCGGTTCGACTGAATAGAAATAATTTATTTCTTATCGATTTTCAGCCAATACAAAATAAAAAGGACTAGATATAGAATATTCTTTTGCGTGCTTACAAGCAATAATTCAATAAAGTAACAGTTGATATGATATTTATAACATTTATCTACTAATGTATTTATATATACAAGGTATTGGTTCATAAATGCCCGAGCAAATATCTCAGCGAATGATTCAAGTTACAAGAAACTTTAAAAAGAAAAATCTGAACAGATCCAAATCAGCTATAAAATGCACGTAAAGATTAATTTTTTATTCAGCACCTTTCGAATTATGAAGGTAATCAGTTTTTTTTTTTTTATATATAGATACGTATAATTTTTTTTTTGATTTATGTAGTACAGGTCGTTTGAAATGAAAATCATAATTAGTAGACAATTGCTATTATGCATCGTTTATAAAGGGTATATCATTTATCTCGAATAATTAGAATACCTACCTTGTGATGGACCGAATTTACTAAAACAACTTTTTTAGAGATTTCTTTGCTATAACAGGATACATCATTTGATACTAATTGTTTTTTACAGGTAGAACGGTAGGGGATATTTCTTCGTTAAAATCATTTTTTTAAATGGAACTATACATTTTTATTTTTTTACTACGGAAGCATTTGTTCAGAAGAATTCAACAACGTGCCATATGCGTTCATTTAGTCTTACCAAATGTTATAAATTAACTTATAAATTTGTGCGTTACTAAAGAGTATAATTCCCAATCGATGCTGGCTGGCTGTTAGGTTGGATGTTGCAAACATGAATCAAAATTCTCACGAAATAAATTTCGCTTTCTTAGATCGGTAATTCAATAAAAATAAAGAAAGATAAGAAGTCCGTTTTTCGTTTACACCATATAGAATTATATTGCATTAAAATTTATATGATGAAGTAAATATATGTTTAATTATTAAATACAATGTATTTACTATGTAGTAATAACAAAAATGAAAATAAAAATATTTAAACTGAAAAGAAATGTGACATGTTTTCCATTAAATCCTATCATTATCTTTCTTACCTAAAAAATTATATTTTCTGTTTAAAAATCTAAGTGAAACGAAAATTTTAGCCGCAAATCGAGCTTTGTATCAAAATTATGTGGTGTAGGAAGAGGCGACTCGCGGAATCGTGCCATATCCAGGTAAGTTATTCTCGCTTGTTAAAAATTTTAAATTCTGGGGACAGCGGAAATTTTTCTTGCAAATCGAGATTTGTACCAGAATCACATGATAAGCAAAGAATTGGCACACAAAAGCGTGCCACCTCCAGATAAGTAATTTTCTCTTGTTCCAAATTTCGAATTTTGGAGACCACAAGAATTTTTCCCACAAATTGAGATTTGTACCAAGATCACACAATCTATGAAGAGGTGCAGGATCACACAATCTATGCACCACTGTGCTACCTCTAGATAAGTTATACTCTTATATTAAAAATTTCTAATACTGAAGATCGCGGAGATTTGCCCTGCTAATCCAGATTTGTATTCGGACTACCTAATGAGGAAAGAAGTGGCACACGGAATTGTGCCATTTCCAGGGAAGTTATTCTCTCCTGTTCAACATTTCAAATTCTGGAGACCGCGATAATTTATCCCTCAAATCGAGTTTTGTATGAGGATCACATGATGTGGGAGGAGGTGACACGCGAAATTATGCTTTTACTTTTTCTCTTTTGTTATACTGATATAGAATTCTATTTGTGAGCAAAATTTTCGCATGGTCTAGAAATTGAAGTGGAAGTTCAATCTATTGAATAAGGAGAATAATGGTAGGATTTAATGAAGAATACAACATTTCTTCTCACTTTAAACATTTTTATTTTAATCTTATTGTTAATACATAGTAATCTACATTGTATTGGATGTGTATGTGTATGTGTGTATTTATATAATTTATCTGTTATATGTATTAAACGTGAATAAGAATGAATATTGTTTACGGTTGTTTATATTACTTATTACATTAAATCATTTTATCCTGACGATTATTCTTCTTTATCTTCTAGCAGTATTATATTTTTATCTTTGTTTATTCTTTATATTCAAAATTATTTGTTTTCAAATTATAAGTTTTATATAGAGCAAATAAGCCACCTCTGCATAATCTTCAAGGTCTTGAAGATCGCAACGTGAGAAATACATTTTCCTTGAAAGAGAGTATTTCCAAGCATTACTACCAACATATTCATATTTCCTCTTCATTACGATTTAAGTATATGCAGAAATCTGGCGAATGATACGACCGTATGAACGTAAGACCGGCTAACCATTAAGCTTGATAAATGATCATCGGCAAAATGCGGTATTCTCCAGCAGAGCACGAAAGTTATTATCAGGAAATATAAATTCACATTTTTATCAATCACTGAGAGCGTCTGAAAATGTCACGTGAATGAGAGTGAGTGAGAGAGAGAGAGAGAGAGAGAGAGAGAGAGAGAGAGAGAGAGAGAGAGAGAGAGAGAGAGAGAGAGAGAGGGAGAGAGAGAGAGAGAGGGAGAGAGAGAGGGAGAGAGAGAGAGAGAGAGAGAGAGAAAGGGAGGGAGAGAGAGAGGGAGAGAGAGGGAGAGAGTACGAGCCAAGTTTAAGTGACGTGGGAAAGCAGAAACGTGAAAACGTTTGCCGCGCATCCATCATTCGATTCGCATCTATCGTATCGTTTGGCACTGGCCTACCCACTGCTCTTCCGTACTACTCTTTCATTGATAAGCGAGATAAGTGTATCCCATCGTACATCGCTACGATGGAAGAAGACGAATGACTCCCTACGACGATTTTCGCCCATCTTTTTGTTACTTATTTTTTAATGCCATTCATTTTCTAAATATAAATCTGGAAAACTGCTTTTTCTTAATACCAATCGAATAAACTCCGATTAATACGAAATCGATCATTACACACATTCACATCCACATCTACATTATCGGTTTTATTTAACTGATATTTATATTTTGGTATTTCGATTCGGAATGAAGAAACGAAATCTGATGAGATTTAAAATTTATTTATTATTTGTGTATAAGGGATGAAAAATATTTTGGTGGATATTACTGAATATTATATATATAATGCATATGCATAATAGTAAGATGGTCTACCATTTTATATATGTATCTCAATATTATCCTGCTATATTCGATATTATATAATAATAAGGTACTATTAGGAGACATTATGCACTCTGATACAACTCAACGACACAAATGAAACATTCTAATCTTCTAACGCTTTTTAACAATCGTCCACTAGCACATTCAGAACTTAACACGTTTACCCTAATATTCTGATTAACCCAAGAATGTATTTATGATATGTAGGCAACCTGATTCATTCATACGCACGCACTCTATTATTCATTCTATAGAATGTCTTTGGAAGCAATAGCCAAGCATTGTTAGTTTCATAAAGTGCATTGTCCCATTCAAGTTCGCTATAATACATTATTTATTTTCCACATTTTACAGATATAAATTGTTAGATATCTATCATTTATCAACGTCCTTTCAACTTTTTTACGGAATCGTTAGCAATACCCTTTTTTTCTTTTCTTTTGCAGTTCTCGCTTCCTCGACGAACTTATAGCTTTCTTACGAGCCGTTCGCGAAGCTATTTGAAAAACGGCCATGGCAAACGCACGACCCTCGTCTACACTTTTTATTCATCGTAAACCCTTTTAACGCCTACTATGCGAAACTATTAAAGATGTGTGCCGTAACTACGTACGACATAGGAAACATTCAAGATGGAACATCGAGCAGAGTTTACTAGTCTATTTATTCGCCGGCAGAAGTCGAAACTACTCGTATACTCTTTATAGTGATAGTCATTTGAAGAAATTTTTATCTCTTATAATTACAAGTATATTTTTAACAATAACATTGGGACCACTAATGGAAAAAGGATATATATGCCAAAACGTTATTTCGAGAAAATATCGATCTCAAAATTTTTATTAGAGTATTAAAAGTAACGAGGAAAGTACTGCAATAGAAAGTAATTGTTTTTTCAAGCTATAGTAACATACCCTTCAAACATTCTGGATACAGAAGTTATGATTTCAAGATAATCTTTGTTTTCGTATTTCTTTTCTTTTTATGAATTTAAAAATATTGATTTATATACTATTTTTCAATAAATCCGGTAATATAATAAAAAAGCGGCTTATTTTTTGTTTATTTAATTAAATACAATTACTTATTGAATTTCTTACTTTTTTATATTAAATAAACAATACAAAGGTAAATAGAAAAATAAGCAAAAAGCTTTAATTCTATAAGTTCAAGTATATAATTTTTGTCAATCGCAGTACCAATGCGTTATATAAAGTTATATACATAATATTTTTTTAATTAAAGAAATATTGTACGAAAGTAAAACTGCCGAACGAGAGATTTTTTTAGCAAACTACTGCATATTGTAGCAAGATTCTTCGAGATCGTGCAACGTTATATCATCAACGTAATATAAACATTAAAGAACTTGCATAAATAGTACATATATATATATGTATTTTTATTTGTGTAAGATTTTATATGAAGGAATTTAATATGATATTTTACTCCAAAAGAAAAGCAAAATAAAAATGTAATAAAGTTAAAACAGAAATATCTATGCGATGCTCCTTAATAATTGCTAACTCAGTAACTCTATATCTAAATGTAATCATTTACATATCGCATCATACTAAGGGAAATTAAATGAACCTTACTTTAATTGAATATTCGTTCACACTTGTTCACGACGTATCATTCGTCTACGTATATAAATGTTAATTCTCATAATTCGTCATTGATTTTATTTATTATTTAACGTAATCTAAAAAAAGCCGTATTTAAAAGAACTACATATTATCGAAAAAATATAATGATCGTTGTTATTTAAATTCATATCTTTAAAAAGAAAATAAATTATTATTCCACGGCAAAAAAATATGTTTTGCAAAAATTAAATTGTAAAGAAAATATAGTATACCTCTTCGTACTGGATTTGTAATGGACTCATTGTTGTAGGACTTAGCACAACGTCGCATTACTTGACGGGAAGACAGCAACTTGAAAGTGAGTCAAGCGTAGTCAAAGGGTTAAATCTAATCCGTAGCAGGAGTCGGTTTTAGTGGCAGATGCTTCGGTACTAACTTCACGTTCACTGAAAGATTTCTCTACCTGCTACAACAGCTGTCCATGATCTACGTATTAAATGGTAAATTCTAAAGAATAAATAGTCATTTTAAAGAATAAATAGGGATTAGAACATGAAAAATAATTATTCATTTCGTTAATCGATTCGTGAGAGACCAAAAAAGATAAAAGATTATCTACCGGTTTCTAAGAATCAGCATTTCTGTATCAGTTAAATTGTTCTAAAGATTTCACACGTAACTGTGATATTTTTGAAATGTTATCATTAGATCTATGAAATTCGCTTTAATTGATTAATTATGATAAAACAAGTCTATTAATTTTTTTCTCTTTTCGTGTCTCATTATTTATTTTATCTATAGTAAAAAATAAAATAAAAAAAATTAAATCCTAAGCTTTAATCTGCATTAATACTTAAGAATTTATGAAGTTTCCTATTTTGGTATATATAATTTTTTAGAATTATTCGTTATTTTCTTACAAACGTCGTTCCAATAAATAAGTTCTCTTCGATGTGGAATAGTTTACAAATACCCTTTTTCCCGTGAGATCAACTTCAGGCAAATGAAGAAATAGATATATATATATATATATATATATATATATATATATATATAGAGAGAGAGAGAGAGAGAGAGAGAGACGGACAGAGAAAGAGAGAAAGTTAAAAAACAGTGGCAGAAACAAAGGAAGGAAGAGACAGGCTATTAATTTATTAGCCGAAGAAAATTTTCGATCTGTGAAAATAGATATATGAAATATTTTGATGAAAAATAAAATGATTAGAATGGAGATAAAAATCTTTTGATAAATTAATGAATCGTAAAGTGACGAAATGGGACATATATATATATATATATATATATATATATATATATATATATATATATATGTATATATATAATGTTTTTCTTTTTCCATTAGAATGAAAAAGAAATAATTCATTTATAATTTTTTAAAAAGATAGAAATGAAATGTTTATGATGAGTTAACCTGTCCTTTCAGATTAATGGGTTAAAAGTATGTCAAATATATTAAAAGGCTTACCAGAATGACGTGATACGAAGTGTCATAAATGTGGTGTGTGAGCTGTGTTTCGTCTTTCTTCCTCGATCTTCATCGTTTCCACGGCACCGTGAATCCTTATAGCATATCACGGGGTGTATATTAGATTTACATGTAGATAGTGCTAAAGCAGGTCGGGTTTTAGACGGTAGGCGTGGGAGGGTAGCGAGGGCCAAACACTTTGTAAGTAGAAACCCTCCGGGCAGAAATTGAAAATCAGACCGGTAAACTCAAGCTAAGATGGAATAAATTAGGAGAGGTGAACTGGGGTACGTATTTTAGATTCTTTTTTGCGCATACTTGATATATTGAATAATCGAAATTATTCGATCGAAATTATTTGGTTGCTCCAGTTCATTACTTCCTGAATAATCCATACCTGCTAATATTATAATTTTGTTTCTCTATTAAACTCACGTTAGTTTGACGTTTCTTTTTTTATGCTTATAGGATCTTATACATTCTTGTCGGGAATAAAAAATATTCTTTTTTTTTCTCTCTTTTTGCTTTCCTCTCTTTCTCTCTCTCTCTTTCAGTTTGGCCGATATCTACAGTTCTAATTTCGTATTCCACGTGGCTTCGCGTTCATAGAGTTAAACTAAGTGCAGTTTGCGCTCACCGGCCGTCATAACGCCGGGGATGTAGCAGGACGATTGGGATACGTGCCACATCCACTTTATTTGGGCTACAGTTTCGTGTTCCGTTCTCTCTATCCCGAGATATCCTATAAAATTAGGTATCCGCCTAGCTCGCTTGTATACAACCACCTCTCGGAAAAGCTCCACAGTTTGTACGTTGAACCGGTTGCAATTAGTGTCTCTGAAAGTACACCTTCCTCTGTACGCTTTAAATGTTACAACGAGTGAACTCAAGTCTCGATGGGTACTCTAACGTTCCTCGTAATCGATTCATCCATCTTTTAAATTCTCTTACGTATTCTTTATATGCATTTTTACCTTCGCTTTTATCGTTCTTTGTTAACTTGCCAGAACTTTAATGGTTTTGACAGAACAGACATACGTATCAGAAAGAATAGATCACGAAGAGTTAATATGCGAGCAATCAACCGTTCTAACTTACGAAGTTTCACGATGATGTAGACTATATGTATCCATTTACATGTAATCGAATCTTAATTACTTTGAACTTCCTTAGTGCCACTTTATTCCCGATCAATTTGATTAGCTATCGCGAATGCTTAGTCATTTTTAACTCACTATTCGTAATATTCTATTATCAAAGAAAACGTATTTGAATCGAAAACTATCTCCATGAATATTAATATCACAAATTTAATCAATCTCAGTGTCTCATAATATCGCAAAATAGCGAACGTATGAATCACTTATAGTTATATTATTTATTCAAATCGACGAAATAATTTTATTTTTATTTTACTTTTGTATATTACTTTTGTGTTATTAGAAAAGAAAAAACAAATGAGAACAATGAAGAACGTGAATCAAAAATGGAATTCTTTATAGTAAAACTACAACATGTTTTCGTTTCATGTATTCACTTGTCTCTCAATTTCGAGCGGTTGAGACTATATATTCGTATACATGACTATATATAACGTTTCATTTTGTCGTGGCAATAGAATCCGAAAAGCATTCAACGACTACCAGTGTAACGGATCGTAAAGCATTTAATAAAACTGAAATGGTAATAAAACGCAGTGATGTTTGACGTACGCTTCCTGCCAACTGCAGAACGCTTCGTTGAAGTCGATTTTGCTTTGTCCGTCATTTAATCGTATTAATTCGCACTTCGTTGATGCAGCATTGTATCATAATGATCGCACGGCTACCAACCGTGCTCAATTATATGATTTCGCGCCGTCATACGAAGCGTAAGGAATATTAAATATATTAATCATGTACGATTTGTCGATTAATGTCTAATATTTATGATATTCAAACAACTAAATTTCCTCTATCTTTCTCATACTTTCTCTTTTATAATAAATCGGTATATTTTTCACGAATAAATACGTACATTTTATGCTTTAAATAAATATAAAGAAATATTAAGAAATTTTAATTGCTTTAATATGTCAAAATTTGAAATATCATATACAATACATTTATAAAATATATACGATAAATATAATATGACGTGAATCGACAAATTGCTAAAAAATCGAAAAGAGCCATTAAGGTTGTCAAGGAGTAAGTAAAAGCTTTTTGGATAAGAGATAAATTTCGAAAGTAGAGATCCGTGCATGGAAGAAGGGAATACGAATTGCGAGAAGACATCAAAAAGCACGGTCGTTGCTTCTGGTCTCCTCCGTATTCTCATAAAAGCCATCCATCCTGCTACCGGTCGTTGGTTACACCGGCAGTCCCATCGTAAAAAGACTATCGTTTTTTTCGCAAAATACTAGACTCACATCAGGTACTGACAAGTAAGTACGGATCTCAAGGGCCGTGACTTTTTGATTCGTGAGCCGACTTCGTGAGTCGAATGGATCGATGGTAATACGATCGCTCTAGTGTAGCTAGTGATCTCAGGTAAAAAGAAAAGAAAAAAAAAAGCAATCGTTGACTTTGTTAGAGGGAATCTTCGATCTCGAGTTTCTTCTCACAAACTCGGTGCTCCAATGCTATTTTTCATTCTCCCTAACGAAGATTCGTGAGCGCGTTGGTCTCGTTAACGCCACGTTGAAGCGAACTAGGAAAATAAAGATCAACCACGTTCCATGTACATATGTACCTACGTACCGATCTACTATGAAAGAAAAATAACAAAAAGAAAACAGAAAAACAATTTCTTTCAGGTTGGATATTTTCGTATTGGTGCATTTCTACTCGATTCGTATTCGTAACGCGATTCGACGTAAACTCAAAGAACGTTTCTCAACATTTCATTAGTCAGTAGTGAAGTTCTTCAATGAAAAAGACAGTATCTAACATTGGAAATTCTATTTAGATATCCATTTCTCTTTCTCTCTTCTTTTCAATGAAAATACGGAACCAAGTTTTCTGTTTAGTTATCCAAATTGATAGAGAAGGAACAGAGAGAGAGAAAGAGAGAGAGAGAGAGAGAGAGAGAGAGAGAGAGAGAGAGAGAAAGAAGGAGAACGTTCGGAATACTTTCCCGAGCGATTTAAATTCACTGCGACTGATACGAAGGGTTTCGTCTCTGTTTCAAGCAACGGTAATGGCGACAGAAGAAGGAAGCAAGAAGCAGTAACGAATACCTACCTATCTCTCGTTGAACCACCGAGACGAAACTTCATTTTCCTGGCGGACAAGTTTTAATCAAGTTCGAGAAATTAGAAGAAACCTTGGTCTCGCTTTCCAGCCTTACTTACTTTTGTGCATACGGCTATTCTTCTTTTCGATGTCTTCGTATTGTCTCCTCTCTCTCTCTTTCTCTCTCTCTCTCTCACTCACTCTCTTTATTTCTTTCTTTCTCTTTCTCTCTCACTTTTTTTCTTTTTCTCTCTATCCATGTTCCCCCGTTCCGTGTTCCCATGTTTCTCACTCGAAAACACGCTAGCAGGGGAACTCAATAAGTAGGAAATGGGCAAGTTGGCACGTTTGCTAACTTCATATGTCCATCATTCGTTTGATATCGAGAGCTTGGAAGGTCTCACCCTTTTTCTTTTTTCTTTCTCCCATCGCGCACAGAGCCACTCACGATCTTTATTTTCTCTTCCTTCCAGAACTTGCTCGCCTTTTACCGTAGCTACCGAATACGTATACACCGTACGATTTCTTCTGCACCCGAGTCATTCGAATCTTTTTCTTCTCTTTATAACTGTTAAAGTACACTCACGAGCGTGAAAAGATGTTTATTCGTTTCCTTTCTATTACGAGAAAAATCAATCTTTCTCTGCGTACAAACGACTGTTACGACACGATAAAAGGCATCCGTTTTATATGAGCGAATTTACAATAATTTCTTTTATTTTTTTTCCTTTCTTTTTCTTTCTCTTGACAAGCGCAACTTTGGAAAACGGGAAAGGAGATCGAAATTCGAATGACACGATAATTGGCGGAACAAGTTTTTTAAAATTTTAATGATTTATAAGATTTTTAATAGAACTAGGCGTAGAAGTACACGTTGAGTCTACAAAGAGTTTAAGAAACGTTAATCAAACGAAATGAGATCTGAAATGGTGAGCTAACGATTCCGTGAGAGCCATAAACGAGTTTGCAGCAGGTTTTCTTCGAAATCTCATTAAGAAGTGAGTTAGAATTGCTTGGCAGCCGGTATCTAACTCTCTCTCTCTCTCTCTCACTCTCTCTTTCTTTCAATTTTTTTTATGTTCTCCCTGTCTTTCTACAGGTTGAAAATTCCGAAAAATTTTGCAGAACCTTTACGGTTCTTCGATCTAATCTTGACGATTCCGCGAGAATACGATCGGGCATACGGTCCCAGGTGGCAGTAAGACCTACCCTTTAATGCGATTCTACCGGTAATTTTACGCTCTGAACATTTTGAAAAGCCTCTACTAAGGAGATAGATAGAGGGGGAAAGCATCGAATGCGAACGAACAGTCTGAAAAAAGTGGAAATCCGTTGGGCGTCCTTCCTTTCCACCCTTAGAAACCACCCCTATCTTTTTCTTTCTTTCTTTCTCTCTTTTTCTCTCTTTCTTCCTCTTTCGTTCTCCCTCCCTCCCTTTCTCTCTCTCTCTCTCTCTCTCTCTATCTCTCTCTCTCTGTATCTTCGAGGAACGCGACAAATCCTTATGAAACAGCCTCTTTGAAGTTTTCACCGATCGGAAATTGGCACAGCCACGAATTTTCATCCAGTGATTACAGATTTAATCAAATAGAAAATTAACAGCCACCGTCATCTTGTACTTAAACTTTATATATTTATGTTCTCACGTGAGAATTTCGTTTCTGAATTTTTGATCCAGTTTTCACGAATCGTTACTACGTTGCTTTGATCAGCGCCATATTTTGCATTATTTCTTTATTCTTTCTTGTCCTCTAGATTTTGTTGCTTCTTCGTATTTCCAACCGAATATTTCCATATAGAACGTACAAAACATATACATTATAGATATGTATTATACATATATATGGAGAATGGGTTATTTAAATAAAAATATGCAAACATCCTTGTTGTTTGTGAACATAGAAGAAAAATATTTAAAAGGAGAAGACTTCGAGAGAATTCGGTTATACTTTTCGAAATATTATAAATCTTCTTTAGAAACTATTTTGAAATATCTATAAAGTGTATAAAATATAAAGTATTAAGTATTAAAAGTATCCAAGTTCTATTATTTAAATGCTGCACCTTGTATACGCCATGTATTTTCTATGGCAAAGAATATGCAAAACATTCCAGAAAAGATCGTTTATTTGTGTCTTCTTTCATCTTTCTCATTTTCAGAAAGTATATAATTTTGCTTTTATATTCGATATATGACTAAAAAGTTAAGTAGACTCGAAAGATAAATTAGAAAGGTGTATAAAAGGGATATGGACATGTGACACAGTTTCAGTATGGTATTCTGGTTTACCGTTTATAATATCATATTCATGCTTATATATTTACTTCATATTGCATCTCTTTTAAAACGAGTAATACTTCTAACTAAATATAAAGTGTTCTGTGTATGATATGATTGAGGATATACTTTTATGCATTCCAAACGTTTTAAAAGATATCATAACGTTTTTCAAAGGTATCTTTCTATAAAATTTGTAGAAAAAGTTAGGCCTTCAAATAGTCAGGAACCGAAACTCGAATGCGCCATTTCCACTTCCCGAATGGCTGCACTAATCAAAACTATCTAAGCTCTTCAGTCAACCTATCAGCAAATGTCTAAGTACTTTACTTGTATGAAAAAAAAATCTCATATCTCTGTTTCCAATATGCGAATTTTTAATCTCGTTAATCAAACGAGATTATCTTATCAAACTATTGCTAAAGGATTAGAACGAAAGTCAAAAGTATTTGACGATCCTAATACCCGATATAAAGTCTATTCTCTTTTATTATTCTCATGAATTGTCATTTATGAAAAAGCAGAAATGCCAATTATTGGCTTGCGCA
The DNA here is from genome assembly GCA_918808275.2 of Dolichovespula sylvestris. Classification (NCBI taxonomy): domain Eukaryota; kingdom Metazoa; phylum Arthropoda; class Insecta; order Hymenoptera; family Vespidae; genus Dolichovespula; species Dolichovespula sylvestris. The sequence goes on from OU964968.1 coordinate 2,187,462, forward strand.
ATCAAAATGCAAATGAGTATTAATCGAGTGCAACGCAGGGAACGATCGGCCGTGCATCCTTTTTCGAAATTTTCGGCCATTCTCTCTCTCTCTCTCTCTCTCTCTCTCTCTCTCTTTCCCTCATGCCTATGCGTACATATGTACTCTATCTTTCTCTCTCCCCCCCCACTCTCTCTTTCTCTTGTTTCTTCGTCTCTCTTTAACGATGTTTTAGCACGAGCTCGCGTATTCGCTTTGAAACGGAGCTTGTACCGATGCAAGCTGCACATGCGGCTTTGCAGCTGCCGTTGCTGCTGTACAAGCGCTGTAATTTACCGCCGGTACAATTAGTTTCCGTATATGAATCAGAGGCCGTTCGGTGTAAATTATGAATTCGTATCTACGCAGTGCACACGGTCGACGCGTATTACGTTTTGCATTAGGTATTGCGATTAAATGTAAATCACCGAAAGTTCCTTTGGAAGGGAATCTTTTGCTATACTTATATCTTCGATCTTTCGATTTCTTGTCTCATTTATTTCTGATTCATCCAGCATAAAATATTGATGTAGGAAAATGATTATTATTCTTTCCTTGTTCATCATCTCAATCATATTATGTATGTTACAATCGTAATATACATGGTTTCGATGGACGTTTTATTGATACTTTTGATAGATTATTTACCTGTATTTTTGCGTTTTTTTATTTAATTGCTCGAGCAGTTTGTGTAATCGAACAGCCGCTTTGCCAAGAGATTCCATGGTTATTTGGTTGAAACGCTCAGTGATGTGTACTCCGCTCATTTGTAAGCTTCAGGAACCTTTGACGTACGTGATCGTACTGAAAAAAATAGAAAAAAGAACAAAGGATAAAGTATTTTTATCCGTGGTTTTGATACGGGCATACACGCGTGTAGTAAATGCAATCCCTTCAATTTTATAAACTGACGAGAATTGAATGGTATGATAGACATGTGAAACCAAAAAGAAACGATATTTAATGATTTCATAAAAACCTTCCGATTTTAATTTAAAAAAAGAAACTTCAATGAACACAAAAATTCACGATTTATTAAAAAAAAGCCCTTTTTTTGTAGAAAGAAAGTATATTCGAGTTATTGTTCTTTTTAACGTTTTGAGACGTTGGAACAAAAAAAAAGGTCGATCAAGCGAACTCGTTCAACTCGATTGTTCGATTCAGTAGATGAAGAATGGAGGAGAAGTGGAAGAATAAGAAAAAGGAGAATTTCACAAGGGAACAAAGTTGACGAACGCCATCGTATCTGAGTAACGCGACTACGCAAGGAATAACTAGATTATCCTGGCAATGTGGTAATTTGGTCGCGATATCCCGCCGAGACTACAGAAATTAAGAAATTAAGTTCTTAAAAGCATTACCACCAGCGTGCTCGTGCTCAGTACTATGCTATGTCCTTCTGGTTACACCTTTAGAGGATAAAAAAGCACTGATTAAAACTTAATCTAATCCGTCTTGAGTCTATCCTCTTCTTCTTTGTTCTCGGTTTTTTCTCTTCTCTCGAGTAGCTTTTTATCAAATTCACTGATCATGTGAATTTTTAATTATTATTTTTTTATTAATTTATTAATTAACTTATGTTTGATAATTAAATTGCAGTACGTAATATTCATATTTGAAATTATGTGGCAATCTAAATTATTAAAAAGAAAAAATTAATAATAAATCAAGATCGATTATTTCGATTAGAACGATTGATGATTCTGTGAATATTGTAAAGTTAAGAAATTATTTTAACGATTTTGTGTAAAGTTTCGTTCGTTCGTTTATTTCTTCCAAAGCTATAATCACATGCGAAAGGAAGAAAGGAGGAAAATTTCGGTTGGCGAATGTTCAGAAATCTTTTTCCAGCAGGCGCTATTCCTCATGCCGTGAAATTCATTATTCCGCAGTTGCGTGTTTGCCGAAAGGAAATCGTTGCAGCCCGACCATCTCCTCCTGTCCGGAATATCTAGCTGCTTGATATATTATATCAACCGGTTTACCTCTCGCGATAATTCAACGCCAGTAATTTTTCATGGCTACGAGATGAAATCTTATTACACGATACTAATCGAAAATAGATAAATATTTCCGGCTTTTGTTGTCGAAATCAAATTTGTTATTGATTTAAAGTATTTTCTCTGAAATCCCGAACGATTAATTAATTGCTGAAAATACAATATATTTACATCGTAAAATCAACAATATTAAATATAATTCATAATTAAAGAGAAATAGAGAGAGGAAGAGAGAGAAAGAACGAGAGAAAAAGAAAAATATTTTAATTGCTTCAAATAATATAAATGAGAAATCGATTGACTTTTATCATTTTAAAAATAATTATAACTTTTCAATGATAAACAAAGAAGAATGTAATGACGTTGGATGTACGATGTCTTCTCACTTTACAGAATAAATTTCTCACGCTCGGGGTGGATACGGCTTACGAGCTCGTGAGTATGTTTTATGTTACAACGCGTTCCTTCATCAGATATGTGTAATACTATGCGACGTCGTGACAGTTCTATAAAAAAAAAAAGTCTCTACTTGGAGTATCCGTTAACGCGTATATTGATCTTGTCGTTCAACGAAACGAACGAGACTTTCGTAACATTTGCAATTACAAAATGATTGAATCCAAGCTAAGAAATGTTTCGAATTTGATGACGCCTCTAAGGTCAACCATAATGCTATCGAGATAGATAGTATAGATGTTTGTGATTCTATATTTATCATTTTTGGTTCTTGCATAATGATTCTTTCTTCTTCAAATTATTTATTATTATCCTTATTATTTATTATAATAATTATTATAATTAATATTACTCAAGAGAAATGTTATTTTTCTTAAATATCATTTAATCATCTTTGCCGAAACATTTTATAATTTAATTAATTTTAAAATACTTGAGTTAGAGAATGCATCTGTTTAATATATTTTTTTTGTGCTCTAAGATCATTAACATACTTTAATTATGGCGAACACGGGCGAATAAGAGTCAAAAAATATCATTTGTGGCTTTCGTTGAATTTCTAACTTCGCATTCTTCCCTTCGTTCTTTTTATTCTCTCTTTTCACCTTCCTTTGTTTGTCTTCCACTCAAGCAATAAGATAACCCGGCAAAGTGCTTGCATCCAACCAAATGATCGGACGATCTTTTGTGGAGTGAGCATGCCAGCTGCGGCGTCCTTCGCATCTCGAAAGCATGAAAAAGCGAGAGAGAGAGAGAGAGAGAGAGAGAGAGAGAGAGAGAGAGAGAGAGAGAGAGAGAGAGAGAGAGATACTCACGTTTGTTGATTGTCCACAGGTGCGACTATCTTTTCCGTAAGTTTACGATCGCATAAACGATTATATAGTACCGTGTATGTCGCTTGAATTTACAAGAATCGCGATGGACTCTCTGAATACATAATGTATCTTATACGTTTACATTCATGAATTTAACCGTTTAAAAAATTTATAATCCTACGTACTTTAACGTATAAATATTATAAATAAATAAGAGAGAGAGAGAGAGAGAGAGAGAGAGAGAGAGAGAAATAAAAAATTTAATTGAAAGCAGAATAATGATTTGTAGGTTGGTAAATTATTAAATTAAACATCTTGAACCGATCGATCAAATATCTCTGTCGATCATTTAAACCTTTAATTGTATCTCACTCAAAAACTATTTTCAATGTAATTATAGCATTAGTATCGATAATAGAGCACGTCGTTCGTAGATCGCGGTTCATCGATCATCGTGCATGTAAATACAAATTCGCTCGTTTTGCAATTTAGAATTCATTGCTCCATTATCAGTATATCACGGTACTTCGACGCGTCGACGTCGTTATTTCTTTCGGATAATTAAAATTCATAATTAAACTCATTTTGCCGATTCTCTCGTCGACTGAAGTGATTCTATTACTATGTAATTTGATCTATATAAGTGAACTTATCATCTCGAAAATATAAGTAACTTTATTACGATATCATAGAAAACTATGTATTTCTAATGACAAATGTTTTTTATGCCATCGTTTTTCATTAATTATTTGAAAGAACTTTAAAAAGTAATTTCTATTTGTTACCTGTTATTGCCGTCATTCACATTTAACTTGTATCTACAACAGTTCTTCCATCCACAATGATATTAACGATATTATGATAGCGATCATGAGAATGTTGAGTGCAAGAGAATTCTCATAATCTATTTTTATTTAGACAAATATTATAAAACGATTTATACGAAATTCGTGTTGGACAAATCTCAATCAAAATCTGTTGAAGAGAAGGAAAAAGAAAAAAGCGTGGTATTCTCTCGTCTGTTTCTCAGCATGGGATAACGAGACCGTTAGAAGTCTTGGGTAGCTTTCAAAGGAGAGAAAGGCGAGAAAGCGGGAGGTAGGAGATTGGAGAGTCGAAAAGGAGATCAGGGGAGTCGAAGGTTCCTCGCCTGAGGAGAGAATCGCACTTAAGAGCATACCGTTTCGCGAGAGAAGGCCGGATGTGGTTCGGGCAAACCGCGAGGAATTTGCCGGTTAGCTACCCTCAAGGCCGTCCTATGGAACTCGAGCAAGGAGGAGAAAGCGAAGCCCTTACCTTGCAGCTTCTCTAATTTTCTCATACTGGTCTTGGAAGAAGTTCAGGTCTTATATAAGAACATTCCTTTCTCCAAAATAAAAAATATTTTTCTTTGTTTCTTTTCTCCTTTTTTTTTTTAAAGAAATATAGTATATATGTATATATACATATACAGACGCAATATATATACACACAAACATATATCATATAACGTATGATAGTGTGACAAGAGAATGTAACTTGGCGAAAAGATTGCTAGCTCGCCATGTCGTAAATAACCGATGGCTATCGAATAATGTAACAGCCGCTAGAAGCTTAAGCACTCAGCATGTAATATATTAATTAGAAACAATTAGCTGTTCTTTGCTCTCGTGGCTACGTGACCAGTCGGCACGATGTTTGACGTGCCTCGTAGTCCGTGTTCGTAAGCTCGAAGTACCTTTCCATGGGACTCGAAGGTGGCTCTCGTACCTCAAACACGTCCTAAGGCAGTGGTTTTCAAGTTTTTTTTCTTCTTTTTTTTTGCCCAGATAATAATCTGTTTTCTTTCAAGTTAATTCGTTTAATAACAAGGTATGGATTTCATTTCAAAGAGACTGTGACACCTGCATACCTTCTTTTTTCTTTATGATAATTTTTTAAACAAAATTGTATATCTATAATGAGTTCAAAGTTAAAAATTTCTGATATATTAATTGCTAATTTGAGAGATAGACGTTCCACTTGTTGTATAAAATACAATAATGTTGTTTAAATTAAAATCAGAATCATTAAATTTTTTTATTAGGGAATAGCAACTAACATACTATGCCACTGATTAGAACGTAGAATTAAAATTAGATCTATCTAATTGGACTCATACATTTACAGCCAATAACAACAAAGTATTAACCATTGGCTACATTAGAGAATATGTTATTTTTGAAAGGAAACGCTTTGAAATTTGAAAACCACTGCTATAAAGAATTGGAGAGAAAGAGAAAGACAAAAGGAGAAAGAGATGATACATATAGGTTGATTCTCGCGTGCTAGGGGGTAGTTTCCTTGGCCGGCAATGGCAACATGAGACTCCTATCGTTACGTGTGCTACCGTTCTATATGCGTACTTTCACGAACGTAAGTTTCTCACACCAATTCAATCTCAATTTCTTCTCCTTTATAACCTTTCGATTACATAGTATTATAGAAAACTACAATATCGACTGATATCAATACCGAGTTCGCTCAGTAAAAAATCGACAGTTTTCCAAGTTAACAACGAATAGTCAAACAACAAGTGAATTATTTTTTTCTAAAAGTGTATTATTTATTATATACATACATATAAATTTGTTATATATATATATATATATATATATATATATATATATATATATATAAGCATCTTTTATTTTGTATTATAATTTATTTTAGAACATTTAATTCTTTTCTATTTTTTTTTTATTGGAAAATATAAGTTTAAAATCTATTTTTATTATTGATAAGTACTTAGAGATTTTCGATTTTTAAGGCACATATATATGTATATATATATATATATATATGCGCGCGCGCCCACACACACACAAAATATTTATATATACCAGGATAGAAACGAGTCTTCTGCGTCTTCGAACTTAAATATTTACGTCTTTCCAGGATTTGTCAGCGTGCTAGTAATGTCGATCGATTTGCCAAGCAGGAGTACCATGTTTTCCATTCCCGTTGAAACTCGTTGTTTCTCTCGGGAACGATTTTCTCCGTCTCTTCGACGTTTCTACGTCTATCCGCGTTCTATTCAAGAGAACAGAAAAGAGAAAGAGAGAAAAGAGAGAGAGAGAGAGAGAGAGAGAGGGAGAGAGAGAGAAAGAATAGAAAGAATGCGACTGAGGTGGGTGGAGGTAAACGATCTCAAATCGAAAACGAAGGGGTCCCTGTGTCGAGAAAGACCTTGAGTTTCCGCTAATTATTCCTGCCAATCATCAGCCAGTATATATGCTATGTTGTAGAACGAACACGTTCTGAACGATCGATAAAGATTCTTTACGATCCCATCGATCTTTCCCTTTCCCTTTTCTTCTTCTTTTATTCGACGGCCGACTGTACCTTACTTTCCTTCGTTATTTCACTAGATCGAAGCTGACACGATATTTAGAGCTGTATAAGGTGATTGAGTTAATACTCATTGATGATTTTCTTTTAACTAGACTATGGGTTTTATTACAAGAAAAAAAAAGAAAAAAAATATATATATTTATATTTTTATATTTATATATTATATATATATGTATATATATATATATATATATATGTGTGTGTGTGTGTGTGTATATGTGTATATATATATATATATATGTACAAATTATATTATGGTAGAATTAATTAGGTTTGAGCTAGGTAGTTGTAATAATTAATACAGGTTTATTAATGAAATATGAACAAAGGGTACAAACACGTCTGAACTCTTTGAACGTCTTATGGCTTCACTCGTCGACAAAATGTTCTCGTTTTAAACAAAACAAAATCTTAAAATAAGGAATAAATGCTCTTGATTTAAACAGAATATTATATCAAAACGAAAAGAAAACGTTCACATTAAACTTTTGTTTTAAGAAATTTCTTGAAACCTCTCGAATACTACACACACACACACACACACACACACACACACACACACACACACACACACACACACATACACATGCACGCATGCACACACGCACAGAGAGAGAGAGAGAGAGAGAGAGAGAGAGAGAGAGAGAGAGAGAGAGAGAGAGAGAGAGAGAATAATTACACCGTTCTGGTTATTTAAAAAACTCAGTTCGGTTATAGCGAAAATAAATAATAAAATTGTGGAAAGCTCAAAATGAATTCATCAAATACTCAAATTAATAATAAATTGGTGAAATATTTCGAGAGAAAAGGAAAAGAGAGGTTTTAAGGGTGCGAATACTGGACGTGCGAATAAAAGGCAAACAATAAGTTCTACAACACGATCAGGTTTCCTATCAATGAAATAAGGGCAACGCGAATATTGAGAAAACAATAAATTTCGAGAAATCATATCACAGGCGTTACCTACTGTCGTGTACGAAGCTCAAAAGGTTCGTAAAATCAGCCTTTTCTTTCGATTCTTTTTCTTTTCTCTTCTTTTTTCTTTTTATATTTCTTTTTGTAACAGCGGTTCTCAAACTTGTTGATGTCAATATTCATCGTTTGAAGTCCCTTTTGGATAGGCATTTATTTTATTAGGAATGCAAAGACAAAATTCTTTTGAATAGATACATATCAACTTTTATTTACAAAAAGAAAGGATCTTTTTAAAAATAATAATTCAGAGATCGTCAAATTGGTTCGTAAATCATATTTTGAGAACCGCTGTTCTATCGAGTCTCTTCTATTCTTGAAAAGGGCACCACCAACACCATCCTAAAAGAAGATTTTTACCGCTCCTTCTTCTCAGCCTTCTTCCCAGTCTCCTCCGTTTCCGTACACGTATCTTCGATTTTCTCTTTGCTCGTCCCCTTCCTCTTTCAGACTTTTCTTCCTTCTCGATTTCCCACAGATGGATCCAAACGGATCCGTATTCTCCCACCTCTTTCTTGAACTCTAGAAACGCGATTCCCGATTTTCTCATTACGATCGAAAGTACGGCCAAGCTCGTGACGCTTCCGTACACCTGCATAAGCTCTCCTCGATTTCTTCTTCCGCTCGTAATCGTCTCCCTACTTCTTGTCGTTCCCATCGATAGCACGTGTCGCTGCTTTCTTTCCGGTTGTTTCTTTTCTACCGGCGAATTTTCCCTTGTATTATAACCTTTTCCGAATAATTTATAGATCGTTTTTTTTTTATACTATCCCTAGACATGACGACAATTTATATATATTTTTTTTCGTTGTTCACCTTCACGTCAGTTGCTGATTTTTGATATTCAGTCGCTTTTTAATATTTATTAAAAAGACATACACCATTGAATAATTTTTATAAAGTAATATTCGTCGATCAATTTTTATTTTTATATTAAATTTGTAGAATTTTTTATTTGAAGGATGGGACTGAAATCAGAGTTCGAGAAGCTAGTGATTTATGTCATCGTTTCGAAAAATTCGTTGGATTAATACTGAAAACCACAAGAACTTTGAATTCTTCGATCTTTCGACCTACTATTCTGGATGAGTCTAGGAACGAAAAGCTCGTGAAATACTCAGCCCCTTCCTTCGCGGAAAAAGTTTGGGTTATGGGCTTTTCTCTGCGAATACAAATCGAGCCGATCGCTTCTTCGTAGAACACCTCGTGAATAACGCATACGCCCTATTTGCATTGCGCCACTCGTCAGTCAGATTTTCGAGATCGCCGTGGAATAGGAATTCAAAAAGAGAACGCGTAGATACGAATATTCGATCTTATAGACTAGGACGAAACAAATACTTTGACTTTTCATTTTCGATAAATACAGGATAATTCGAAAAAGGATGTCAAAAGCAACCTGACCTATTTATTTAACGAATTAAAATAAATTATGTCACGATGACCTAATATACCTACAAAAGGAAATATTTATTTGAAACTTCATGTATATGTGTATATAATAATTAAAGTTAATTTTATGAATATATATATATATATATATATATATGTGTGTGTGTGTGTGTGTGTGTAACTATGTATTCGTATCATATAAGGATGGAAAGATTTACAAGGAATAATAGTAGGGAGAGAACCAAAGTGCTTAGAAAAGTGGTCTGGTAGTTGTTGGAAAACTTTCGTCGGTATATAAACGTCTAATACATAAATTACGTTCATCCATGGCAGGTGGCTGTTAGGAAAGTCCACGACTCCAATACCATAAATGTTTGGTCTCGAGCACGACAGAAGCTGCAACGTCATCATTGAGAGAAGCTCGTAAAGGTTATAGCGTCACTGGCCGATAGTAACAATGATGGCGATCGTAGTGGTGTTGGTAGTGGTCGGATGATCGCTATAATCTGTCGAGCGCGAAGTTGCCACCATTAGCGCTAAATGCATGCAAGACGAGGTACAAAGGCAATTCGCTTCGAGTCTAAGACCCCAAAACATAGCTCGTACAACAAGAACAGGGATACGTTGGTGGGCGACGTACTTAAACGCTCGGGACACGGCATCTGGTCCACTCTAACGATCTCTATCTTCTATCAGAACTTCACGACGGTATAATTAATGAATGCTCCGAACGGTAGTATAATTACACAATGCAAAAGTAAGCTAATGTGAGCTCTTTGACTTTTGAACGTGCCTTCTTACATTTTCTTATTGTATGAAAGAGAGAGAGAGAGAGAGAGAGAGAGAGAGAGAGAGAGAGAGAGAGAGAGAGAGAGAGAGAGAGAGAGAGAGAGAGAGAGAGAGAGAGCTAATAAGACACTTCGAGAAAGTGAATAATTTTATTCAGACCGAACAAAGAACTTTGAAATTATGAGTAGGTCTAAGTAGAATTTTGAATCTAAAAAATAAAGGATTGATTCAGTTTGATGATATTTACAAAATGTAGATGAACAAAATTTGAAAGATGTCTGAAAGCTCTTGACATAAAATTTCAAAAGATTTCTCTTGTAATTTTTTTTTGTCACCGTTATAACAAAAGAAAATGCTTTTTTTTAACTGTTTATACAGAGCACATAGTACACATGAATTTCTCTTTACCTGTTAAAACATTCCGTTCATTTAATTTTTCTGGTTTAAAAACGATTTCCAGTTTAAAAAGGGTTTTTGACTGTTAAATTTTAAGAGATATTCGTAATAACTACTTAAAAAACAATATATTAAAGATTACATTAGCATCTTGTGTTTATATTGACAGCACATAATTATAGTTTCATTTTCCTTACCAAAGTTTCATCCGTTATTGCACGGAACACCATATGTTGTTCCGCTAACGAGACGTGGATATTTAGTCGGCGGTAACGATTTCTACTGTTCTCAGTTCAATATACCAGTGACGTACGTATGTTAAGCCTGCAACATGGGTATACAAGTAAATAACCAAATATCCATTCTCCTCTGTGGAATTTCCAAATTGCTTCGACTTGTCAGGAAGTTCAAAAGGGTTTTGAGCGGTTGAAAACATCTAACTTCGCTGGCATAAGCGAATAATACTGTGGAGAAGAGATACATATGAAGAGAGAGAGAGAGAGAGAGGGAGAGAGGTACCTATATGTATATATGTATGAACTTACATATGTATCTACCTATCGTCCCTTCCGTTTCTCTGTACGTACAATGAAAAGAGCTTTAACTCAGATATATCTCCCGACATGGTGTTTTCCGGTACTAATTTTCAAATACAAATCCCATAACTACATAAAAGCTTTGTTTTAATAGATAATAATAACGTGACGGCATATCGAATGCCAAGAGACCACGTGGTTTCTAGCTACGATATGAAATGATTTTGATGAATATTCGCATTAGAAAACCATTATAAATTTCAAAAATCTTTAACAAAACATTGTCGCTCTATATAAAAGAGAAATAATAATTGCTTCAACTAGTTTAAAATTCGCTCGAAAGTACAAATAAAAAGGATCGAAGGAGGCAGATGCAATCGGATGTGGCTATGATACTATGCTTGTGCTATATTAATTGATCAAATAGATAATTACTGGCCAGTGTACGGATGGTTTGTTATTGCGATGTGCATTCAGCTCGATGCGTGTTTTCCTGTAATCCTCTCACTCCTCTTTAAAATTATAGGAGGTTGGTCTGAGTAGTCAAATACTCGCGTTTACTTACAGACGAGAAAATCGTGGATCTACCAGACTAACGAGCTAAATACAATGATCAAATCTCTAACGATTTTTCTGTTTGATATCAATTTATAAATATTCCATGATTTAATGATGCCTTAACATATATACAATTCTTTAATAACACACACACCACACACACACACACATACACACACATCATTTAAAAAGTTTTCGGAAAAGTTTGGTATTGCACTGTACATAGAAACACTTACCTAATCATATTCAACAAAGTATCATTTGGTCTATCGATCTTGCTATTGTTGGAAACATTGGTAGAAAGCTCTTTTTGGAATCTTCCAGAGACCGACAAAATATTTCTATCTATAACATAGATAAATATAATATAACATTGCATTGAAACCAGGAGTTCGTTTGAGATGACTTATTTCTATAGTCTTATGGATTGGAAGGTAAATGTAATTAACGGGGTGTCGTTACTCTTGTCCCAAATGAAGACAACTTTGAGATGCCAGCATTTCCACAGGACTTGTAATTAATGACGTTCTAGAACATCAAATTTCATCATGTAAATCACCGTCATTTTCTAAGGTTATCTAATGTTTCTTATTGAATTAGATATATTCAATTACTTTATATACATATACAACAAATAGGAAAACTTGTTGGTTTTTTTCTTTTTTCCTTTTCGATGTTATCAGCTTTTATTTTTGCGGTCCAATAGATTAGAATATTCTTTGAAACAAAATATAAACCATATACGTAAACGTATGAGCACAATTACCGATGGCTGCCCATATGTAATGCGACTGCTGCATGTGATTGCGAACATTTATTTAATCCCAAAACACTTTTCCCCAACCATGCTATCCATCTTCGCGTCACGGGCAGAGATTCATAGTGTTCCTTCGTAAATCATCATCTTCGAAAACTATAATTGTTTATAAGAAGATAATATCTCTTTCTCTTCGTCTCGTATTTATCTCATAGAAAGAAATTATGCACTGTCTTCGAAATTTACATCATTATTTAAAAATGAAAGAAAAGCAATGATTTATAAAGTTTGATTTTATTAATTTTTAAATGCTGAGCAACTCATGCCCTTAAATATATTTTCATTAAAAAATAATTTCAATCTCAATTTCTTATAATAAATAATTTAATACAATATGATGTGTTTTCAGTTGGATTGTTACAAAAATTACACAGAATAACGTATAATCATTCTCTTGTGATTTAAAGAGACTAATAAGTACAATGAATTATTTATGATTGTTGCATTCTTTACACCGGAAACTAACAAGAAACAACTAATATTAAAAGAATAATGTTAAAAATACTCTGCTTTACAGATATTTTAACATGAACTGTTTCGCTAATCTTAACACGTTCAAATTTTTACAATCTCGTGGGTTTCCCTTGTTTTCATTGTTCACGTATGCCAGATTCGATTAAATTTAGTGAAAAACGAGGTTACACGTTGAGGCGAGGAAAAAAAAGAAATCAAATAAAAATTCATAAAATTTTCAAATATCATGATTTTCTCTCTTTCTCTCTTTCTCTCTCTCTTTCTCTTTCTCCCCCCCCCTCTCTCTCTCTCTCTCTCTCGAACGTTGTATATATATTTCCTATATATACATTCATAGGTTTATAACATGATTTCTCTATACGATAATTGATTTAATATAAAAATAAATTATGTTCTATTATAAAAATATATTTTAGGGTTCTCTTCGATTATACGATAATTTCCTTACATCGAATCTATTTTGATAATATAGAAAAAAAATTCATGTGTCTTACTACGTTTGTACGTAGTAAGAGGATCTCTTTGACGATGGTTGGCAAACGGGACACTTTTACTAGTGTATGAAAAGTCAGTATATGAGGTCGTGTGTGTCTATAAAATCGTTGGTAGTGAGGTGGTGTCTGGGCAATCGGGGGTTGGCTTTTGCGGTAACCGAAACGGCGTAAGAGACGTTTATTCCCGGCGCGTATATAAACTGCTGCGAGGAAGGCGAAATACACCGAAACGATTGCGACCGCATTCGGGCACGTAGGCAAATTCGTTGCAAACATCGAGACAATGGCGTATGCCACGACATGCTCGGCATTTTAAATCGGCTCCGCTTTTCCTGCCGGCCTTCTCTCTCTTTTTTTCTCTCACTCTCTTTCAGTCTCTTTCTTTCCCTCTCTCTCTCTCTCTCTCTCTCTCTCTCTCTCCCTCTCTCTCTCTCCATCCCTCTCTCTCATCCCTGAAAGCCTCCTTCTTTCTCTTCGGCTACCAATCGTTTTTTTTACTTCCTCGTTCTTTCTGACCGATTCCTTCTTTCTTTCTCAATTTCAAACAATTCTTTGTGCTTATTCAACTTTTTCTTACACTTTTACTTTCCCAATTTGTTTTTCGATTTAACGAAAATGAATAGAAAGAAGATAATTGTTATGTATAAATATTCACAGTCTGTCTTAATACGAAAAGAAAGATAAAAAGGTTTTGTATATGTTTGTCTTTTATCTGTTTTTTATTTATTTATTTCTTTTTTATTTTAATTTTCTATTGACGCTACGTGTTACATAAGGGAATACATGTACTTATTCGTCTTTGGTCATTCCCAAACGAGCTTGCTTTTAATTATACGAAGTGGAACGAGAATACGAAATGGTTTTTTGTCTTTCCACAATTCTATTGGAAAAATAAAAGATCTCTTTTCTCATTTCCTGATTATTCTATCTTTCATCACGGTTTCCGAGATAACTTCGTTAACTTTTTATTTCTTAAAATATCTTTCTAAAGCATGGTGAGATCGTTAAACAACATTTTGTAAGATCTCTTGAAAAAGTTAGTAAAAAGCGTGATAGCCTTTTTCAAATTGAATATTTAATTTTAGCAATATCTTATTTTCCTTTCGTAACGTTAAAAATTTTCTTGTATTTGGAACTCACGTGACATTTTAAGAAGTAAAAGGCATCGCTGATGTTGACTCGTGTAAGTGTCGGTAATAAGTTGGTCTCTATCGTAGAGCCGAGCGCGTACGTGTATGTATATTTAGTAAGTACGAGTAGGAAGGACCTTTTTTTTCGATCGGACCGAATCAACGACGAACTTCGGCAAATCGCACGAAAAGAAATAGACCGAATAACTACCAGCTAGCACGTGAGGGTTAATATTACACCGATTATAAACGCAAACTGAGCGAATGTACAAAGACCAAACATCGATCATCTAGAAAATTTCTTGATATTTCGGTCTCCTAGAGCGAAACTAAAAAAGTCTAATTATTTAGTAAAACAACTTTTTAGTGATTTTTTCCTTTTCTTTTGTTTTTTAACGTTTTCATGTATCATTTATTACTATCCTCCTTATACAAGAGCTAATTTCGTTCTTTCCGACCTCATTTTACAGTAGTTTAAATCAATAATTAGTTGAACCATTACAAAAATGCATAGATGCATCGTATGGTAAAGAATTGATTGAATTAACATGAATATTTCAAATTTCTAAAAGCATTAGATTAAAATCGAATAGCCATCTCGAATGTAGCTATCTATTCTCGATGCCGACGTCGTGACACGTAATATGCTTGTTTATTCAAGCTAGCACAGTTAAATCAGCTTGCAAATACGGTTGAACAAACGATACGGTTTACGATGCGGCAATAAATTATAGGTAAACTTCCTTTTGTAATATATCGTAATACGGACATTGTACGAACGTGAGGGCAGGAAGAGGTGAGTTATATATAATGATTATGGTCATTCATAAAGTGATCGCGGCCATAATTTGTTGGGCGGTTTATCACAATGAATTTCCGTTATCAAAAGCGAGCTCGCACTAATTCAAGCGAAATCACTTCTGCCGTCCGTAATTTCTTCCGATCGAATTTCTATCGGCAGCAACTTTTATTTATTGATTTGCATTATAGCACCGCAACGATGATTTGTGCACGAGAACTTTTTCGGATGTATTACGTACACACAGACATATTCGCAGGTTGGTATGCATTCAGAGAAATCGTGACGTTTTATGGGCCATTACATTTTTACCAATAAAAGCACGTCTCGAATAACCGATTTAAAATATTATCTCTTCCATTATTTCGCAGCAATTTGTTAACTTCGTCAATTTTTTACATCAAATTTATTAGCTCTCTGCGTTACGCTAACTTTCATTTTATTTTTATTTTGTTTTCATTTTATTTTTATTAGATAGATATCATATTTAGTTATCTACGATATAATTTCTAATTTCAACGTTAACACATAACGTAATGAATTTTTTTGTATATGCATGTATATGTATGCGTGCAAAGAAAAATTCTAATTTCGATAAAACTGCCGACATTATGCATTATATTATGTAACAGCCCTGTGAAAATTTATGCGCATTCGCACAGATTTATGCGAGTAAGTTACGTCCGTTGGTACGTACGTATCGTCTATGTGGATGTACATACGGAATTCGGACGTGCACACACGAATGCACGCGCACTCGTCGAATAGAATTCCAATCATACCGTCCGTATCACACTTTTTACTAAAAACATAGATTCTTGTTATTATCAAGGGAACACGAAATACACGTGTGCAGGCGCGCTAGCGCGCATACGTCTGTAAATTGATGAATAGATGAAGAATTTTTTGTAAAACAATTCTTTGATTGTTGCACGTTCACGATTTTATTATTTCCATTTTAGCTTCTTACGTTTTAGATTTTCTCTTGAATATCTTCTTCTGTTCGTTATTATTTAAGTTTCGATATTCTTTCAAATAAAACATTTAAGAAGGAAGGATAAAAGAAGCAGGATGTATACCCGACGATAATAGCCGAAGGGCCGAATTACGTATCGATTAATTAAATCCGTCGAAAAGTCCTGCCGTGGAAATGGTCCTGGCCCTAGGGTCCAATTTAAGTTGTTTCAACATCTGTACTCTTTCGGTACTGTTTAAAATTAACTATATTACGAACAGTTCGGACTTGCTGAAAGATAAACTCACTGAGAACGAAGAATAATGACGGAAGCATTTTTAGAAACTTTTTAGATTCGAATTTTCCGTTAATTGCGAAAATTTGAACGGATTCAATAAAGACGATTCGATATCGATTGGCTAAGATTATTATTTTTCATCATCATTATAACATTTTATTTTACGGTTTTTGTTTTGTTCTATTCTCATACTATTGACTCTTTCGTTAGAAAAGAATTATTAAAAACTGAAAAATGGCAATGTCCTTTTGCTTTCGATGTTCCATTATTGAAATTTGTATGAAAGAACACGTAAAAAAATTATATTGTAAAATACAGAATTAAAGGCGCAAAAAAAGAATAATAAAATACAAAGAGAAATGACAAAAATGTAAGAATTCATCATTTCGTGCAGGTACATCAAGTCGATGGCTAAACTCAAAATGGCCTTCGATCGTGCGTTCGATAACGGACTACTCATCGCGATCGCCAATAACGAAAGTAATTGAAAATCGATTTTCCAGCGATCTATATTGATCGTCCTCGCGATCCATCGTGGAACGGGCCACGTATACGAGTCGAGCTCGTTACCGTCGGCTTTGATTACGTGCCGTACGTGATTCTATTAATCGAATAGTCCGCTAATCGAGTAGGAAAGACGCGTTTGTAGTCGTAGTAGTCGTAGTGATAGCGATTTCAGTAGTAGTGTAGTAGTAGTATAGTATTAAGGATTGTAGTAGTAGTAGGAGAAATAGTAATAATGGTGGTGGTAGTAGTAATAGTAGTAATAGTAGTAGTAGTAGTAATAGTAGTAGTAGTAGTAGTAATAGTAGTAGTAGTAGTAGTAATAGTAGTAGTAGTAGTAATAGTAGTAGTAGTAGTAATAGTAGTAGTAGTAGTAGTAATAGTAGTAGTAGTAGTAGTAGTAGTAGTAGTAGTAGTAGTAGTAGTAATAGTAGTAGTAGTAGTAATAGTAGTAGTAGTAGTAGTAATAGTAGTAGTAGTAGTAATAGTAGTAGTAGTAGTAATAGTAGTAGTAGTAGTAGTAATAGTAGTAGTAGTAGTAATAGTAGTAGTAGTAGTAGTAATAGTAGTAGTAGTAGTAATAGTAGTAGTAGTAGTAATAGTAGTAACCAGAAACGGTAGCTCGGAAATTCATCGAATTCAGATTCTCGAAACGCAATATTCTATTTGTGTTAGACTTTTCTCCGAGTTTCGAGATATAGAATACGTTTGTCAAATTTGTCGACACCCTTTCAGATTCATTCTTTGTACTATATACATAGAACTATATCCCTATCTGTAACTCGAACCGTTTTTTTTCTATCTCTTTTTGTTCCATTCGTTGGGGAGTACATAACGGAGGTGAAACCACGAGTTTGCATTGCAGATTGGTAACTACATTCCGATTTTACGCGGACGATTTTTCCCATAGCACCCACCGCCCAAACTCGTTCTCACTCTCTCTCTCTTTCTTTCTTTCTTTCTCCCTCATCCTGTCTCTCTCTCTCTCTCTCTCTCTCTCTCTCTTCCTTTCTTTCTTTCTCTCTCCTTCATCCTGTCTCTCTCTCTCTCTCTCTCTCTCTCTCTTCTTTTCTTTCTTTCTCTCTCCCTCATCCTGACTCTCTCTCTCTCTCTCTCTCTCTTCCTTCCCTCTTCCTCTTCCTCTCTCTCTCTCTCTCTCTCTCTCTCTCTCTCTCTCTCTCTCTCTCTCTTTATCTGTCTATCCAACTATTCATCCATCTCCATCCATATATACGGCATCTCCCTTTCTCTTAACTCCAGGACAACGCAATCTGGTCGTTGTCTATCCCCCTTTTCTCTTCCTCGACTGATGCACCTTTTTTCGCGAGTTGTAGGTGAGCTCTCGCGTGTCCCGGGAAATGCCGAAAAATAGCCAAGGGATGTGCATTTTTTTCGTCGCTCGGCTATACACATTCAGTGGAATAAATCGAGCAATGGGGCTTTAGAGAATGAGAAACGGAACGAAGGATAAATGGACGAAAGGGTTAGATGGATGGCAGAGAAACGATGAGGAAGCGAGATCAGAAGGAGAGAATGATGGAAATCCTGCATGTATTTTTTTCAGGCTTGTGTATGCCTGTATGTATATGTGTGATAGAGGGGGGTGAAATTGGTTCGGAGGAGAGAATGAATAAAGAGAGAGAGAGAGAGAGAGAGAGAGAGAGAGAGAGAGAGAGAGAGAGAGAGAGAGAGAGAGAAAGAGAGAGAGAAAGAAAGAGAAACAAAGACGTATATATAACCGTTAAAAATGCCAACGGCACGTTGGTGACGTATACGTCGTCCCTCTATTGACCGGTCGAAGGAGGGCGAATCGAAACGAGCGCGAGACTGGACTCGCCTGGACACTCCGCCACCTTTGCGCGGTATTTTATTTACCATGGAAACTGGAACGCGAGCGCCTGCTGTTGGCGCGGTCGTTTTCACTCTCGAAAGGAAACGTAAACGATGAAATAATGAAGCTTTACATCTAACACTAATATCGTACGTCTTGCTTTTACTTCTATTTCCTACCTTTTCCTATTGCGCATTTCGTTTCGTTCTCATCTTTCTTTAACACATTGATCTTACGCAAGCAAATCAATGTACATATATATCCAATATTTTTTATAACATCATTTTTGATATAGCATACAAAAGAGTTCATCGTCGTTTTTTTTAGACTTATTACTCTTATTGCTAAGTATACTTTTAGCTTTTCGACGATTTAATTTACGATGAATTAATTTTAGAAATGAAAATATTACATTATTATAATGCGTTTAACATGGTAAAACGTAAAAATAAATTCTTACGTGATATTGTTACATGGGAAATTAAATTAAAGATTATTATGTTATTCGTTTTGCGATAAGATATATTTTAGTGTTAAACATCATTAAACATATTTAAAATATATTTTTTCCCTTAAATCTCATTCAGATATTTTCAGCATTTTAATTATCTTGATTATTAATACCGTTATTATTATTATTTTAACTTACTTTTTGTTGGTATTTACAATTAAAATTAAACAGAAATGGTTCCATTCTATCAACAATTTTCTTTAAAAGCGTTTCTACATACAGGATTTTCCTTGATACAAGTCGTATCAGCGAGCACTTGGCCCCTTGCCGTTTATATCGTGCTTATATCGAACTACGACGAATTTATCTACCTATCCACTTTTCCCTCTCCGTTCTCTCGCCGCGTCTCTTTTTCGCCGTCACATAGCGCGATACGATAAAAATGGAACGTCGAAACTACCGTTGGCCGCAGCGGAACAATTTTGCTCCTTTCACCGACGAGCTATCGATTTATCGGTAATATCGAACGGACCGAAAAGAGAGAGAGAGAGAGAGAGAGAGAGAGAGAGAGTAAGAGAGGGGAAGAGAAGAAGAGAGAGAGATAGAGAGAAGAAGAGAGAGAGAGAGAGAGAGAGAGAGAGAGAGAGAGAGAGAGAGAAAGAAAGAGAGGGGGAGAGAAAGAGAGAAATGCGGAAACGGTCGGCGTAATAACGCTACAAAAATCTAAACAGATGGATAATACGATAAATGAATTAAGCTTGCGCCAATTCTCTTTTTTCTTTCTCTCCTTTTTTAATTTTTTGTTATTTTCTTTGTACCGTTTTTTCGCTTTTTATTCGTCCATGTTGTATTTATTAAAAACGTGGAACGGAAAGGGAGAGAAAGAAAACATAAATCAAAGGTTGAAATTCTACACTTTGAGTAGTTCAATGACTTTTATTTCTGCTTTATATTTGAGATCGTTTCGATTTCATTGACAAAAGATTTTTTTACATCTGTTTCTTTTTCTTCTTTTTTATCTTTTTTTTTTGGTTCTCTCTCTCTCTCTCTCTCTCTCTCTCTTTTCATTCGTACACTATAACAAATTTTTAATGCAACAAAATGATTTATGCGATCTTAATAAATTTTTATCGCCTTACATCGTGGGTAAGAGAATTTTCTATTTCTCTCTTCCTGAATATATTGATTTACAAACGAGCCGTTCTAGAGTCGTAGAATTTTGAAGCGTGTAAAAAGACTTTGTAATAGCAGTATGAGTGTTCTAAAACTTATTCATAAGCACAGTAAAGTATTAATAAATATAAGTTCAGAGATAGACAGTTTCTGAGTTGTAAAAGTATTTTATTTTGTTATACCTGTTCGATGTATTTTTTGTTCCTGATAAAAGTTCTGAATTAAATCATTTAAGCCCTACCGCAATCTACATATTCTTTTCTTTTTTTTTTTTTTTAATAATTTCTTCGTAACTTTGATCAATACCACGAGTATCTAAAGTTTGAATCATTCATTTTAAAACTTCTTATATCATTTTAGGAAGAGATAGATAGATAGATAGATAGATAGGTAGATAGATAGATAGATAGATAGATAGAGAGAGAGAGAGAGAGAGAGAGAGAGAGAGAGAGAGAGAGAGAGAGAGAGAAAGAGAGAGAACTAAGAGTACAGTTAGATATACATAGATATAACTGCGATATACTTTCAACTATCCTTCTCGCATTACCCTTTTTCCTTTCTTAGTATATTCTTTAAATATGCATATTGCATCCCAATCGAGTAGTCGGAACAGGAAAATTCGAGAAGCTGTATGCTTCATACCAGAATGTGATTTTCAGCGAATCTCATTGCAAAACAAGTATAATGGAAGTATGATGTTCTTATCTCGAAGAGTCGATACACGTTACGATAAGAGAGTGAGCTTTTCTAACCGAAAACCCGTACTTCTATTTCCAAGTGTGAGTATTCTCAACGTAGTGGTTTTTATGGTGAGAGTAAATATTATATCACTTTCGAGCATTACCGTATTCATTTCCGACGACGAATAGCGTACAATGTTGGTAATGTCCGTTTAGGAAAGAATTCTAGTTAACTTATTAAATGTTCATGATAAAGTTAATTATCTCGAAAGTAAATTATTTAAAATCGATGCATCTTCGAATTACCATAAAAAGTTCTGTTTCTTTTTATTTTGATTTTTCCTTTCCTCTTTATTATATCTTTTTCTTTTTTCATTTGGAAAAAATTTCCATTCTCATCTTGAAAAGTACAAAGAACCTTGACATTTTTACATGAACTTATTCGTCGCGTAGTTCGCATGACGATTCATACCAAACTTCTTGGCACTTCCGACCTAGTAGCTTTTGCTTTGCTGCATGCGTTAGAGAGTTGCAAGGAATGAATAGTTTATCGTTTTACGTGTTGTACCGCGCGAGCCCGAACTATCAAGCAGAAAACATAATAGAGAAGTGCATGTGATATGGATAGTAGTCACGCACGTAGTCCATAATGCGGTTTGTATATAGTGGTATACTTAAGTACATATATCGTACATTGGCCAGCAATTCCATCGTTCAGAGGTGGATTTCAACGCGACTTCTCAACGTAAGAACTTTAAATTAACGACTTACATTGAGTCGGCCTTTATCTACTCTATTCTCTCTCTATTGGAACGTGCCAATGTTTTCACGGTGATATTAATGATGGTACGATGTTCTCTCTCATTTCTTTTACTTTATTATCGATTCAAATAATTTTTGTGTTTGTATTTGAACTGCTTTTATATTTTTTTGCGAAAGTTCTATTTTTTTCCACAAGCAATTTTAATCGAGATATCTATGAATATCCGTTGAATTAACTCATTCCTGGAATCTTATTAACGCCAAGCACTTATTTGCACGTTATGCTTCGTGCATCGTGACAATATACACGTATCTTTGGTACTCGTGGCTTATTAAAAAGCAAACTTAGCAAGACTTCCGTCAGAAAAGCGAACACAATCGTCTGTTCTCTCTCTCTCTCTATCTCTCTCTCTATCTCTCTCTCTCTCTTACCCTCTCTCTTTCTCTCTAACTTCTTTCTTCATAAATACCGTCGTAGTATTAATTTTGTAAATAAATCATCCTCCTTTTTCTATGAAAGCATGATATTTTTATTATTTATCATTAGAAACGAACGTGTTCGTTAACACAGGCGAGAAACTTTTTCTCAATTTAGAGTCATATCTCGCTCTCTCTCTCTCCTCTCTCTCTCTCTCTCTCTCTCTCTCTCTCTCTCTCTTTCTTTTTGTCATGTATAAAACGATAAAAATCCCAAAATAGCTCGAGACACTAAGTACGCTACAGTCTGCAATTAACTTCTTTTCCCTTCTTTCTTTTCTTTTTGATGTCGAAATTTGTGGAAGCTATGGGAATAAAAAAAAAAAAATGGATGAAGAGTTTATTCGAACAGCACAAACTACTAGAAATGCGGATTTTTTCACCATTTGTTACTTTCCGAAAAAGTCGATAGCGAATATTTTCGAAGAACATGTTAGTATGTGAATATTCCACTGCATTTTCATCATTCTCGGCTTTTATTCGTTCGTTCGTATCCGTCGAAATTGAATTTTCTTCCTGCTACTTTTGTCTATTTTGTCTTCGAGTCTCTTATGCTCATCCCTTTTCTCTTTCGACGTATATACATACGTATGTACGTACCTACGTATATACGTACCCACATAGGTAAATATGTCTCTCTCGTTGAAAATCTCAATGCGATGCGGCGTCGTTGAGATTTCATGCGTCGATGGTCGAAGCAAAAACTCCCTGAATTTCGAAGCTTTTGTCCGAAATATAGAAAATGTTCGAAGTACGACGACGAAATGGGAAAGTTTTGAATAGCGTGTATTTATAGTTAGCCACACGCATTAGTTTCCAGTTTGTTGAAGATTTTTTTTATTACTTCTTATTTCTTTTTCTTTTTTTTTTTTTTTTTTTTTTTTTTTAATTGTTTTAATCTCAACCACTCGTAAGTTCGAACTCTCCATTCATGCGATGTATTATTTGTTTTGTGCAAGTGTTTGACTTCAATTCGATCACATAACATTTTACTTGTGGAACAAATTCATTTTACAATTTCTTCTTTTATTTTTTTATTTAAGAACATTAATAATAATAGATGATCAATTTATTGTTAATTGTGTCTTTTCGATGACAAATTGATTAAACGTTAGATTTCAGCACAATGTGACAGATAATAAATCATCATTCATTCTGTCGAAAATATCGTAACAATGAATTTCATTAATCGGTCATTCGATCTGTCCATAGTGTTAATTTACTGTACATAACGCATACCTACGACAGCTCGTAATTTCCTAGATATTCATAGTAAATTTGCCATGCGTAAAATCTATAGAGGCTGGTAGAATCGTTGATTTTGATCGTAGATAGCATATGCATATTATAATAAATAATCGACGATGATTAATATGCAACCGTTGATTGAAAGACAACCAATGGAATGTTTTGTTAGATAAGTGAACTACCAATATAAAAATATTTATTGTACTACCGTATTGACAACAATTTGTAATAATTTCTTTAATATCAAAAAATAATAAAAAACCTCATGAAACGTAAAAAGAAGATTGACGAAGTATACATCGGTATTTATATGTAAATAATAAAACTATACGATACGCCGGTTCGAATTTACAGGAAAGGGAAGCAGTTTTTGGTGTAAACGAGTCGTTATCGCTTCAATTTATTTCTTTCCTCGAACTAGCGAATGTCCGGTGGCGTTCGTGCGAGAGCCCATCGTTTTACTCGATCCACCTGAGATACGTTATCTGGGTAACATAAATCGATACAATATACTCTCTTTTCCTTGTATTTTAATAATGTCACGTGCATCGTCCAGAAATCTTTGATTTTTTTTTTAAAAAGTTATTATGCTATTAAGTGGCTATGAATCATGTTAGTAAGAAAAAAAAGCAAAACCTGCTAAAACACGCAATCATGATGAAGACGGAAGAAGAAGTCACGACAAGATTACATTCCCCTAAGTTGAACAGCTTACCATCCTTATAGGAGAAGTCTTGAAAAGTTAATTACAAAAAATCTGTTAATTAACGTAAGAATTTCTCTATTTGAAATCCGAACGAACGATGAATCTTTTTTCTTTGTCCTTTATGAAAACTAAGAAGGAGTACTTAATTTTATAGAATTAATTTAAACGAGTCGAGCTCGAATAATTAAAAAATCTCGAAGCTTCCATTATTTTTTTCATTATCATGCAATTCTCATTCGTTCGAGCGATTTGTCAAGCAAATACAGATCGATTCCTGACAAAGCAAATAGGAATCAAAGAACGCTTACACTTTGAAAAATAGGTGTAAACTTAGCCGCAGGAGTACAGTACCGCTTGCATTCGAGATCTCGATAAGATCTACGTAATCACGAAAGAGGCTTTCGAGCACTTTGATAGCTACATCGAGACTCACTATTAACGATGATTGAGTAAACTACCGATTAGATCTTTATCTACAACGATATGATAGATATCGATCAAAGATCGAACGCAATCTCCGTGAAATTATTGACTTATACCTTGATTGTTGCGAAAGTACAAACCATAAGAAGAAGTATAACGAACAGCGTGTTTTTCTGCTATTGAAAATAATTTTTAAGATAAACAACATTACAATATATAGATCTATCGTATCATTTTATTAGAGATGAAGAATAGAAGAGCTTTCATCAAGATAAAAAGAAGTTGCTACTATTAATGGAAATTACATTGTTAATTAAATATTAATAGAAAAATAATACAAAAATATATTATTTTCTTTAGTCCGCAAAACAAATAACATTTTTCGATGGATCCAATATAATAATATGTAGATTACTCTCTAAATAATAGAAACAATAGAAAATGTAGGATTCTAATAGATTTCTTGCTATTAAAAAGGGAAAAATGGAAATACGATTATCGATTGGAAAACTCTAGTCGTCGGATTAGCAGAATAGAAAATAAAAAGTTATCTCGATCGTTTCAGCGAAGATTTCGAAGAGACGATTCTAGCGTAAGCTTCGTCTGGACTCAGGGGTTTCGACCTCTAAGGGGCACGCCCTATGCTCTTTGCCCTTACCCTTCTTCATCGAGAAACCGTTCTCGAACCCTTCGTTGAAATTGGAATTTGATCCGTATCCGTGATATCTAATAACCCCTCGCCTTTTACTTATCGACGAACTGAAATTGCGTCTCCGATCGCAAGAACTGACCCGTACTGAACTCCCATGAGCTGACCTTCCGTTCTCTTTGCACGAAGGGACATCGACAAAAATCGCGATTAGTATTGTTGATAGTTACTAAAATTAATTTTACCATGGTAGTTGACAGTCTGTATCAGTCACAATTATATATGAAATAAAAAGTCAAACGAACGGAACTACGAGCCTTTCAATGAAAGCGTTGAATAATCTTATATTATAGACATAAAAATCTCATTTATTTTACGTATTATCTATTATCAATTACTAATTTATTTTCGTCTTACTCCGCAATACGAAACGATGAAAGATGTTAAATATGGGGAAACGCCTCGTCCTTCAATCAAAGTCAATTAATATAAACTCTCCAATTCATTTACCTTTCTACGATAACGACAATATTCAAAAAGTTCGGGCACGTTAAGAGGAAGTTCATTACTGAAGATCGATTTTATTGTTAGTCTTGTTCGACACGACGCGCGACGTGTCTGTTTCGCCGTCGAGTTCCCTTTATTTTCCACCCTTTTTCGATACTTTTCGCTCTACCTCACCGTTCCTCATCCCTTCTTTCGTTCTCTTACCTTGTCTGCCGATGAAACGATATCGAAGATCGAGAGAACGGTTCGTAACAATTGGCAAACTTGATTACACTACTTACTTTCCCTGTTTTATCTTTATATCGAGATAAAAGTGTATCCTTCTTCAACTCTGTGATATTGGGTAGATACTTAAATAAATGCATAAGTATAAGAAGTTATAATAAAAAGGCATTTATTTTTAAATCAACACATTAATAAATACAATATTTATGATTGGATTTATTTATTTGAACACTTTGCATGACTATTATATATTTTTTATATTATATTGGTAAATTAAGATCGATGTTTTCAGTCAGAAATATTAAATATGAATGTTGTTTATTTCGATATAAAGTAATGATTATTTTAATTTCCAACCCAGTACTTTTAACTTTCAAGCAAACGAACAAAATAGACTTGGTCATTAAATCAAAATATGGCTAGTATCTTTGAAAATTGCTGATATTATTCGACATTGGAGCAAAATTTCAAGTTTATTACGAAGCACGAATCATCGGAAAAGACAAAGGGAGGAACCATGTATCGAGGTAGACGGGAGCCGAGGGGCCATTCGTCATAAAGCGGAAAGCAGCCGGCACATTGCCGGAAGTGACGTCACGCTTGAAATATCGACTAATAATTTATATGCAGACATTGGTGGCCGCTCGCGTTTTGCAGGCTTACCTGTCCGTAATAACAAAGACTCACACCTCCGCATGGCGCCGCCATCGTCGTGGTATGTGCATTTGACGCCTCTAAATGCTACCCTTCCTTTCGGAATCTGTAACACTTGTAACGATATAAAAAATACTACGATTATTATTTATTATTATATTATATAGAATTTCAATTCATTGAATAATAATATCATAAATCTCTTATTTAATATCGCTAATGATATTATGTATGTTGTTACATATATATATATATATATATATATATATATATATATATATTATGAAATAATATTATTGATAATATTGATAATATTAGATAAAAATGTCTTTTGAATGAAACAATGTTATTAATAAATGATCGTAGATATTTTACTTATAAACTTTCATAAGAATATATATATATATATATATATATATATATATATATATATATATATATGTCTTCTTTTAGATAAGAATTGAAAATGAAACGACGATAGTACGTATATTTCGTAACCAATAAATTTTTATCCAATTGGCATCTAGTCGTTGCATGATCGATGTTAATCAAAACAAAATAGGTATAATTAGATATTGCTTGATGTAAAAGAAAGTTGAAAGGCTAAAAAGATTAAGAAAAGATTTAAAAGTTACGAGACAAAAGTTAATTTTAAGACTTTACGATTTGCTTCGTTCTCGTGCCGACGTTGACTTTATTACGTCCTGACTGTGACTGAGTCATCGTTACCAAAAACTAAGAGAAACAAAGAATAGAAGAAACAGAAACATAAAGGTCACATAGCGACGATCTGTGATATGCATTTCTCTGTATCTTTCCAATAGATTTTATGATTTGATTTCTTGTTTCGGTCGTTTTTATATATTATTTTACAAAAAGTAACACTGTGTGCATATGTATGTTGAAGTGTCAAAGAAGCGAAGGAACTAATAAAGAAATAGAGGAATATGAAATAGAAATAAACAGTGTTGTTTAATTCTTGTTTGTGTTTTTCTCATCGACGGAGTTTCGCATTAACAACACATCCATTCTCATCGATAATACTTCAATCTTTTTTCCTCCTAAATTTGTCCTTGATCTTTGGCTTGAGGATAGAAGATATGAAAGAGGAAAAGACAAAAGGAGAGGAATAAATAGAGAGAGAGAGAGAGAGAGAGAGAGAGAGAGAGAGAGAGAGAGAGAGAGAGAGAAAAGGAATGTTATCAAAGACATTGTTCGCTCGTCTCTCGTTGAAGAGGCAATACAAAGAATAGATAAAGAAAAAAGAAAGAGGGATGGGCCTAAGGTAGAGAAAATTTATACAACGCATTATCGGATTTCTCTTCCTTCTCTCTCTCTCTCTCTCTCTCTCCCTCTCTCTATCCCTATCTCTATTTCACTTTCATTGTCACTCCTTCAAATTTCTAAAACTACACAAGACAATGATAAGTATCTTCTAACTTCAATAGCAAATTCTGATAGAACACGTTGCATTTAAAAGAATAAAAGATTAATATTAAGAACACCTATATAGAGACAAATTTAATATAATAATGATCCTCGACTGGATGGAATTTTCATTAAAGAGAGAGGGAGAGAGAGAGAGAGAGAGAGAGAGAGAGAGAGAGAGAGAGAGAGAGAGATGTAATCTTCGATATTAAATATCTTGAAGAATTTTCTATACGAGTTAGGAGTAATATTTCCAATGTTCTCTTTTTGAGTGACTCGAATGCACTTTGAGATTGTAAAAGGAAATAAAAATAGAAAATGGAAAAAGAAAAGAGAGGAAAGGTATAGGATATAAGGATCCTCCAAAGCTTATATACCGAAAGGACGAGTGATCGATTCGTAAGGAAAGAGCGGAGTCTCTACTTTTTCTTGTCTCTCTCGAACCGATAGAGTAAATGCTTTGCTCTCGCGTTCAATATTCTCCATATTTCTCGTGACAATTTCTCTTGGCAAATTTATAGACTTCCCTTTGGCCGGGACGACGAGAAGGCAGCGAGAAGACGTCGAAAAGATGCGAGAACGACGGAGACCTTTGAAAGGGTGAGAGATGAGAAGGAAAGAGAAGGAAGGAAGGAAGGAAGGAAGGAAGGAAGACTTTCGAAGGAAGGCTTCTGCCACCTTCTTTCTTCGACTACTTCCCCGCTGCAATCGGTTACTCGACGACACGTCGATCTGTCCTTGCGTCGTCGTTTCGAAGGCATGCAACTGTAGATACTCGTGTGCCTGCTATATCCTACTTATTCCTTTCTTTCCCTTCATCGTCACCATTTTATACTCGTCTCTCGAAAGCTTAAAAAAATTTCATATCCACACCGGTCAATTAATTCTTTTTATTTATCTATTATTTAAATATCGTGTTAATTAATAAGTCCCTTTAAGTAATATTATATTGCTTAAAAGGATTCATATTTATTAATTAGTAATTTAGTATATAATAATATTACATTACATAAAAGAACTTATATATATATATATTGGATAATTGCATAAGTTCGTGCTCGATTTTCATAGATGGCATTAAGTTACTGTATGGCGGAGTTCTATGGTTTTTGTGTGGTAATTGCTGATTACATCGAATAGATGACGTTGTCTTATGTCAATTTTGCGTCAGACATTGTTCAAATAAGTTCATTTGTGCATAAGAGAAATCATTAAAAATGGAGAACGAAAAGGTGTATTTGCGACATGTAATGCTATATGAATTTCGAAAAGGCTTGAGTGTTGGGATTGCACAAAAAAATATTCAAATCGTTTATTTGGACCACACTTTTGCTCTCCAAACAGTCAAAAAGTGGTTTGACAGATTTCGAAATGGTGATTTCAACATGGAGGATCAACCCCGCTCTGGATGGCCTTCTGGCATTGATGATGACATTGTGCATGCCTTAGTGGAAAGAAACCCAAGAATTACAACTGACGATATTGCTGAAAAGCTGAACATCGATAATTCAACCGCTTTTACATTTCCAAGCTTGATATGTGATGCCGCATCTTCTGACTGAAAGAAATAAGCTAAACCGCATGACTGTGGTTCTTCCTCAACAAAAAAAGTGCCTATTTTGATCGAATGGTAACAGGCGATGAAAAGATGATTCTCTACAAAAACGTAAAGCGAACGAGGACATGGAAAATAGCAGCTGAAGGAGCAGAACCGTAGCAAAGGCTGGTTTGCATCCGATGAAGGTGTTACTATGTGTTTGGTGGGATCGCAAGGGAATTATTTAATTTGAGCTGCTTCGACGTGGCGAAACAATCACGGCGGACAAGTATTGTGAGCAATTAACTAGACTCGGTGCAGCTATTCAAGAAAAACGCCCGATTTTGGCCAATCGAAAAGGCGTCATCTTCCATCACAACAATGCTAGGCCACACGTTGCTCAACAAACGCTGCGAAAATTGCAGGAGTTGCAATGGGGAAATTCTGCAGCACCCACCATATTTTCCAGATATTGCGCTTTCAGATTTTTATCTGTTCCGTTCTTCGCAGAATTGTTTAAATGGCAAGAATTTCAATTCCGAGGAAACTGTCGAAAACCACGACAGTTCCTTTTTTTCTTCAAGAAAAACCAAATTCTATCTTCCAAAATGGAATCGACAAGCTTATAGATCGTTCGAAAACCATTGTAGAAACGAATGGAGACTATATAATTGATTAATAACTGTGTTATCTCTAAAATATAATCTATTGAAGTTTATATTTCAATCGGGCACGAACTTATGCAATCACCCAATATATATTAATCATATATTAAATAATATTTAATTTGATAACAACACTTGTACATATTGATAATGAAAACATTTTTCAAACATTATTAATCGATCGGTGATATACTTCAATCAGGGGCATATTAAACAAAAGTAAAAAAGCTTATAATATAGTAATAACTAATGGATATCGGAAAGTCGAATCGACTTATTATTAATTAATTTGCTTGTACTTCTACATAAAGTTTTCGAAGAATCATTGAATCTGTTCACTTTTTAGCTCACTTGGGATCTCTCGTAAACGTATTCATTAGAATGGAAGTATAGCTCGTAGGCAAACGAGTTGGACGAGGAGGATGACGACGTTAAGCCGCGCGATTGTTACTCGAGCCGAAAATGTAGGATAAGGAGAAGGAAGAGAAGAGGATAGAAGGGTCGAGGGAAAACTCGAGGCAAGTTCTCCGCCGCTACGAGAGGGGTTATTGATCTTAATTAACCGACTCGTGCTCCGAGCGTATTAGCAGAGAGTATACGAGTCGTGTAATTCGGTATAATATTCCACGAGCCTGATCTATGGAAACCAAGCTACGAGATACGAAGGAGAGAATTTCAAAAGCATCGTAATCGTTTCTTTCTTACAAGAACATCATTAACGATATTATTAATGGATTAAATCGATTGTCGATCATATGAGTTCCTTTTTCCAAACTGTGCAAAACCTATCCAATGTTTTATTCGATTTCATTCGAATATTCATTTGAGATGTATTTGACGATTACATGAAATATTGTAGAAGAGTGCGTATCGACTTGTAGACTGACTACTACTTGCGTTTAAATGACATTGATGAATTTATAAGAAGTTTTATTTCATATAGCCGCCGGTATTATCGCAATTCAGAAACGTGACGAATTACCTCGAGAGAAGGGAAACGTATCGTACCTTTCTTCGCTTTAATTAATCATCGCATATTTTAGTGCACGCATCTTATTAAGGCGTTTATCTTGACCCTGATAGAAGAGTTTGAAACTTATGCAAATTACTTCTAAAATTAGAAGCATAATGAATTCGTCGATTTTTGACGTTCGTAATTATTAGGAGTGCAGTGTATTGCGTTCAAAAATCATAGGAACACTGCATTCCTCGCCATTTTTTCTCTCTCTCTCTATCATTCATTCCTACAATAGTGCCAGCACGTCGATCAAAATTCGATAACAATCCTTCGAATGCGTATAGTGTGACAATTTACGTATCGTTATCCATTCAACACGATCGAATTTGAATGGGTTCATCGACTTTCGAAACTTCGTCGGCTCACTGTCTATCTCGTTTTTCGTCGCGTTAATTGCATTACGAAGATCTACCGTGTCCTTCTATCTCCCCCCCCCTCTCTCTCTCTCTCCTGTATAATTATTTCAATGTAATTAAAGTATCATTTTCTTCTTCTCTTTTTTTCTGCTTTTACAGCAATAAATATGAATTATACGCATAGTTATGATATATGATGTATAAATGCAACTATTCAATATATATGGAATAATTAAGTAGAAATAAAGAGAGAGAGAGAGAGAGAGAGAGAGAGAGAGAGAGAGAGACATAGAGAGTTCGTATAAACTTGCATGCGAGATGGTAGCGACACTTGACATGATCGATGAATCATGGAAACGTAAGATATCTGCACTTCATTCAACCTCAGTACTGGCTTGTAGGTATAACACACTATACATTTCGTAATATTAAAGATTTCGTTTCAGTAATTACTCTCAATTATTTTTGTAATTAGCTTGATCTGCCTTCGAACGACGTTAGAGATTTTGTTGTTCTTTGACTTATTCATCAATTAGATAATATAACTAATTAATACTACTCTTATTATTTAAGTGTACATTTAGATCTACATATATTATTCCCAAATTAGATTAATAGCAGCTTCAAAGAAGGACTTTGATATATTGGAAATAAAATATACGAATTTGTTCCAGTCATTTTGATGGCCAAAAATAAAAACCATTCATTTACCTTCTACGATGACTATTTAGATAACGATATGAACGCATCGATTAACAAGCATATACTCTTCAAAGTCTCTCTTCTTGCCTTTCCTTTCTTTTTGATTTTCTTATTTGTAATTAGTTCGAATGCCGTTACGGTAGTTCACCACTTTGCGCTTGCAAATGAGAAGGCTGTGTTATTGAGAAAACGGCCATCATTATACGCAAAGGACAATACACGTCCTATTCTTCGTTCGTACCCTGCTTTTACTGATAACGATATTTATAATGATCGTTTCTAGAAACATTCATCAGAGTAGTCTCACGTCTTTTCTTAAAAAAATCATTTAAAGAAATCGGGACATAACTAAATACATAATCCCGTTGAAAATACAAATTATACATTCTATTGTCAATCGAATCATTAAAAAAAGAAAAAGAAATAAAAAAGATTAACAAAGAGAAAAGAAAAGATCTAGAAAAATATGTATTTGAATCGTCGATAAATTAGTACAATTCGAAGCATTGTCAAGTTTTTTCGAGATGACATGAACGCATCGAAAATGTGGTGCATTTACGCAGATCGGGTCATTATGCATTCGAAGTAATACGCAACTACATCGCATTGCGACTCGGCAATCACTTTGCCTGTCATTCGAATTCGCCGGCGCGTCATAACTCGTGAGTTCGAGTGGCGCGTACTATCCTAAATCTAAATCAAAATCGTAATTCTCTCTCATAATTGTGTAATATTCGTGAAGGCCGGAGAGTGCACAGTGTGTTTCGTTTCATTAATTAATGATTCCACATGAATTCGGTACCAGAGGTATAGCGATGCATCGCGAAAGAGTTTGAGCATGCAATATTGTGTGTGTGTGTGTGTGTGTGTGTGTGTGTGTGTGTGTGATTGCGCAGATACCTATATAAAGATATATTACTTCTACATACGAAATACACGTTATACTTTAACGTCTCAGAAAGAAGAGGTAGGATCAAAGGAGTACGAAGGAAGCAGAGGAGTAGAAGATTATTATGCAGAGAAACACGAAAAGACTCGCGAATAAAGGGGCTCCTTTTATAATAAGAAATCTCAACGGTACCGAAATAATCCAAGCGTGAGCTTTCCGTAAGCTTTCTCGAGGTTTTCCATACTTTTTTTTTTACTGATGACTGAAGTTACGAAGTAAATCCTCCGTAATTTAAATATCAAAATAAATCCCCCTTTTATCGTTAAATATCGGATCTGACTGTTTTACAAAATGGATATTGGCCGCTTCAATCTTTAGATATTTGATAAGTAGTTAGAAAAATAATGAATTAGATATGTCCTACTTAATTTGTTCCCATATAAATTTATTGTCCTATAAATATAACAATAATCAAATCATTAATCGAAATTGTCAAATAAAATTCAATTATTAATTCGAAAAAGAGTACGATCGTTTGATATACATAAATGTAGAGCAAAATTGAAATGGTTGAAATTTAATGTATCGAAATTAATAAAACGCCTAATGATTATTGAATATAATGCGACGATGTTACGAAGCAGGATGACAGAGAATTCAATTTTATTTCCCGTTGCATAAGAAACTAACCGATCGCTCTCCCATTTACTCTACAGTCAACTCTTTCTTTCTTTCTTTCTTCCTTTCTTTCTCTCCCGTCGTCTTCTCCCTCGTCGGGCATTACCTTTAAATATTCATCGATGATATTTTATATGAAACTTTCGAACGCCATTACCGAATGAAGAGGTTAATTGCTACTTTGCATAATAATTCAATAAGAATAAAACGTCCGGCCATTGTTCCCCTACGGTTTCCAGGTTTTTCTCGTCGAATATCGGAAAAAAGAGAATTTTATCGCAAGGATAAAAGAACTGGACTTCTTTTTCCAAGATTATGGACCGCGAAGCTATTCCATCAAAATTCATCTATACACTTCCCATTTGATTACCGAGGAATCTTTCAATTCAATGTCTTTTCGATGAAAATAAACGTGCGTTCTATTGGATTTGATTTTGTTTTACGTTATTATTTCTTAACAAATTAGAGAGATTATACTTCTTATCGTATTCAATAACAATTACAGATTTATTTTTTTTATATGCTTATAAATGTAACTTTATTTTTATTTACTTAAAAATACTGTGTTTATAATATATATACATATATATATATATATATATATATATATATATAATATAGAATATATATATATATATATATATGTATATATATATATATATATATATATATATATATATATATATATATATTCATATAAGACAAAAGATTTACATTCTGATTAAGTTTACATTTTGATTAAACGAGACACGATCTTTATTTTCTACCACCATAAATCTCAGCTTCGGTGTTAATACTTTCGTTGCTTTCCGTTTAACGACGCTACCCCCATGAGATTATCCCTCGTTTTACTTCGGAACGATCAAATCGTAGGAACCTACCAACACGTAGACTGAAAGCTCGTAAAACTGGACCAACAAAAATTCTTTTACGACTCGCGTTCTACAACTCGTTTGATTCGTTGGCGATTTCTCAACACCTACAACTAACGGCTATACACTCACAACACGTGAAATGAGGAAAGCTCGTGGAGGTGCTTTTATTACGAATGCGCCATGCAATGCATAAATAACGTGCGACAGTCACGTTCACAATGACTCGTTAAGGTCCGTCAGTTGGTATGAGAGCGAGAGAGAAAGAGCGAGAGAGAGAGAGAGAGAGAGAGAGAGAGAGAGAGAGAGAGAGAGAGAGAGAAGAGCGAGTAGAGAAACAAATCGATAAAATATAAATTCTATTGGAGAATTTTGCGTTGGCCCACGCGACAGAACGCATATATTATAGATATTTCATCTACAGGAGGTCAATCCGCGAAATTCAAATCGGAAATTCTAATACATTTCGGGACATTCAATAACCTAAGATATATTGATTTAACAATTAATTATTTTTTGTTTAATACTTTCATAATCTGTGATTGATAAACGATCGTTTACGTTTAGAGTCTATAGCTCGGTACGTAAAGAAAAAAGAAAACAAAGGGAAAAAGTATAATAGGGCGAGAGAAAAACGTAAATGTTTAGTTTCATGTAAATCCGTAGACGGAGATTTTTAAGGGAAGCGTTAGAAGAAGAGAGAGAAAGAGAAAGAGAGGGGGGAGGATGGAGTAGACGAGACGTCTACGTCTAGAGAACGTAGGGACGCTCCTCTTCTTAAAACGCGTCTTAAGAAAACACTCGGAGAAATAAGAAACCTGTTCTTGCGAGATAGATTAACCGTCCTTCGGTAAGCGCGTCTACTTTCATTTGACGTTTTCTAAATATTTATCGAAGAACTCTGCACGGCCGGTAACCATCGGTGACTCTTCAAAATCCTTAGTGCGTAAACAAAGCATGAAAAAAAAAAAAGAAAAAGAAAAGAAAAAAGTAGAGAACTTCGAATTTTCATAGCAGTGATTTTTTTCCTTCTTACTACGTCACATACACGCATAACTAAAAGGAACAATTCTAAATAATAAAAAGGTTAATGCAATGGTGGTAATATACGATGAAAAAAGAATGATAACGAATCATAAATTAAAGTGGTTTCGTTCAAAAGAGCTTTGGTTAGCTTGTAAATATCGTTGCAAAGTGCGCCATATTAGCGGAAATATATTTTCAATAGGAGACCAGACGGCAAATGAATTTCAACGGAAGTTGGTTGGCGGAGGAAGAGGAGCTGCACGTTCGAATGGTGCCGATAAAAAGGTAGGAGATAGTAATGTTCCTGTGGTGGACCGATATTTTCGTTCGTCGTTACCGTAATTCGCCGAATAAATCTTGTATTTCGCCCTTTTTCCGTGCCACATAAAATTTGGAATCACGGTGTCCCGTGCACGCGGCCGTACAGAGAGATTGGAAAATTTCTATTGTTTGTTTTTTATAGAGCCAGAAGCGAAAAGTTTTATCGATTGGAAACCATAATTTTTCTTTATTAAGCACATATTAAAGATTTATTTTCGTCTTTCTATTTATTATTTATTCAATTGATAATTTAATATTCTTCACATTTTAAATAAATACCTACATACGTATTTATATTTATTTGTTTATCATCCTTTCTTAGAAATAAATTTTATTTACCTATTTCTATTATTTTTAGTTTTAATATTTTACTTTATTCCCAAGTACATTTTTTTCGTATTACTCTGTAGTTCCTCAGAGCAATAAATTCGATTTCTCTCTGACTCTCTTTCATTCTTCTATTCTCTATACCAAGTATGTGCCCCATCGACGAATCATATTCCAGGGTGAAACAGAAGGCGCACGATTAAACTGCAATTCGGTAGCGAGCTGCATCGTATTCGTCGATAAAAGAAAAACTATTCGACCGGTGCACTTTCTCTGCGACTTTAAATTCACTCCGGCTCGTGCTTTACGACGTCATAACGTAGGTTACTCGCCCCTTGGTCTCTTCAAACCTTTCTTATCCACGTTTTGTGGGGCTTCTCTTTTTCGTTTCACTATGTCTTACGTTTTTAGTCCTCTTCCTTACAGTTCTTTCTCTTTTTTCTCTTTACGAATATAAAAATTATTTTTAGTATGTCTGAGTTTAATATGTATATATATATATATATATATATATATATATATATATATATATATATTCCTTTTATTATATTATTTTTGTCGGAAATAATGAATGTACACTACACCGATATATAGATAAATTATATATATATATATATATATATATATATATATATATATATATATATATATATATATTTACATATTAGAGTTTATTCGAAATCTTTCTTAAGTTTTCATGAAACGAGCGGCGTTGAAAAAGCACCGATAATTTTTACTGTTTTATATCCATAATGTAGGAACTGCAATAAAAAATACGATGTCGTAACGACGTTATATTTTCTATACTGTGCTCGATCGATCCATGCAAGAAGACAGGAGACTATATATTCCACGGAGAGAAACGCTGATACTTCGAAAAGAGAAAAAGTATAAGAAGAAGAAAAAGAAGAGGATAAAAAAGAACAGAATAAGGATAACTTTACCACGTGTACGTGAAATCTTAAGAAAGTCCGATAACTTTACTTTCACCAAAATGAACCCGAAAAATCTCCGCTTTACGAATTACCGTACGACCACCAGAGTAACCGCGTTGTCTAAGGAATGGGGAATGGATCGAAAGGAGATGGAGTAACTATAGAGGCTACATCGAGAAAGTAGAGAGATAGTATATAAAAATGCGATCACTATGATAACTATACGATGTTATTAGCTCTTTGATAAAACTGGGAGATCGAAGGTTTAGAGGAAAGAAAACAAAAAGAGAGAAAGACAGAGAGAGAGAGAGAGAGAGAGAGAGAGAGAGAGAGAGAGAGAGAGAAAGAGAGAGAGAGAGAGAGAGAGAGAAAGAGAGAGAGAGAGAGTGGATAAAGAAGAAAGGAAAAAACAACGTAGCTTGATAGAAGAAAAAGAAGAAAAAGAAGAAGAAGAAGAAGTAAAAGAAGATTCTCTTCTTTCGTAGCTGAGGAGAGTTAAAAGGAGGGTGGCTGGGGAGTTAGGCACGGGTGGTACGATGAGCGAGTGCTATTTAACCCCGTCTATCCGAAACTTTCCACCGAAGGCGGATAACGCGATAGACGTGACCAGCGGAGCGTTTATTTGCAGACGGGAAAAATGGAATTACAATAAAGTGAAATGGAGTTCTAACGATCTCCAGGTAGCCACCCCTCTCTTCCCTCGACTTTGGTTACCCACAGCGTACCACAGGCTCTCGACATCCTCTCGCGTAAGGGCGCGTAACCAACTTTTAAAGTACTTCTCATTAAGGCCTTGTTTTGCGCGATTTCTCCTACCCCTATCTTTCTCTCTCTCTCTCTCTCTCTCTCTCTCTCTCTCTCGTTCTCTCGTTCTCTCTCTCTCCCTCTCTCTCTGTCTTTTCTTCTCTCTTTCTCTCTCTCTTCTGTTTCTTTACCTCTGCTCCTTCTTACATTTTTTCTCTTCATTTTTTTCTTTTTCTTCCGTCCAACATAGTCTCGCGACTTCGCCAAATTTCCATGGCTTACGTGCCTTCCGTTAGACGACAGATATTTTGAAAGTTTGTCGTTTGAGCTATTTCGTTGAAGACTCTCGAAAAGACAACTTTTACCGTGTCTGCCTGTTTTTACTATATTAACCATAAGATCTGTCAACTAAAGAGAGAATAATACGACAAAAACATCTTTAGTAACTGATTTTGAATTATCTTAATAATATCAAAGTAACAATACGTTTTGTACAAATTGGAACAAATAAAGTCCACGAAGATTTCTGTACTTATTTAAACGTTAATGGTTTAAAATAATACTCATGAGAAAATCTTCGACTCGAATTCGAATTTTATTAGCGGTCTATGTTTTTGTATTTTTACGATAACAATGTGACAATTATATTTCACATAGAAATATTTTTAAATATTATACCGAAAATCAATCTGTTTTTATTACAAATCTTTCCTATTATTCTCTTTCGAAATGATAATATATCGATATCGTTCATATAAGTATCATAGCGTTTTCATTTTGACTTGAAGTCGACATTATCGATGCACTAGCTCGGATGCTGCTACCCCTTCATAAAGGAATATTTATGCGCAAATACGTTTCACTCGTACCTACTGCATCCGAGTTTTCATAAAGTCGGCCCTCTTTCCTTGAAGATAATATCGAGCATGATATTTTTATTCCCATCCTCTTGCCATCTCTCACGAATCGCTTCATCATCGTATTCAACGAATGAATACCTATGACATCGTTTCTAACAACGAGCAAACGTTTGGAGAGTAAAATTTTGCTACGGACCTTATCAAATGCAAGACTCTTTTATAAAAAAGAAGCAGGATGTGATGAGAAAAGTACTATAGAAAAAAATCTAAATATCCAGGACGTGAAGAAACATTCTTTCTCGTTGTTGTTATTGTCGTTTTAACGATTTACAACGAAAGCTAATCTCTATCTTTGCACTTTTAAAGTATAAAGACATAAAAACATGTTAAAATTCTTTGTTGAATTTATATAATTCATTAGTTTTTTTAACATTTCCATCGAAATGTAGTTGTTAAAACGAAAGAAAAACGTATCATTAATCAAGTATTCAATTAGTATACTTGAAATCGCAATAGATATTAACTGAAATACATTCTTTTGATATTATAAAAAAAGCGAACAGAATGGACCTGAACGAGAGTTAGTCGGCTTTTAAACTCTGGTCCTTGTAATAGCACGAAATCAAAAGACAAAAGTGTTGCGAATGGAACCAAGCGAGATGACCGCTGCGGTTGGTCCCTTTTGTGTGCGACAGGTCAGAAAACCTTCGAACGTTGTTCTTTCAAACTTGATTGTCTCCAATTATATGCTTGCAAAAGTAAGGTATCCAATTCGTCGGGCGATCTTTAAAAACATTAAAAACCCTTTTGAAACATTTCACCTTTAATCTATTGTCTCGTGTGAAAAATCTATTCGTTTTGATGTTTTGAATTTTTTCGCCGTTTTTCAAAATTCTGTTATTTCTCAATCATTTTTTATTTTTTATTTTGTTCATTTTTCTTTTCATATCGATCTTACATAAATGATTTCAAAATTATGTCATATTCTTCATATCGAAATATCTTTTTTTATCACTATTTAAACATCACCCTTGGACATATACATACATGTATATTTATGAGTACGAGGAAATTACGCATAAACGGCATCAAATATTCCATAATTCCCGAAATATTTTTGGCATAAGTAATAATACGAAAAGTTATAATTTCTACCGAAAGAACATTTTCCATGAGAACATCGAGATGAAATATATGCACTTACGTTTCTTATTAAAATCGTTAATCGTAGACGTATATAACGATTCGTACTTATAAATATGGAACCGAGCAAACGTTTATTTGAATATTAGATTACTATTAGATTACTATAACAAAATTTAGTACGCAAGCCAAGTGAACAATGAAAAGAGAACTTGTGAGTTATAGCCATAATAATCAAAACAAGTTACATTGTATTCTCTAAACAAAGCAAGCAGTAGGTATTTGTCGCATTTCTGTAAAAGGAGTATGATTTATTATAATGAAAGGTTTCTGTTAAACGAGAGGCAAAATATGAGAGAGAGAATTGCTACTGACTATGGAACATTTTATGATTTTCCTCTGGCGCCATTTTGCAGGTGGCTGCCTGCATAAAGGCGTCAGAGTTCATCCGATAAATTATGTATCGAATTTCGGTAGAACCGCGTATATATTCGATTACAAAACCAGATTCGTATCGTTACAAACCGTTCGTTTTCGCGATCGGCAGCCTATATCGATTTCGTTGCTAACGATTTTACGAGGTTGAATCCCGTTTCATGATGGTAATGCACGTACTCGAATTTTCACGTACTCTCTTCTCTTCCCTTCCTTTCTCTTCTCATCTCAACCGAAGCTTTCTGCGTAAGTCCTGAGAACGATGGTGCGAGGTTATTACGTACACATATATAGTATAAGCTTTAAATACGGGACAGGATAACCTTCTTGTGACATTAACAGAATGCTCTTGAAAATAGATCGATACAGGCAACATCTTATAACTTGATTTCAACGACATCAACTTATTCTGCACAATTCGAATTTTCATTATTGTTATTGTTTTTTCATTTGCCTTCGAATTTTACCCACCTTTGTGATAACTCCGTTGATCCTTAGTCGGGTCATACACGACAATGTCATTTCAAAAACACTATTATACTCTTTTTTATGTCCCTTTTCTATCATGTTAACATACATTCGAAAAATAAAATCTGCCATTATGCCGCGCAAATTATTCGTCAATAGTAAACATTTTACTACTAATTTTAAACCCAATAAGTTATTAATCGAAGTGATCGTATCTTTAATTTATTTCGTTTACATTCGTGTTGCTAATAAATTGTAGACTTTGATGCAGGTCGATTGAGTGGAGATAAAAGATTCGGACGGTTTCCGTCGAAAATTTATACGGGAGAAACTAATTCATGCAGGAATATTATCTGCGATTACGTTACGCATCAATGTAATCCTCGATTACATTGCGCGAAACACGGAGATTGCGCTTCCGTACGGAAGGTAATATGAAATCCAACGACGTTCTGGTTCAGACATCCGATCGATACTCGCCACACATCGATACCCGTAATGTATATTTTCTCTTGTTCTTTCTCTCTCCTTCTCTCTTTCTATCTTTCTAGATAAATACGTTCGTTCCTTAATAATATTGTATTTATATCTTTATTATTTGAAATGAAATAGAAAATAAATGAAATGTAATATACGAAAGTAAGCTTATTTTCAAAGAAATTAAATACAAAGTTAAAGGATTAAAATCGTTGATTGGATATTCTCGTAAACGTAGATTTATTAAACGTAGCGAATGATAGATATCCTGTTACACGCAACGTGACTACCCATCAAAGATGAGCAGTCGCATATTGGTGATATTACGGTGCATAAAGGCGCACATAAAGTCTAAAACGTACAATCGCATGGCCAAAGCAGAAACAGAAATGGACACAAAGGATATCGTTTATAAGTCGAGTCTGAAAGCTCGTAGAATCGTTGAAAGCAGCCTACCGTGGGCGTTCGTAAGCTATATATCTTCTCTCTCTCTCTCTCTCTCTCTCTCTCTCTCTCTCTCTCTCTCTCTCTCTCTCTCTCTCTCTATCTCTTTATCTATCTCCATCTTTCTATGTCTCTCTATCTCTATCTCTCTCTTTCTTCTCTTGCGTCCTATGCGCTATGAGATACGTAGATGCGGTATATTCGATGGTAGAAGGATTTCTAGGTACGCGCGTGGCACTGCAGATGCATTATTCATCGACAATAGCGCGCACAGGCGCGTCGAGCTATCCCCTACTCACCAACCCTTTCGTATACCCGGCAGGTGGCGAACATGCGCTCCCAACGATTTCGCCGTATCCAAATACTTCCTCCTTCCTAGATGTACACTATTCCTGCTTATTGGAGCAACGCGAAATCCTCAAAACGATTTCCGTTTCCGAGCAACCGAGGAAATATCACTTTGATTTGGCATGGGTGATAAACATTTATTTGTAGCATCTTTTGCAATTAACTTATTAAAAGTTATCAGCAAGTGTCAACATTAGAGTTGTAATTTGTATTTTATATTTATGGGAGAATATAAAAGAGAGAACTGATCTGTTTTATGATACTGAGAATCTGAATGAATATTAATAAAATTAGTTTTTTTCATAACATCGAAACAAACCTCGAATAAAGTGAAATTTCAATTATGATATCCTTTTAGGGTTAAATCACAAATGTGCAATCCTTATTCTAAATTCGTTAGATAGTGTAATAAATTAAAGAAGATATTTCATAATAAAGCAATTTCATTCTTTCTAATCTTTCATTTTCTTTCTTCTCCGTTCGTATTTCATTAAATTACGATTTTTGTACGAAATTTACTTCTGTAAGCCATTGGCATTTCGAATCGATGTTATTCCTGCACAATGACATTTTTCAAGTACGTTTTTTAGAAAAATTCTTTAAAATATCGCTGTACTCGTTACATTTTTTAACACAGTAAAATATCTACGCACATAGACATAAGATAAACAGACATATATCTGCAGCACTTTGACATACGCGACCGTGATATAAATCATGAATCGTATTTCTAATTTCGGTCTCTTTCTCTTTCTTCCTAAAAAGCAAATGAAATAAGAAAGAAAAAAATATTAAAATAAAATGTAAAAAGGAAAAGAAATGCTGTTCTTTCTTTTCGCTCCAAGAATAAAGAGGAAAGGCGTACAGTTCTTTTCGAGCGAATTTCCCTGCTCGCGAGGTTACAAAAGATTTCGTAATTGTATAAACTCCCGTTGAATACTCTCCTTGGTTTCAGGTCTTTTTACTGAAGCCTTATTATAAAATTATTATAAATGCAGTTTATTTCTTTCCTTTTTCTATATCCTTCTCTCCTTTCTTTCTCATAAATATTAAATCTAAAGAAAAATTAAATTAGTCGGAAAATAATAACGAAAGAGGAAGTGCTGCTTGTTGCTTTGACGTGGAAATTAATCGTTTAATTAAAAGTAGACACACATATTTGTATATAAAAGATATTATCGTTTTTTTAAAAGCTTTAATTTCGAGGCAACATTGTCCGTAGTTTTCTTCCTTGATTTTACTTTTCCTGTAATTACATGGAAACTGGCTTATGTAAGCATTACCAAGAAACATTGGGTCGCGAATAGGTCGCGTTCTGGAAGCAATTATAGCGGCAATAATAACAACAAATATCAAGAAAAGCAAATTAACGGCAAATAATACGATCGAATTAATTAAT
Organism: Dolichovespula sylvestris; assembly: GCA_918808275.2. Classification (NCBI taxonomy): domain Eukaryota; kingdom Metazoa; phylum Arthropoda; class Insecta; order Hymenoptera; family Vespidae; genus Dolichovespula; species Dolichovespula sylvestris. Next base: position 2,231,095 of record OU964968.1, read on the forward strand.
TGTTGTAATATTTTTTTATTTAACTTTTATGGCTAATAGATTTTTATTCTGTTAACACCAATTTTTATTAACATATTTTAATAAAAACGCACGCATTATGATTACACATTACTCGATATAAGAGAAATAAATGCTACGTTGAAATGAAAAGTAACTAAGAATAAGTTAATAAAAGATATTACGTCAAGCTTCGATCTCCAACGATTTTCACTTCTGTTACGACCTGACTGCGACTGACCGTCCTACGAAATAAAAGGAGCAAAGAATAGAAGGACAAATACGTAGCGGTCATATTACTACGCAGACTAAATATTTACTAACAATGCCATTACAATTTGACAATAGAATATTGTGAGTTAAATAATAATAAATAAATATAATACTCTGTAGAGTTGCCGTTTCAAAGAACCTTGATCTTGACGTGAGCACGTAGATAGTAACGGACTTTAGAAAATGCGAGAATCATTTTAAATATCGTGTTTAACACGCATTTTAAAGAAAGAGAGACGTAACAGAACTCAATTTTCAAGTTTTTTTTTTTTCGTTTTTGAGCTAATTGTTGAAAAAAATATATGTATATATCAACGCACGACTGCACACCTAAAAGCAGGGGTGAACAAATTAACCAGGAGCTACAAAACTAGAAATACTAAATCACAATAATAAAGAATTTAGCCGGTATATCCTGAATTTTGACACCACAGAAATAATAAATTACTTCTTATGAAAAACGGCCAAATAATTAAAAGAATAATTAATGCAGTCTGTAACACTCCAATTAAAACTTCTGCAAGACCATGGATAAAATCATTGGCGGAACAAACGAATATTAATGTCAAACCACCTTCAGGAAGTTTTCATCGATGGAACTCCTATCAATGTAATCATCAATAATTGCACTGATATAATAACTTTGCTATACACTAACCTTTTAAGAAAGACAAACTAAGGTATATAATATGTAAACTTAAAAAACAATAAAACCTCTGGGTGTGACCTAATTACAGATAGAATGCTCAAACTGTCTCCAATAGGTATCCGCTACGTAACCATTTTAATTAATGCTATTTTACCTATTGATTATTTTCCACTATCATGCATAGGTGCAACATATATATATATATATATATATATATATATATATATATATATATATATATTTCTATAAAACCTCGGGAAAAATCCCAAGTTACTACATTCACACAAAGCTATCCCACAACTCCCAATTTTATAAAAAATAATCGATAAAGTAATACACAAAAGAATCAGTACCATTGTTAATAGTGAACAGCTAATACTAAATCAAACAATTAAATCCCAAGAAGAATATAAAAATTTAAATATATATTTATCGCATAGACAAATATTATAAGCACTAGAAGAAAAAAATACTATTTCGTACTCTTCATTTAGGTCGAGAAAGCCTTCGATAAAGTTTGGCATCTTCTATGTAAAAATCGAAGGTACTATCTTAGATATCTATTATAATATACACTGAAGCTAGTGTACCAGAAGGACACATATTTGGACTGTCACTTTATATCATCTACACCAACAGTATTCTTACTTTCTAAAATACTCAAATATGAATATTTGCAGGTGTCAAATACAATAAAATTAAAATGAACGTTATTAAATTTACCCTAATTCATTTCACATTACGAAAAGTTTGCAAACTGTAAACTCAATAATAGCACAATATCACTAACTAATACAATAAAATATTTAGGATTACTGCTGGATAAGAAAATCAACCAATTGGAATCAACGTGTCAAGTCAAAAATAAATCGTATTATATTAGTTAAATAATAAATGGATTGACTTATGTTTAGAAAATCCAAATTTAGCTAAAATGACAAAATAATATTATACATAAGCATAATTAAACTAATATGAATCTATGGATTTTAGCATTGGGGAATAGCAGCTAGATCGCATATAAAAACAGTGGAAAGTATGCAAGAAAAAATTCTTCGTAAAATCATAGACGCATCCTGATATGTTATAAATTATGACATTCGCAAAGCTTTATAAATCTCCGTTATAAAAGAAGAAATCATGTGATTTACGAGAAAACACAAGACCAAAGTCGAAGATCTCATAAATCCCTTAGAGGAAAATTGCTACGCCAGGACAACTAGAAGACTGAAATGCAAACATCGTTTAGATTTAATATAACTTCGAACTTTATCACACAAAAATACATAATTATGAATATAACGATGCATATGCATACGCACATATGACTCTCACAGAGCTTGTATAGCGTAAGCCAAATGTTATTTTTGTTAATATCATGTTAAATATTTATTAATATTATCTATAATAAATAAATACAAATAAATAATGATACATAAAAAAATAAATTTGTTCACTCAGTATACGCTGTCAACATTTTACTATACATTCAATCGATCAAACAATATGATCCCACAATCAGTTTCTTTCACTCAGATGTTTCTCTTTATACATGCTAAATCGAAATCAAATACACGAAATTCTTTTCCCTTACTTTTCTCGTACTTTCTAGAATTTTATTACTATCTCGACTGCTGTCAAATGTTTTATAGTACTATACATATTTCATAGTAAAGTTTCAACGTTGGCACCGACTAAATTCGTTCGTAGCAAAACTCGAGACAATATTTATCAACGTATATATACACACTATCTATGTACGAATATTTGTACAAAACTAGAGCAAATCCTTATCCATGCAAAAGTATGTTCGACATACGGTAGAAGAGATTAAATCTCTTCAAAAGAATAAAACGTGAATAAAAATTACTGAACGATCTTCGTTTTGGAAGAAAAAAAGGACAAGAGAAGAGAGAAAAAACGAGTGAAAAAATTATAAGTTTTCTTCTTCGAATTTTTTTTCTTCTTTTCCGAGTAGCAGTACTCACGAGAGATCCATAAATCTACTTTATTCGAAATCCGGCCGCCTTCCCTTTCCGCTTTCCCTGTTCACCTCGAAGCTCCGGCCATCCTCTCGAGAGACTCTCGAGCAGACCTGCATAATTTAACCCTCATTAAGTGAACGGATCGCACGGGCGCTCTTAAGCCCTTTGCCTCACCTCCCGAACCTAACCCCACTCCTGAACTAATCGTTCGGGCCGACTGTACCGGCAAAAAGTAACGCGGTTCACCCATCTACACGTGATCTGCAAAACCGTACACGTCACGCGACGTGTCCCGTGCGGCCGACAAAACCGCAAGATTCGTCGCATTACGTTCTCTATAACTCTCGATCCTTCCCTTAACCCTTCTTCTCCTCCTCATCTCCCTCGCTGTTGCCATACCTTTCATCCTATTTCTCCTTCCACCAATTCCACTCTCTTCGTAATCGATTCAGACACGTCACTATCATTCGCTGATACAGGGAAATAAAAATTATGCAATTTTTAAGATGGACAATATTATATTATAGCTTTAACGATATAACAGATATAGACTTCTAATGAATATGTTTTATATCATATACAATAATTCGTTACGTATCATGTACAATAATTAGTTTAATACATTATATTTAATATAACATTGAATATAATGAAATATTCACTTTTGTAATTTCTTATTTAAATACATGAAAAACTTAGTAAATATTATTGGATAAGTTATTTATTAATACAATAAATAATCTGTTTATTAAAACAGATTTTATATTTTCAAATTTTGAGTTGTAATAATGATATTTGACTAATAATAACTCCAGAGAAAGTAAGTACTTGTCCTGTTGATGTTAGTCAGACAAGAACTATAATTAAAGCCAAGTTCCTAGCTAGGCGCTCGCCTCACTTCCTTTAGTAACATAGACGAAGATTTGACAAGACTCAGCTTATTATCTTATCTCCGAATACACTTATTTGCCTAGAAATCTCCAGACAAAAGCATTCACTTCGAGGCAGAATATTTCATATTTCTTCCCTTTATATTTTAATTTATACTTCGTGAGTATTTATACTTCGTATACATAGTTACATTTCAATAAAAATCATTCATTATGCTAACTAAAATTATTATATGTATGGCCATTGTGGCCAAAATGATTTTTTCTTTTTTATTTATATATTTAATTTATCCGAAAATGAAAGTAACTTCAACATGAAAAAAAGGAAATATTTTAGTTACAAACTCTTTCTCTATTCAATTGAACGTCAGCGTGGATCTTTTTGTTAGAAGAAAGAATCTACATACGTTTTATTCTTCTTCTTTTTCTTTTCCTTCTTCTACTTCTTCTTCTTCTCCTTTTTCTTCTCCTTTTTCTTCTCCTCTTTCTTCTAAGAATTGATGCGAGTTCGTATTTCGGAGATAGTTGAAGAGAAAGCAAGAACGCTTCTCGGGATAGTACAGCGTAAAAGTTTTTCTTCGAAGCATAGAGCAACATATAGATGTGTACTAGTGCACGCGAGCGACGCGAGTATGTATGTGTAAGTCCTACAGTACCTACGCCAACGTGTACCTACGCCTTGTGAATCGGATTTATGTATGTGCGGTATTATACGTGGAAAAAGAAGAGAAAAAGGGAAGAAAAACTTTACGAGACCTCGTCACCCCCCGTAATCTTCCTATAAAAGCTAGTCTTCCTTTCTATTTCATCCTCTTTTTCTTCTCTCTCAGCAAGTACCCAAACGGGAACTTGCAAATTGGATAGAAAGTTCGAAAATTGTGCGTTAACGGGCGATTTATTCGGAGCTAGTAACCGAATAATCTACGATGTTCGTCGTTAGAGTACCTGCTTAATCGTTTCTTCTATATTTTTTGTTTTTCTCTCTACTTTTTTAAATATATAATTAAAATCAATTTTTATTATCTTTTTTATTTTGCTTCTATTATTTTTTTTCTACACAAGAATTTCGTTTCATTATTGATCTATTGAGATTCGACAGTTTGTGGTTATTTCAAAATGTCAAAAACAATAACGCGCGATATTTTTGAATTGTTTCATAGTTATTATTCATAGAATATGGACAGAATATTCTGTTTCGTTGCAGGACACATTTTGTTCGTCGAAGAGGGTAACGAGCGGAGATACTCACGGCAGATGCAACGGTCTGCCGGATTCGAGCTGTACAAATAATCAAAGTAAACTTTTTCGACATACGGCATATACCGGAATTACCATCGTAAACTCTCGTATTCACAAGAAGAGCCAGGCCAAAATTAAGAAGACACACGCCGACGTTAGCAGCCGTACGCGTTGGCTCTAATCTAAATATTTTCCTTCGTAGCCGTCCTCGAAAACAATCAGCCATTGTTTATAGCCGTAGAACGAATCCTTTCTTTCGCGAAGACTATATATAAAACCGAGGATATCGGCCAGTTAAAATCTCTCTTATGATTTATCGGTCCAAGAATTTTTGATTATATAATTTTTTATAAATTAATCATAAATTTGTTTAAATAGTAATAAAAATAGTATTCAATTATCTTGAAATATTATGGTTAAAGTGGCTGAAACCTCTAACACGTGATCTAGTGTATAACATTTTGATTAAATACAAATTATTTTGAAACTGAGCTGATATTAACAAACAGAACGTATATAAAATTTATACGATACGTAAATAGATAAATCGATAGATAATTATAATGTTGAATTACCAAAATCCTATTGAATTATATCAGATTTTCATTTGAAATGAAAAACATCAATTAAAAATAACTCGATTTATACAGGTTGATTGATCTTTTTGTAGATCATGGTTTCCTTCTTTCTATCTTTCTCTTTCCCTTTTTCTTTTTCTTCTATTCATTCTTGTTTTCGCGGAGTTAAGAGCTTTTCATACGATCGTTTCTTTTCAGGAAAAATATAACAGAAAGCAGAAAAATTATGTAGATCTTTCGCAAGGACGATACCCCAATCCAAGAGGCATAAAGGCACACTTCATGACCCCACATTCGGTATGCAATGTTAACGATAATGACGTCTTTTTTCTTCTCTCGGTATTTACCATAGCTCGAATCACGTAATCTTCTACTTAACGACGAGTTAAAAAAAGAAAGAAAGAAAGAAAGAAAGGAAAGTCCTCTTGCCGCACATCAATGCCAACTTCTGAATAAAAATTTATATTTCCAAGTAATTTATACCGTGCTTTCTATTTCAATAGAAAATATATTCTGTTTTTTCTCTTTTTCTTCCCAGATGTCGATCTTTCTTTTTGTGAATCATTGAATTGTACGATCTACGGAGTCGCGGAAATATTCTCACACTTTTTCTACATCGAACAACCTCGTTCGTTCTCTTCTTTTCTTCTCTCTCTCTCTCTCTCTCTCTCTCTCTCTCTCTCTCTTTCTTCCTTTCTCTCTTCTTTCTCTCTTTTTACTTCTCGTATCATCTTCGACTTTGTCAGGAACTCTTCTCGGAACACTAAAAACAAGCCAATTAAATGAAATGAAAGCGGATCGTTTGAGTTTAATGTTAATTAGAATTAATTAAAAGGAATGCACTCCCTACGTTAAAGTTCGCGCTATTTTTAAGAATAAATAGGATTACGCAACAGAAATCCTGTACATCTACAAGAAAAATCGATTGGAAACGTTGACCATTTGACCTGATTCTATCCTTCGTAAGATCGATATGATTACGAATTCAGTACGTAAATGTATTATCCTTTATTCGTGGAAATTGTAATAATCGAAAATGTAGATATTTTCTTGAACGAATTCATTATTACGTAAGCGAATTTAATTATGTATTTGTTTTTTTTATCTTCAGGAATTTAGTGAGAAATAAATGAACACGGACACTTAATTTCCTAATAAAAATAATTTGGGAATGATGTTAGAATACATTATAGAAGAAATCGATGTGCATGAGAAATAATCTGTAAAGTGAAAAATATTTCATGTGATCATTTCCTTTTTTTTTTTTTTTAAATTTGATAATTAAAAAAAATACTAAATTGGAAAATGTCTAACAAACAATATTTAGAGAGAATTTATTTGTGGATAAAATGTCATTGAAGGTTTTAATTCGAGATTTTTCAACAGGTTCAAATAGACTAACAGGTAAAGTGAAATTGTCACCTAACCTTGTCAGCTTGAACATAGACAGCGACCTCTTTGACTTCCGGTAAAACAATTCCTAGCCCAAAGTACGAAAGACGGTTTACCTTGTGCTCGAACGTCCGAAGCAGATAATGGCTTTGTTGTTTTACGGATCGATCGATCGAACCTTCTTCTCGTACTCTCGGGTATTCCAATGTCTCACTCTTCTCTCTCTCTCTCTCTCTCTCTCTCTCTCTCTCTCTCTCTCTCACACACACACACACACTATTTCTTTTTTCTTTCTCTCCTTTTAGAAACTCGTAATTCCTTCTGGCACGGGTGATAAGTCACCGGAAATGCACAGAATCGGCAGTATGAGAAATGAGATGGGATTGATATCAAACTTTTCGTACCTATTTTATAAACCTTTTAAAGAGGACACCAAAGTCTAATTATTTATTTTACAAATTATCAATCTAAGATAGGTAGAGAAAGAATTCAAGCGATTGATAATTTTCTTTTCCGCCTATTTCATTAATCTGACAAAACGATTTCTAAGTAAAAAAAAAAAAAAAAAAAAAAAAAAAGAAAGGAAGGATCTCGTCCAATTATTTTAGATTATTGATTATCATAAAGTTACGATCACTTTCAAATGTCACGAATATATGAAAAAGAAAACAGATCTGAGCAGATCCACTTCAGGATTGGTCTTGTGGAATGTCGAGGATTTAAGAACAGAGGGAGAGAGAGAAAGAAATAGAGAAGAGAGGAATCAAGTCCAGAGCCACTTGTTATTCGAAGTGTATACTCACACGGACGTATCTGTTCACCGCCAAAGATCGAAAAAGGACGTCGGCTGTCTTGGAGGTTAATGTTCCTCCCTTCCTCCCTTCAGCCCTCCTCTCACAATTTCTCACACTCTCTTATTTATCCCCCCCCCTCTCTATCTCTCTCTCTCACTCTCTTCTTCTCATAACCATTCTCAGCTATCACGACTGCCAGCTGAGAGAGTCTCCGTGTGCAACGGAAGGACTGCGGCTGAACTAACTTTCCATACGTAGAACACGGTAACGCGAATTAACTCCTAACTACTCTTCTTAACCATCTACCGGCCTGGTTTAGTTCCAAAGTGGTGGTTTCATACACGCTGTATCTACGATGTTAGGTATTTCCGAGTGTCTGCCGACGAGCCTTAGAAATTTTCGAAGGAAGAAGATGCCCTTAAGAGACCAGGTAAAAAGAGAGAAAGAGATAATAATTTTTTACTCCGTTTTATAACCATCGTTATAAAACGATGATTAATTAGATTTTCAGAAAAATCGTTGTTATAGAAAAAGGCCCAGACAGCCTCGTAGTAGTTAATGAAATAATATCGTATTTGTTTTCTCTACATTACGTAGATTTTGCATAACGTATCAGCTTTATTCATAGAACATCCATTGAACTTCAAAACGGTCATAATTTATAAAATAATATCGGCATCAATTATTAACACTAGAATTACCGCACCAGTCAAATTGACAGATTTTTCAATTTCATTATAAAATTCCTATTTCGTGTTAAATTTTTTTTCGAATTGATGCAATGACCTTTGCAGCATTAAGTAAAGGTTGTATAAAATGAATTTTATTTTTAAATAATTTACACAGAATTCGAGTAATTTTTCTGTCCTACCTACTTCTACAAAAACCAGTTAAAATGACTGGTCTAAAAAAAAACGTAAAAACAGAATATTTTTTTTTATTTATTAAATTATTACCATCTTATAAAAAGTATTTAAGGTTATGGAATTACAACTATTTAATGCCAACTATAAAAAATATAATATAATTATGATAATAACATCTATAATAATACTAACAAGTATAACTGGTATTTTTCAAAGTGAAAAAAAGTCTTACAATCTGTTTCCTGAAATAGATACCGTTGATTAGATATTTAGATGGATCTTCTGGCTTTTTGTTACAATATTTTTTCTAATGCCACGACTTATCTGGCGATAATACATAGAGATAGAAACATGCTATAGGTAACGTAACTACTGGCTCATTGTTACAATATTCTTTTCTATGCCACAACTTATCTGGCAATAAAACATAAAGAATGCCGTAGGTAACATAACAATGCTAATCGATACTGTTTCATGCGATCATTCTGTGTACCACAGTCGTTGGAAGAGGATCTAATTTTTTGTAACATAACGATATTTTATAAGTACAAAAAATGGCAAAACGTATAAAAACCTCGGAACTTTTGCTGAAATTAGACAATATTCCAATGGAATGTTCTGATATCGAGGATGAAGATAGTGAATTCGAAGAAAATGAAATACTTTATCGTGAGAATAGTGATAATGAGATTGTAGACCATGAACAAACAAGTTGAGGAGTCTTCGGACAGTGAATTAGAAATTATTATTATATATGTTATTATCATGATTATACTGTATTTTTTATAGTTGTAATTCCATAACCTTAAATACTTTTTATAAGACAGTAATAATTTAATAAATAAAAAAATATTCTGCTTTTACGTTTTTCTTTAAGACCAATCATTTTGACTGGTTTTGGTAGAAGTAGGTAGAATTTTTTTCGGTAGATCTAATGATAAAGAACTTGTTCGAAATTACAATCGACTGGATTCGTTACAAGGTTAAAATTTTTATACCGTTATTCATATCATCATTATATTAGTTAAGTCTTATTCGATTAACATTTACGTTCATAATAGTACTACTATCTTGGTGTGAATCACACTTCATGAAACTTGTAATTTCCGTCCTATAATATCATCAGGGTCGCTAACAATAAGATTCGAATAGCTATACAGTATAATGATGCAAGAGAGACAGAAAGCCATTGGTCGAGATATATTCGAAATATCAAGATTAACAAAAATCAAACCGTTGCAACCAAAATAAAAGAGCTTTATGGAAATGAAAATTTATTTATATTCTTCATTATAATATAGTCTTTGCGACAAAAGACGGACATTCTTTCCTTAGTATTTGATGCATTTTACATTATGACAACCTGAAACATTTTGATCCTTACTAAATTCGTAAGTTATCGAAATACTCTTCGTAAATAACGATCACGTATAGATTGTCCATCGGGCATTATGACCTTCATAGCGCCCATAAAATTCTGACCCTTTTCCCATCTTCTCCACGATTCCAGATCTGAAGGATCTTTTACGAGTTTCTCGATGACAATGTTGGATATTGAACTCGATTTTATGACTAATGGAACATGGAATCACATCCCGTTGAATTTTCGTGGATACCCGTATGATCGGCGTTAAGTGGATGAATCGGGGCGAATCTTTTAGAGCCACGGAAGTGTACGTAGGGGTTTCACAAATTGCCATCTACGGCAGTATTATCGCGAGAACGGTTGGTCTACCACATAACTCGTAAAAATCCAAAGAAAGAATTTTACGTCTATTACATGAGAGCGATATATTTTCGAGCGTCTCTTTTCATCCAATTAACTAGCATATTTCACCGAATTCCCGTTTGTAAACGTATATATATTAATTCATTGAAATGAAAAGTTAATTTACTCCTTGCATAAATTTTGAGTCAATTGAGTTTGTTTCGAATAACCGTCGTCTCTTATTCTATAATAATTACTTTACAAAATAAACGTTTATTTTATATCCTTCTAATTATTTAAAAGATTTAATTATTTAAAAAGAAAAGTAACTTTTTTAATCAGTTACTCATACTTATCAATAAATCACTGTAATACTTATTAAACTTATTCAAAATTATTTGAAGTATTTATTTTATAAATTATGGCAATCATCCTACGTTCGCATTAACTATACATACTAATCTATACCTATCCTTACTACTTTATCAAATATATTAAGCGTATTATACTTATATTAAGCAGATTATTAATTCCTTGTTAAAGACCCGATCGTACGGAGGGGATACATACACACACACAGACGAGCACAACTATGCAACGTGTTGGCGGCTATGGTTGGAGGCTATGGCTATGGAAGCGAGGAATTCAAGATGGTCTCTTCATGATTGGAAATCTGCCGTTCATCAATCCGATCTTTTCATCGCGTGGCGATAAATGAAAAGTATGGACGTACCTACGAGTTTCAGAGGGATAGTAGAGTGGACAGGTGTTCATGGTACTTCCAGGAAATGTTCATGTTGAAATCTCTTTCTTCTTGTTCTTGCTCCATCTTGTTTCTCTTCGTCTCCTCACGTCGATCTTTTTAACTATAAGTTTGTAAACCTCTCGTTAGTCGTTTACTTACTCGTTAAATTTTACGTGTGTTACGGTCGAACACTTCGCGTTAATATATTTACATTTTCATACATATCTTTTTCTTTTTTTTCATCTAGCACAGGTACTGTAGGAATATATATATCGTTGTTATAAAATATGAATAAAAATTTCCTTTCATTTGATGTTGAGAGAAAGAAGAAAATAGCAGAGAAAAAAGAAAGTAACTCTGCCGTAGAAAACAACGAATCATTTTTATCGTCAAAATATTCTGTATTTCGTTCGTGCGTTTAATACCGTGAAAAAAACGACCTTTTTTCTATTTATTTTCATTTGGCCGTTCTCCTTATATACGTCTTACGGAAATTCCGAAAGGGTCTTTCGAAAAGCAGTAAGTCGGGTGGCAATACACGTGTTTCTCGCTACTGCCGCTTGTAAAGCGAACAATTAAAACGATAGACATCGCATCAGAGCAAAGAATAAAGCTGAAGGTCTTTGTTCTTATTCTCACTCGACATCATATAGAAATTTGTTTCATGTTGCGCCAAACCGTTCATTCTTCGTCAACGTCATTTCGAAAGGAAAAAGAGTAAAAGAGCATAAGAGAGAAAGAGAAAGAGAGAGAGAGAGAGAGAGAGAGAGAGAGAGAGAGAAAGAGAAAGAGAGAAAAAGAGAAACGATGATAAAAAAAAAAGTAAGAATAATTATGCATATTTATATATAGCTATCCATATTATTATGTATCTATATACATATAATATATATTAACTAACAGAATAATTTAGCAACGCTATCGCTAACTCATTAACCAATTCGGACTAAATAGAACAAGAGAGAAAGAGAGATACGGTACCGACATTGAACGTGCGCACAGGACGAGACACGGCAAGGGACGAATACCTATAATTCATTAACAAAGACTGGCGATCAACACGGTTGGTACATGTCGTATTAACGGTACGTCGAGGACAATATCGTCGTTGACGGACGAGCCTAGATCACGCGGATAGCTCTAGTTTAGTAATCCCTTCCCCTCCTCCTTTTCACCTAATCACAAGTTCTCCATCAATTATCTAGAAAATATAGGTTAATTTCGAATACATGTATGTAATTAGAATCTATTTATTTCGAAATTTGAAAATTTGCAAGTTCTCTCTCTCTCTTTCTCTCTCTCTCTCTCTCTCTCTCTCTCTCTCTCTCTCTCTCTCTCTCTCTCTCTCTCTCTCTCTCTCTCTCTCTCTCTCTCTCTCTCTCTCTCTCTCTCTCTCTCTCTCGATATGTAACAAACGAGTTGAGTCGGGTGGAGTCGAGTCGAGTAATGGAGTATCGCGATAATTTAGGTACCTTCGAGTTTTATACCAGCACAACTACCCCTCTTTTTCTTTCTTCCATCCTCTCTCTCTCTCCCTCTCTTTCTCTTTCTTTCTCCCTCTTTCCCTCTTTCCGTTCATCATAATAACACGACGGCCATTAGAGAAGAAAGCCATGTTTATAAGAGCGGCTGGCGTGACTCGATCGCTTTTGGTCTTTCTAGATACCCCAACGTCCTCCCACTTTTCATTTCCCCCTCCTCGCACCCCACGAAAACGTCAGAACGCACGAGCGACGACTTTTGAAGCACCGTGTAAGCCGTACTTTACGAAATGGCCGATAAATCCATCGCCGGTGCTTATCGGCGTTATTTCTTTTCGCTGCCAACCGTCCATAGTCGTTCACCCGTACGTCGATCCCCGAATCAATTTACAATTTTATTCCTTCTCGTCTACGTGTACTTTTGCTCCAACAATATTTCGCTATTGATCGTTCTTTGTTTTTTTTTTCATTTATTGCCCAGACTTTTCTATCAAATTTTTTTTCTTTCCATTATTTTAAATCGTCAGTTTGAATTGTCAATTAATAATAATTTAACGTAATCAATTAATTAATAATTTAACTTATATATTTTATTACACTGTATTACTATTTTTTATCGTCTTATATTAGCTTTCTATTTTATTGATAAGAAGTTGTGTGTGTGTGTGAGAGAGAGAGAAAGAGAGAGAGAGAGAGTCATCGATCCAAGTATGTTAACATAAAAAGCAAAAAAAGAACTGAAATACAGAACGTAACACCGGCATGTTTTCCTATCTTCTCGCTTCGACAATCATCGGACCCACCTTCCTTACCTTTTATTGCGAGCTTTCTCGACACGAGCTTTTTCCGTAACGTTGTTTATAGATTTCCAATAAGAGTTATGGTATTCGATAGATATCGCTTTCGAACAAACAAATTTATAGATCGTCAAAAAGAAATTCTTCTTTCTTTTCTCAAGAAGATCGAGATAGCGTTTCTTCATTTTTTCGCATAAAGTTAAGTGTTTCAGTTTTATCAAATGTGAGAAACATGTCGTGGAGAGAAACGAGACACCCTGTATATGGGCGTCTCCCTATCCAGTTTCAGAAGATTCACGTGGAAGAGTCGAAACGTTTGAACCTGGTGATTGCTGAATCGTGATCCGAGTCGTAAGATAGGATATCGCGTCGGTCTCATTAGCGTGGGCTCTTTCGAATGCAGAAAATACAACGACGTTTCTCGTGTTGACGAGAAATTTTCTTATCCACAAAGCTTATCACATAGTAGACATACTAATGAGTTTGAATTAAACGAAGAAACGAAAAAAGGGAACATAAATATCACTTAGTTCGATCTCTTCCCATTTCTCTCACTCAACCTCTTTTTCTACGGTTTATTTGTTTCTTTTGATGAGGAGATAAGATTCTAATATGGTTAAATTAAATATCGTGTTACGTTGTATGCATGCAAAACATACGTGTTTATTAGTTTTATTGGCCAACATGAAATGAAAAACAATAACAAATGAAGTTTGGTTTGATATTTTTTCATAGAATAAATTTTTACTGTTTATAAGCCCACATAAATATCAAAATACGTAATTTACTTCGATATACAGGATTAAATATTTCACGAAAAGTTTCTCTACCTTGGTATGTACATACATATATACATAGATGTTCAGATGCGTCGGAGTAATTTATTTCTACGAGCGAGGCAGTCATATTTCAAAGGCCCGCGAAAAACATCAACTAGCGATTTTATTTACGAGAAGTAATAATTTATTTTGATAATTATTTATCAAATACTATGACACCTGCGATAGCCAAATATGGAAAACGTATTCTTGAGTAAGTACTTACACGTACAAGTATTGCATTACTCGTTTTTCCGTCGTTTTATCTTATGGCTAAAAAAAGATAGCTATCATTTGACCATTTCCTACATTACGTAAAATCTTATCTCTAGTTAACTTATAAAATATTATATCATTAATATGCCGTAATTACGTATATTGTAATATAGGAGACACCGAAAATATATTTACATGTACATACATTAATTAATTAATTGGAAGATACACACATATATATATATATATATATATATATATATATATACATACAAGTAAGAATCATCTACATAATCGAAAGTAAAACTTCAGATGTCGATTGCACACATAGTAAGACCGACAAATAATGAATAGGTTAGTGGATAGTCACCAATTCGATGCGTCACGAAGCACGTGACCGTTTGCCTCGTACTATGATACTCGTAACTCACTATCACGTTAGAGAGTAAGAGAGATAGAAGGGGCTCAGTGCACAGAACACTGTATGTACATATCTAGTAGTATGTACTATCCATACAGGTATAGGATGGTAGGAGTCGACTGCATCAGCGCTGGAAATTGGAAACCATATCGCGGAATATACAAATTATTATGCCATTATGGCATAATGGGAGAGAAGATGCCTTTCGGTCCACAGGGAGAGTGAGACGCACGGATGCGACTAGGAAGTGGATTAGGTAAATGAGGGAGAGAGAGAGAGAGAGAGAGAGAGAGAGAGAGAGAGAGAGAGAGACTCGCGTCAATTAAATTGCTCTCCTCGATAGCATCACGAATGAAATTATTATATTTTCGTATACATGATGAAAATGAATAAGTAATAGAAATACTTATGAAAAAGATATGTAGGTAAAAGTAGAAAATAATTTTATCCTTTAATTAATTGATACTATTATAATGGAAAATCTTTTCGTTATTTCGAAGAATAAAATATCGAACAGATAAAAATTTTCAATAAAATTTCATATTCTACTTTATTTTATTTTTACTTTTTTATTAATCGACGTTTTTGAAACGAACTTTTCGCGATCGTTGCAGCCTCGGTGAGTCACGTTTTACCAGCAAAGAGAAGAAATAAAATCAAATAAAAATAAAACGAAAGAAAGGTATAATAAGAGAAAGAAAGAAAAATGAAGAAATAAAAGAATAGAAACGACTTTGCGTCTCCACCTGGTGAAACGAGGCTTCTCACGTCAGGAGGTCGCAGTTATTCTTCGTGGTAGGAGTAGTCCACAATGACGAAGGCTGCATGGGCCCAGCGTACGAAAGCTGGACCGGAGGCAGTCTGTTTATTGAAAAAAGAAAAAAGAGAGAAAACTTAAAAGCGAAGAGAGCCGACAGAAAGAGGAAGTTTATAAGTCTCTCTCACGCGGAGTTGCGAAGCCTTTCGCGTCCTTTCCTCCACCATTCACTCCCATCCCTCCTCACCCCTCATCTCTCTCTCTCTCTCTCTCACTCACTCTCTCATGGACCCCCGAAGTGCGAACAGTCGAGCCATGAAAAGTCATCATAAGAAAGAGGCTAAAGGTGTGAGGTGTTAAATACAACCAATGTGGTAACCACGCATCGTGAAAAAGAGTTAAGCTGACGGCAGCTTCATAAAAGCGACTTATTCATTCCTACGCACCAACGAATTGTAAGACAAAGAAAAAAAAAACAATGCAGTGATCGAATACTCGCCAATACAACGACAGTTATTTAAACAAATGCCCAGCAGGAATGCTAATATAATTATGAAAGCAATCTTTTGTTCGTAATCATGGCTACAGAGAGTGCCTTATTTTGTATTTTCTTTTTATAATTTTTTTCATTTTGTTTTTTGATAATTTAGTATAAGAGTCTACCCCGTGTCATGTTACGCGAATCTTTTTATCTTCTCGTTATCTCGCTCATATGATTTCGTATTTTATTCTTAAGTGAACATCTATACTAATGATACTTCATCGCCATTTGCGATAACGATTATTATATCATTTCAAAGAAACGATCAAGTTCATTCAATAACTTTAACAAGTTATTTATTAATTTCAATTAACCTTATTTCATTATTAAACACTCACGCTTTCGAGTTCTTTACGAAAAAAGAGTACGCTTTAAGCAAAAAAAAAAAAGCAAATAATTCCTTAGTTTATAACTTCGTACCAGCTTTTTCGTACTGCATTGTTTCATTTTTCTTCACTTACTTTTTCGATTTTTGATTCTGTTCGTTTATTACCAACGTGCTGTGCCTTTGTTGGTCGTTCTATTTAGTAAAGCAAAAGAAGTACGGCAGTTAAAACCGAATGAAAACTTAATTTTTCCATTTCTTTCTACCCGAACAATATATTTCTATTGAAACTATATATTTAATATTAGATTTGTTAAAGAATACGATGTATTAACATTATGAACGTTATTTTCCAAATAGTATTATCCTAATTAAAAATATAACTTTCTCTTTTTATTATTGACGAAAAAAATAGTTAAATGTTATTTGTCGGAAATCATTAAATCATTCTCGGAGTTAATTTAAAATTGAAGATGTTTTAACGCGAAGAAAGAATTCGGAAATTCGATTATAAATAATCTTGAAGAACGCGGAGTGTCGAGAAGGAGAGTGTGTCCTTGTAAACGGGACATCTGCTTCTCGAGGGCAACGGATAAACCAATCCTGCAACATTCCCATTTGGCAAGAGAATCGGATTACCCGGTGCGCTCGCCTTGTGCCGTCTAACGAAAGCTGAAACTCACTTACCGTTGTCTCCCTTTTGTCGACGGTCCGCAAGGAAAATCACCGTGTCTCTGTACGTCGTTCGAGAACTTTACGTTTGTGCTCGCGTATGCGCATGTGACTCAATATTTCACGGTTTTACGCCCGCGAAAATTGTGTCACTTCATTTTACTCTCTATCTTCCTCTCTCTCTCTCTCTCTCTCTCTCTCTCTCTCTCTCTCTTCTTCTTCTTCTTCTTCTTCTTCTTCTTCTAATTCTTCTTCTTCTTCTTCTTCTTCTTCTTCTTCTTCTTCTTCTTTCAGAGGAAACAATATCAAAATGTTCATTTAAAAAAAAATATTATACAATTAATTTTACAAATAACGTTGAAATGCATTACGTCAACTATTTTTGCTTTATTTACTTCAAGTGAAAATAATTCATTGTTTGCGCTGCTAAGAGTATAATTCTCTTCAGAAAAATTCGAAAAAGACTTGGATACCTGTCTTCCACGAGCTTGATCCAAATGCTCATCGACTTTGACTCTTCTCGTTATACCACGAGGACCGGATTCATATTTTTTTTTCTATTTAGTTTTACATACTATATCAATCGATGGCAACCAATATCGTGTTTCCTCTCTCGTTAACGATATCTCTTCTTTCCTTTCCTTTTCTGCTTCTCTCTCTCTCTCTCTCTCTCTCTCTCTCTCTCTCTCTCTGTCTCTGTCTTTCTCTGTTTTTTTCATTCTACCTTTTTTTTTTTAAAAATTGTGGTCAAGCCAAATATTTGAGTGGATTTCTTTCTTTCTCTTTTTCTCTCCCTTTTTCTCTTTCGTTCTGTTTTTTCCTCTTAGGCTTTTTATTTTTCCATTTTCTTTATTATACTGAACAATGTTTACAATTCGCAATATAAAATATCACATTTCTTTCTTCGTGTTATCTCACTGATAGTTTAACTGATTCGGTTGTGAATTTTTATTACTTTATTTATGACATCGAAGTTATTTTTATTCCTTTTAGGTATGGGTTTCATATACTTTCCATTTTATAAATCATACACGTGTGCGAGATAGGAAAAAGCGTCGAACATTCTTGATGTCTATTTTAAAAACGACCGATTGGATAATATCCTTCTCAGAAAAAATATCCAACACGTACTTATGTCGTACGACATAGATTTAACGTTATCGAAAGAGAAGGGTCTTAAAAAGCTATATACTTATCGATGTTATCGTACCTTTCGAAGAAGAAACGATATCGGAATCTTTTGTCATGATGCCGTTATTAATAATACACTCGGGAATGAAAGAGACAAGGACCATTTTGGTTCGTAAACTGTATTCAAAGGTACGCCGACGTAAATCGAATTGAGTTAACTGCGTGTGCCTCTTTCTTTGTCAAGCTAGATCACCGTGAAGTGTTTACGAATTCGGAGTATAGCCGTGACGACATGCGATACTACATTAGTCACGTTTTAATACTATAAGTGAGGAAATAAAAAATGTTAATAAGTTTTTAAAAATTTCCATTTACGCGTATATGTCTATTCGCAGTAATTAAAATTAATAAAAATTATACATTCCGTACATGTCTATTTATATCGGATCTAATTTATACTATAGAATATGGGGCTCGGTCGAACTAATTTATTCACTTAATAAACAGTAAAATTTATTATAATTTTTTTCAAAATAAAAATTGACTTTAACGATGACTTTACGGTCATATATTATTCCAAAGTGTTATTTTAATCGATTGAAATAAGAAGCTTTTCTTGAAGTCTCGACCGAAGATACTTAAACGGTAAGAAATTCGATATACGCATAATTATTAAAGGAAAAATTGTTTGTAAACTTTCTCTTAAAGTTATATGATAGTATTTGAACTCTTTGTATCTCTGCTTCGATCCGTTATTTTTACAATACTTGCACCGAGTGAGAAGAAAGAAAGAGTATCCTTTTGTCTTGCCTTAGGCTCTAAGTCATCGCTTGTTTAGAGTCTGTGCCGAGATAACGACCGGAGGTGTCTCGAAAGACGTCCGAAATTACAGACGAAGTCTCGTTTTCTTCTCTCTCGATAATAATGGTACGATAGGATTTCGTCGAAATCGGAGAAGATTAGAGAAAAGAAGACAGCCTACTCAGTGAGAAATGCCATGGAGATCCGAACGAAGTACTTTCTCCCTCTCTCTTTCTCATCCCCTCTTTATCTCATTCTCTCGCTCTCTCTCTCTCTCTCTCTCTCTCTCTCTCTCTTTCTCTCTCTCTCTATCTATCTCTCAAGAGCCACTTAATTATACTTACTTCATAAAGAGAGATTTCTGCATGTATTTACATATACCTAAAGTCAAAAGTTGTATATACTCTAAAATTTCTAGATGCATTTCAGTTTGTCTTGTACGTATAATCATTCTATATTACTGAAAATAATAATTATATTTCAGGATTAAAATGATAATGTCATAACTTTTCACGATGCTTGTATACAAACATGCAAATATGTGTGTGTGTGTGTGTGTGTGTTTGTGTGTGTGTGTTTGTGTGTGTGTGTACGCACATACACGCATATACATATATACTTACTCCGTAAATTGTGAACTCTACTCGTGCGAGTAAGCTCGCGTTTAAAGATCCGAGTTTTAGTGCACCGTGTAATAGGCACAGTTAGTATGTGCATACGCGTTTTTCCTCAGCAAGGAAACAAGCCGTGTTTAATGCTCCGATTTTACGCATTTCCTAGTATGTATGTATGTACTTACACGCAAGAGGTGCGCGATACGTGGATATCTAGCCATTCATGGAAAGACATCGTTGGAATGATGTACTTTAAATTCAAGCATTTATTACGCTTCCTTCTCGACTGCCGCAGCAACCATTGGTGCTGAAATATTTATTCACGGTTTTATTTCAAAGCCGAACGGACGAATATCTTACGTGACTCGCGCATGATTTTAAAACAACATTGCATTTTCTTCTCGATCCATATATTTCGTGTCACCACTTTCTTTTATTTTTTTGTTTACGCGTCCCTTTTATTTTTTTATTTATAATATTATATTTATATTTTTAGTATTACGGATTATTATCATTTCTTTTTACTTTTTAAAATTATTTTATCATATCATTTTTTTGCATATCGTTTTATTATATTTACACTAAAGAGGAAGAGAGAGAGAGAGAGCGAGAGAGAGAGAGAGAGAGAGAGAGAGAGAGAGAGAGAGAAAGAGAGAGAAACATATTTAAATCTAGGAACACGCATTAAAAGGTAAATTTGTCATCCACTTGTTAAGAAAGAGAGAGAAAGAGAATGAGAGAAGAGACATCAGCAGGGATTCAACTTGCTGCCTCGACGCGTATTACGAACATCCAAAGAAGGAAAAGAACGACGAACGAAAGTGCATTCCGGTGAACGGAGGTAGAATACGAAGAAGAGACGTGGAATGTTAAGGGCTTAATTATGCGAAGAGGGAAGCTCCCGGACACTCGAGTGGACGTGCTCCGAGAGTTGTTTTCACCAATCCCAATGCGATTCTCGGCGTCGAGTACTTAATTACGGGCTCGCGGAAATATATTTTCTCCACGCGTATGTTTGCACGGATGTGCAGGACGATGTAGCTATACGGCTATATCTCTTTTGTAGAAACTACGAGTACCGGGATGCTGCGTTTCCAGTTCTATTGTTTATGAATCGTTCGTTTCTTGAGACTTGATTATTAACCTTCCGAATAGTATGATTATTCGTGTACGGTAACCCTTGAAATAACATAAAACAGTACACTGATAGTAGATATTGATTAATAATAAAAATTGAAAAGAGAGATTATTTATATTATTTACTTTATAAATAAATAAAATATTAGAATCGCTTAGAGGCTATATTTTTGTTGACTTTCGTGAGAAAATGGAGAGAATTATATTATCGTTTCGAGATCGCTGATCGTTTCTCTTTGCCTAGTAAGATCGTTCGTTACGTTCTCTCGTGAAATATAGAAGTCGATACGATAAGCAAAATGCGAATGAAAGAAACGTGCGGAAGAAATCTCGCGTTTCTTGTACGATCGAGATCCGCATAAACTACGCTTAAGCTCGCGGTGTACCGAGAAAAACGCTTCGTGGCGTTACTGTGCCGTGATCACGCGGGACCGCTAATTAAAGCAATTAAATTAAGAAGCCATCCGAATAATTAAGGTCTCTACTCTACGAAACTCTCGCTCACCTAAATTAATTCTAATAATACCTACCGAGTATAAGAGGTGAAATTTTTGAATTACAGATTTGGAAATAACGATTGGGAAATTTTCTAATGAAATTTTTTTAACGTCAAATTAAATGCATGTAAAATATCACACACACACACACACACATTGTTATAATGATGATAATTACAATCCTGATTAACGATATTTTCACGAATACACACAATCAAATGAGTAGGAGAAACATTATTACTTGTATATATTAAATCTATGATATATACATAGTAAATAATTGCTATACAATTTATATTTATACAATTCTTCCAATCCATTATATCTTTTAATTCGCCCGATGTTATAATAATAAATCTCATTCTTGAACGATACCACTTGATCGTGTCTTATCACGTTTTCACGTCGGATTGGCACAGACCGAAGATAAAATTGGACTTCCTTTTCGAACTTGATCCTCCATCTCGACTTGAGTGAAATTTTTCAGGCGGAGGATTAAATTTAAAATGTACAAAACTCAATCTTCGAACGAACATTGAACGAGACATCATTAGCCTTTGTATTTCAGGAAACGTAACTTACGTATGCACGTGACGACAGATACCCGCGAACCGATCAAACATTATGAAAATTTCACGCTTATAAATAGTATTTAACAATAAACATAGTTGTGACGTTGGATCGACGTGAAGATTAAAGAGATACACACATTAAAATATAAGTAAATAAAATATGTCTAAGAGTCCATAGAGAGCGAAGAAGAGAAATAAATAGTTGTATAAATCAGAAGTATGATTATATAGGAGCAATATTAATATAAATACATTATTTACGATTTTTATCCGTTGAATCTCTCTGTTGTATACATATATATCCATATATAAATACATATATAAAATATTCTCTGTACAGCAAGTATACATTAAGTACATATTGGAAATGTAAATTACTGATTGGTTTCGTACTTTGAATCGATTAAAAATGAAAGGGAACGATCGATTTGTTACTGTCAGAAACGAACATTCTCTATGATATACATACGTGAGATATTGCTGGATACGCAATAGAATGATATTGGTGTTGCTATTGCTGCGCCAGCTCTCGCTTGCTAGCGCAAAAACAACTATCTGTCAACGTATCACTAGGGTGGTATCATCGGTCCAAGTTAGTTACGCTGGTCGGAACAGATTAATTTTTTACGTCGGTAAATTGGATTTCGGTTTAGCTTTGTCAGCGGGCATCGACATAACGTTTTCATCGGTGATATGAATCAACGATCAAAGGGCCAAACCTACGTCTACAGTGACACGAAGCTTAGCTTGCATTTTTAGATATCCCCGTAACATTCGTTGCAACAAAACGTTTATCCCTTGGTCAGCCCGAGAAATAGTTTTGAAAATCAAATCGCGTACGTTTGTCCTCATACGTACATCATCTTATTTTGTTATTTCTATCGAACTTTCGATTCTCATATAACAAAAAGGATGTCTTACCATGGCTATACTAATATTTAATCATTCATTCGACCAATATATCCACTTTCAAAAATACTTAATGCACCGACAAGTATTTGTAGATATAAATCATGAATATAATTTATAATGATATTATCGTTTTATTTTGTTTTGTATCTTTTATTTGTAACCTTATTGCAGTAATTGAAAATACTTTTATATAAATCGTTTACAAACGATGTCGCATGAACGTGTCGCATATTTCGTATGACAAAAAACATTAAATGAAAAATATTATTAATCTTTGTATTCCCTTGAATTACAAAACACAAGATCGTGACGTTATTAAAAAAAAAATTGAAAAGAAAGAGAAAAACGATATTCTCGTAAATTTTCGATTCTATTCGCTCTCTGGCTCTCAACGTTTTCCTTTTTTCTGTATTTGTTTATCTCCGTAAAGTCGCTTTCCGTGTTGTCGATCGTTGAAAGCTTTCAAAGTATTTCTATCCATCGTTCTGTGAAACTCGTACGACCCGTTTCATATTTTGATCCCTTTAAAAAATATATATTGCAAACAGTCTGAATGGTAGAAAGTTAACGAGGGAAGAGAATCGTTGACGATTAAACTTCGATCAGCTTTATGCGAAAGCCGATTGTCCCCTCGCAGTGTCATACCTTTAATCTCGTTCAAGCGACGTGGCTACACTAGTGTGACAAGTAAGATGAAAGATACATACGAATCCATTCGTTCATTAAAATATTATCATTATCATTATTATCATTATTATTATCTTTCTTATACTATTGCATTTTCATGTTCTCGTTTTCAAAAAACTAATACATTTTTCAATTCGTGATGTACCATACAGAATGAATTATTTAGATTTAACGATTAATCGTTTCCTCTTTTCTTTTTTCCGTACATTTGTTATCAGATTGTTAAATTCGTTTATCACTGTACCAACAGGGAATAACTTTATCGATCCAATTAATTATATTTTCATTTTTACTTTCCCGTTGGATATCCAGGTTACCTCTCGTATAGTTCCTATCTATCATCGAAACTATGTTAATTAGATTTAAAATGAATACTCACTCCTCTTATGTTCAAAACACAGATAAGAGAATTTATTTAGTCGAAATTCCACTTTACTCGGTATCGACGTATCTCGACGTTTTCTTTATCATCAAATGGAAAAGAAATGATATAGAAGATTTTGATGGATCTTACTAGACCGGTTTCCTCTTTTCTCGTTCTTTTTCTTTTTTTCTCTTTCAGATTAAAGATTACCTTCCCATTAGATATACATTCTTGATTAAAATATTAAAGTTACATTAATATTTTCCAATTGGTATTATACGTTATATTATTATTACAATTACATAACGCGATATGTATTTTATTATTATTAGCAAATGTAGGAGAGAGGAAACAGACGATACGGCATCCTATTGTACGATTTCGAAGCTCGCTGAGAATAATACGCACAGTAGAGCAGAAAATATATTGTGCGTTTCGGAATATACAGTGTGGGTAATTTAAATGGGAACATCAGAATATTCTGTAGATTTAAGAAAACATTTTATGCAGAAAATACAATTACAATACTCCCCAAGGATAATTTTTAAAATCATTTCCTCTTATAGTGCTGTCTCGTTTATTTGTAAATAACAGATATTCAAATACATATTCCCACATTTAAATGCCCCACCTTGTATACATAGATATGTATATACATATATACGTAGGTACATATATCACCAGTCTCGTATCTCTCTTTTTTCTACAATATTTCCGTCATTTCGAGCAACGAAAGCATTTATACGAAAAAGTTACGCTCCATTTTGACGTGTACCCCCATCCTCTTTCTCGTTGCAGTTCGAACACCACTGTGCTGCTTCCTCTTCTCGTCCTCTATCCGTATATGACCCAGCTTACGTTTAATAGAAATATCGATATAAATTTCAATCCGGACGCATCGTTCCACGGCAATTAACGATTCCATCAACTTGTTCCTCGATCATTAATACGATTGTTGAAGTACACGTGAAAAAAAAAGAAAACAAAAGAAACCTATCGATCCATTTCTCCTTTTCAATGATACGCAAGAAAAAATTCTAGTTCGAATTTTTCAAAATATAAATATAAAGTCTGTTGAAATGACTTTCCACAAATTCAAAATATTTGGACGGTTTTATAAAGTCGTTGGTTGTTGACCAGCTGCAAGTGAGCATGAAAACCGTCGTATCCAGAAATTCCATACCTTTTCAAGCTCTTTTTTTCTTTGAGGTTTTTGAAAATCTTGATGTTGAATTTACCGCACTAAATTTAACGACGACGTCGAAGCCTTTTTCCATAATATTGCATAACGATACGGTCGAGTTATTAGAAATAACGAACTCGATTTGTAGAAAGGGAGAGATAGATATGGAAAAGGAGAGAAGGAAAGAGAAGGAGAGAGAGAGAGAGAGAGAGAGAGAGAGAGAGAGAGAGAGAGAGAAGAAAGAAAAAGAGATCAACGTGATAAAACGTTCCGAAAAAGAGAAGAAAGAACTTGGGTGTGTGTATTCTATCGATCCATCTTTCCCTACATTAGAATGGAAAAAAAGGAAGAAAACAGAGACAGACAGAGAAAAAGAACGAGAGAGAGAGAGAGAGAGAGAGAGAGAGAGAGAGAGAGAGAGAGAGAGAGAGAGAAAGCAAGGGAAAGAGCCCGAATAAATGAGATGGAGAAAGAAATAATCGAGCCTTCCTGACCGCGGGTTCTAAAACGAACCTTTTTTATAAAGGGATCTCTGCCGACTCGTTCGATCTCGAACGGTAGCTCTCGATCCTTTCGATTAACGATTTCGTTTAGACCGTTTAGAAATTTTGTACGATCATTTATTAATTCGATTCCTGGCGAACGACCGACAAGGTAAAAGAGCACTAAGAGACAAGGAATAAGATCTATAAGAGAGGGCTATCTTTGAGGATATCGTATCGTTGAATCTTTATATAGTAGACTATCGTTTGTTCGATCGGTTCTACGAAATATCGACATTGTTTCAAAGAACGATCAGGTACTCTATCTGAAGAGAGACAGATATAAATAGGTAGCTAGGTATAGATAGGTAGAGAAAGAAAGAAAGAGAGAGAGAGAGAGAGAGAGAGAGAGAGAGAGAGAGAGAAAGGGAGAAAGAAAGAGTGAGTATGTTTTTCTATGTTCCAGCCGTTAGTTAATTAATACATATACGAGCGACATCCGATACAATGAAATCAATTCGAAGGATTTGTGTTCGAGGAATCACTGAAAAACATATAAAAAGTATCGAATTGCTCTATCTCTCTTTCTTTCTCTTTATACTTAAGTGAAACTACTTAGGAGGTCTATTATCGTATCTCGTTCCAGTCGGATCATTGTTTTTATTAGTCGATTTATAAAGCCCTCCTCTTTAGACGGTTCTAACTGCAAGCGTTCCTTCTATCGACCGTTCATCGTGAATGCTCGAGCTCCGGTTTTATCGATTCAACGATCTGAAGCTATCGTAATCTTCTGGTAATAGTCGTAAAAAAAAAGTGGAAAAGAATCGATGTGGGCTTTATTTGTGTGCCGAGCGATCAGTAAGTTACATATCACTAAGAATTTATCTTCAATATTTTAATATCGTATAAATGTTACGATCGTGCTATCGATACCTGAAACGAATTAAAACACTTAATATTTTCTATGGGTTTTTATATCAATACTGCGCTCTCGTCTCCTGTCTCCCCTCCATGATCCTCCTTCATCTCTCTATCTTATTTTGTAATTATTATATTATATCATATACTCAGGTATATATATATATATATATATATATATATACTTTATTCAAATATAATATATATATATATATATATATATATATATACTTTATTCAAAGATAACAAAATCACTGTGTCTATTGGAAAGGGTAAAGAATAAAAGTCGAATATTGACAGGATGATTCTACCGGTTGGCCATTCTCTTTCCTATCTCCTTTTTTCCACTGGCATTTTTCGCTATAGAACGCTCGCGGCCACCAGGCTGAGCGTTGCCAGTGATCAAATGGCCGCGTGTGCGTAATGCCGCACGAAACGTCAATGCGTCCGCCCGTTACACACGCTATCGAGTGATATATCGAGCGAATAATAAATTTCGTTTGGCAACATCGGCACTCTCGAACGACGCCTACGTTGTTTCATCGAGGATATTTTTACTATTGCCATCCGGAGTAAAAGCTCTTTTACATTTTGCGGTGTATACAAGTGTCCTACGTTACACAGAATTTTTGTTGAAAAATATGTTATCTGATGGATTCATATCGTATTATCGAATAATAAATATTCGTGTACATTTAATTTATTAAGAAGTATGGTATAGAATTAATAATTATAGCACGTTTAAAGGGGGGGGGGGAGGAGCAAGATAAAAACCATTCGTGTGTAGTATTACAAAATTGTAATTTTTCTTAATATGAATGTACATTATTGATACAAACAAATCTCTCTTTGAGATTTATATGCTATGGAATATGCGGCGAAGCAAACAATCTTTTAAAAGTACTCTAAAGTCCTAGATTGTCATTAACAAAATTTACCGTAACAAGGGTATTATAAGTCATAGTGAAATTACTTTCGACAACCTTGTACTTGAAGTTATCGATAACACAGAATAACTTAACTAATGAATAGCTCGATCCTATGTTCCCTTTTTTCTCTTGTATATTCGTACTCTCTCTCTCTCTCTCTCTCTCTCTCTCACTTTCTCTCTCTCGCTCTTTCTCTTGCTTTCTCTCACTTTCTCTCTCTCTCTCTCTCTCTCTCTCTCTCTCTCTCTCTCTCTCTCTCTCTCTCTCTCTCTCTCTCTCTCTATACTCTGTTCTCACTTCGAAAGTCCGTTCGTAGCAGCAAAGGTTGACGTATGCATCGTTCGCGAATATATGGACGTTGCAGCTAAAGCGTTGCCCTGCTACTACCGGTCGCTGAAATATATTACTCGTGTCGTACATCACTCGTTCCTGTATAGCTCTCCTACGTGGATCGACATTTTGCGGAGTACTACGATGCCGACGGAAGGGCAACCCGTTTGGGCGTGTTCGATATACGATTGTATATACACGAAAAGTATCTAGCGATTTTACAAATTTCTTCTTTTTATTTATATTTTTTTCTGACTTTTAAAAATGACTTGAGAGTATTTTTTCAGAAAGAGAGAGAGAGAGAGAGAGAGAGAGAGAGAGAGAGAGAGAGAGAGAGAGAGACAGCAGACAGACAGCGAGAGAGACAGAGACAAAGAGAGAGTTTATTATTATATATTGTAAAAAAATACATCCCAATTAAAATACTTATAATTTAATCTTTCTTAAGTGAATCTAAAGTACGGACACTGTTAATTAAATTATCGAGGGCTCCCTTCCGATTTGGATACTTTTTTGAATCCTGTCCAAGAGGGTTTCACCTTTTCTTTTTATTCTTTTCTTTACTCTTCGAACGATCCATCCTCAAAAGTTTTTCGATATAATGAAACGAGGAAGAGAAGTGCTTGCCCGATATAATGACCAACGAGAAACGACGTTAACGGTGTTAACGGCTGCTAGCACTGGTCACGGATAGAATTTGTTTCGAAATAGACGCGAAGGCGAAACGATTCAGGGGTAGTCGTCGTTGTTTCGTTGAGTTCAAAACTTTCTTTCTTCTCCTTCCACTTCCCCTTCTTCGTTTTCTTCCAGAGTTTATACCAGAGTTCTTTTACGAAAAGAAAAGGATAGATGGGATACAAGTAGAGAATATTTAATTCATACTTAATACCCGATTACAGTATGAGTTACATCGTCTGTAGTCGGATAACGATTTCCAAGGAAAATAAGAAATTGAGATTAAATAAAGTAAACTATTAAATTGAAATTTATTATTAAGACGTAAAAGGAAAAAGAAATTGAGAAGCTTCTTTACGATATATAAAGCAATTTAAAGATATTATATTTAATTTAAAGTACATTCAATCCTCCGTCTAACGATCGGCAGACTAATATTTATTATAAATTAACGAACGATTTGAAAAAGATTTATGAAAGACAGGAAATAAAAAGCAAAGACCTCAAATAACAATCCAACGTTATTATTTGCGTTCGCGAAAATGTTTCGTTACTTTTGGACTCGTGATTAGACTTCGAATAATCACGCTGCCACGTTAATGACAGGTCTATATACGAGTAGTTCTCTTAATTACAGCCTGTCGAAATCGCCCTACCTATGTACTAGTACGCTTTCCTTATGGAAGACACGTTCCAATTTGGAAGTTTATGCAAACGTAATAAGTTTAACGAGCGCTGGTAAGTCTACTCGGCGTGACGAGAAGTCAATGATTTCGAAAGACGAGGAGACATGGGATTTCAGAAGATCAAAGACGACGATCCGTCTTTTCCAGTCCTTAAAAAAAAAAAAAAAAAAAAAAAAAGAAATATTTCACAGTCGATCTATTTTGTGACGTTCGACGTTAGACGAGTCTCCCTGTAATTAATCGTTTCTTTTTTCTCAGCAACACCAGCAAGAACGTGATATTTCGATTATAGGTTATCGACTATCGATGTCTTTTCTGTCCATCTCTCTCTCTCTCTCTCTCTCTTCCTCTATTTCTTTATAAAATATTAAAAATAAAGTATGAATCTTTATTAATTTATATTTACCTATTCTATCTATGCATTTGTGCTACTTTTATTCTGTAATAACTCTATAATTTCTCTATTATCATTTTTAATTCGATATATGTAATAACATTTTTATTTATTTATTCTTACTTTTATTTATATATTTTGTTACTGTATATATATATATATATATATATATATATATATATATATATATATATATATATATATAACCAAGATCCATAGTTAAATATGGAACCCCGAGTCGAACATAAAATCTTTCGTTTACCTTTAGAAAGTCAAGTAGTTTTATTAAAGTCACGGTCCTATGTGTTTATACTTTACTATATCTATTTTTCCTATTTATCGCTATATCTCGCACTCTCAAACTCTCAAACTCTCTCTCTCTCTCTCTCTCTCTCTCACTCTCTCTCTTTCTCAAAAGAAAGAAACATTTGTTAAAGTTGTTCCCACTTTCATCTTCTCGAAGATTGCGACATAATGAAGTTAAAATGTAGGTTGAATAACGAATCAAAATGTTTTTATATCGTCATTATTGACTAATTGTTAAATTTCGTTTCGATATACAAAGAGTGAGTCATAATGTATTTATTGATATAATGTTAATATGTAAACAAACGTTTAGAGTTTTCAAATCGTAGGTATTGTTTTTATATTAGCTAAGAGAAAAATGTACTCAACCGTTCATATTATTTTTCTATACTACGTGTTTAAACTTAGAGTAAACCTCCATATATTATGGTATATATGTATGTAAATAGATTATATAAATTATTTAAATTTATTAAGTTTACAGAAAAGTACTCTCCGTTGTATGTATCCATTTCTAGCTTTCAATTAATAAATCATTTTATTAAAAAGATAATAAAAAGTTTCGGTCAAAATGATAAGTAGTTATTGATATTAATTAAAATTACGTTGTTAGTTAAATCTTAATGAATGGTATAAAAGAGTATTACTTCATTTTACTTACTATCGTAAACTTCAAATCAAATTTGTGATTTCGAAATATATCGATTATCTTTTTTCTTATTTTTAATTATATTCGTTGTTGAGCTTATTTTCAACATTGGAAGAAATTGTTTAGTTTCTTTCTCGATCGTAGCCTTTGTTCTTTAACGGTCCAAGGAATTCAGTGATGCCGATGATACGCAGTGGAGAGCAGAGCTTCGCTAGAGAGTAGCAGGGCAACTACCTATTTAAGTACAAGTATGTAAGTATATAGAACATACATATGTATAATACATAGATCGACGCTTCAGGATGCCCTGTAATTCGCATCGTTCATTACGATGCTCGTTTTGTCTCGTCTCGTCTCGTCTCGTCTCGTCTCGTCTCGTCTCTCATGACGCTGTTAGGAAGACAACGTTGAGAAGGACACGTTGAGAAGGACACGGTGAGAAGGACTCGACGGGACTACGAATCGGGTGACTCTGAATATAGAAGGAGAAGAGGAAGGGGAAAGAGAGATATAGAAGGAGACTGAGAGAGAGAGAGAGAGGGAGAGAGAGAGAGATGGAGACAGAGGGAGAGAGTACGGCTTTGCCAGAGGGCGTATATTCGTAAGGACGGTGCGAGGAACGCTCGTAATCCTGGAATGGAAGTTCTCGTAGTTACTGGCACTCTGGGTTATCGTGACGCGGCGCCTCGAAGCGGAAGAGATACACGACGAGACAGCAGAAACCTAGGACCTCGAGAGGAATGTCCGACCAAATGATGTCTTACATTATATAACTACATACGTACTTACAGGGTGTAAGATTAAAAGCATTACATCTTAATATTTCCGAAATTATGCGAGAGATTATCATTCTTTACATTTGTTTTTCTTGTCTCTACGAAAGAATCCTCATTATCTCCGTATTATCTAGATCGTCTGTCGTCTACTAGTAAATTGATAACCTGTTCCTCGATAAATAAAGTGAAACATTTAAAATGAAACATGTATATCCTTTATGATTAATGCAACGTATTCGTATACACAGTTAGTAACGTTATTCATGGAACTCCTTGTAGATATTGTAATTCGTATTCCGTGACTAGCCGTTTTTACTAGCAATTTAATTACGCCTTAAATTAAATATTAAAACAAATTAAAAGCACGTACTTGGTAGGATTCGATAAACCGTTCTATTACTTTAATCTCGCTAATGACATTCATTGGTCTGAAATAATAGAAATGAAACGTTATAATATTCATTTTGCGCAGTGCATGAGGGTCACACTAATGCGTAATTCAACTTAAAAGTAGTAAGTACGTCAAAGAGAAGTGAGTCACGACTAATTACATATTCCTTTGTGAATTAAGATGGGAATAGAGAAATCCTATCGATATATAATTTTTTTTTTTCTTACGCAACACGACAGAATCATATAATAAAATTATAAAGGGCGTAACAAATGTTAAATCGTGTTTATATCTCATGTAGAAAATTTTTCAACATTTTGGCTTTTACCATGTATCTCGAAATCGTTAGAGATACGTACGTTTCTGCGAATACGAAGCGCAGAAACATCGATCGTATAGACGACCAAACGACTCTTTGCAAGGTATTAAAGCGAAACGCGGTGTAGTTCGTCTCCGTGTTGTTTCGTTGGCGCGTTGCCGTCACACCGGCAAGCAGACATCCGTTGCCGTCGTTGTCGTTGTCGTTGCTGTTACTCGTGGTATATACACGCAATGTAAACGACAGAGGAAGCAAACGAGAGTGTAATCCGAACATTGGATGAAGGTGGAACAAGCGAAAACGGTTACGTTTTTGGTGGTGTCCGATAGCGATGCTCTTGCATTGACATACATGTTCGTTGTGTAGCGTGAGTTATTAAACGTCCAGGTGTTGTTCCGCTAATTACGTTCGCGTAATCGCTTAACAAACGTCACTGTAAATACAATTTTTTAATGGAAATTCGCCGAAGCATCATACCTAGCAAGCATTTAACAGTAGAATATATTGTAACACGATAGAGATCTGACTTTCATTACATGACATTACTACATAGAATGTTATGGCTTTTCTAGTCACCGATTATCGCTAATAAGTTCCTAGATGACTTGTTTGTTTCAACGTTATAGATGAGCGTATCGTCCACTTGAAATTTTTATGATCGCTCACGCATTGTTTATGCTTGGTAGATAGCTTCTATTATTGTTTGGTCTTTTATTTTACGACGCGTATCGCATTTAGAGAATGGAATGGAAATCGTTATTCAACATAGTAATATTATGCAACGATATATCCAGAGGTATTGTACGCGAGTACTTAATGCTCTCGGCTCTTCGAAAGGCGTGCGATCGTGTGAATGCTGGTAAATCAAGGTAGACTCGACGTATACACTTTACGAAATTATTCATGCAAAGTTATACGTCGGTCGATTGAGTTGTTCTCTCCTGATAATCGAGTAACGAGAATACCAAGGAACACGCGATCTGTGTAATAGCTCTCTCAAATGATCGAACCGATACACTTTCTAAAAACTTTAGATGGAAATATGTACTTTTTTCTTTCATCGTGAAAGAATTATCTTGCAAAGTGTCGACTAAAATTGTTAGAAAGGATAAGGTGTGATAGATCGAATTTACAAATATTCTAAGATATGCTCATTTTTTTTTTAGAAAAAACTTTTTAAAGAGATATCATCGGAAATTATTAAACGAACAATCGCTTTCTAACCAATTATTATAATTTTAATCTATGATTAACAATAGAACTACCGCTCCAGTCAAAATGACTGGTTTTACAATTTCATTATAAAATTCCTATTTCGTGTTACATTTTTTTTTGAAATGATGCAATGACCTTTGCAGCATTAAGTAAAGGTTGTATAAAATAAATTTTATTTTTAAATAATTTACACAGAATTCGAGTAATTTTTTGTCTTACTTACTTCTACCAAAACCAGTCAAAATGACTGGTCTAAAAAAAACGTAAAATCAGAATATTTTTTTTAGATAGATAGATAGATATTTTATTCTTCCCCTTGGGGTTTGAAGGCGCTTTTCCGAGGAGCGTACCCAAACCTCTTACAATCCTTTTACAATCTCCTCCTCACCCCCCCTTGCCTCCACAACCATGACCATATTCGCATCCACTTACATCTATCTAAATCTACCTTATGACTAACTTAACACTATCTTACTTACTAGTCAACTTAATATAATCTATTAGTCAATAACAACTTAACCTAATTTAACAACTAATAATTTTATCGCTAAACTAAATTTACTATCCTAGAGAGAGAGAGAGCTCTAGTTCCCTGACCATGGGCTTCCGGTTCCACACACATGCATACATTCACCTCCTCTCCGATTCACACTCCCATTCTTCCCTTCCCCCGTTCTCCCTCGTCCTTTCCTCCCCTCTCTTCTTTTCCAGCTCCCTCATCCACCACTCACCTTCCCCTCCTTGCTCCAACACCTCCCTCATTTTCCCCCAAAGATTGAATATTTTTTTTATTTATTAAATTATTACTATCTTATAAAAAGTATTTAAGGTTATGGAATTACAACTATTTAATGCCAACTATAAAAAATATAATATAATTATGATAATAACATCTATAATAATACTAACAAGTATAACTGGTATTTTTCAAAGTCAAAAAAGTCTTACAATCTGTTTCCTGAAATAGACACCGTTGATTAGATATTTAGATGAATCTTCTGGCTTTTTGTTACAATATTTTTTCTAATGCCACGACTTATCTGGCGATAATACATAGAGATAGAAACATGCTATAGGTAACGTAACTACTGGCTCATTGTTACAATATTTTCTTCTATGCCACAACTTATCTGGCAATAAAACATAAAGAATGCCGTAGGTAACATAACAATGTTAATCGATACTGTTTCATGCGATCATTCTGTGTACCACAGTCGTTGGAAGAGGATCTAATTTTTTGTAACATAACGATATTTTATAAGTACAAAAAATGGCAAAACGTATAAAAACCTCGGAACTTTTGCTGAAATTAGACAATATTCCAATGGAATGTTCTGATATCGAGGATGAAGATAGTGAATTCGAAGAAAATGAAATACTTTGTCGTGAGAATAGTGATAATGAGATCGTTGACCATGAACAAACAAGTTGAGGAGTTCTCAGACAGTGAATTACAAAGTATTATTGTAAATGTTATCATAATTATATTGTATTTTCATAGTTGGCATTAAATAGTTGTAATTCCATAACCTTAAAAACTTTTTATAGGATAGTAATAATTTAATAAATAAAAAAATATTCTGTTTTTACGTTTTTTTTTTTTTTAACCAGTCATGGTTTTGGTAGAAGTAGGTAGGTTTTTTTCGGTAATTCTAGTGTTAAGAAATACATGTTGCAGTGATCAAGTATCGGAATTGGATAGATTGCACGCATTGTTGGTCAAAATTATTTGCTAAGTATAGATCTCTTCAGGTCCTTACCATTGATCGACTATTTGGAAATATGCCACAAACTATTCGTTCCATTTTCGATCGCGATATCACAAATGTATTTTCGAACAGTCTCCCGCATTTTCCCATAAGAAAGTAAAAATTAAAAGCAAACATTTGATCCCGAAGTGCATTACATCATGCAATCCATCAGTAAATATACGAAAGAACATGTGTGTGTGTGTGTGCGCACGCGTGTATGTATGTATGTGTTTGTGTATGTATGTATGATATATGAGTAGTAAAAAAGGAAGAAGAGACTGTGAGAAGGACGAAGATAGAGAGAGAAAGAGAGAGAGAGAGAGAGAGAGAGAGAGAGAGAGAGAGAGAAAGGTGAAGACTAATCCGTTTGAAATTAACCTTAAATCATCCGCTCTAGTTGATCTCGTCGATAGTTCGTGGTGTTGGTTGGTTAGGAGCAATGAAAGGGTCACGAGAGGAAGGGCTAGTGGAGAAGAAATCTCGTGAAAGGGTCGATCGAACCCAATCAAGAGATCGTAATATCTTTTCCCGATATCTGTCGAAGTAAAGGAGGAGGGAATTTAGTGATGGGGAGGTCGCTGCGTACCATTTTTCCCTCCGACCCTAAAGAAGCAAGTAAGTAAGCAACCTTCGAAAGGGGAGCCAAAGATCGAACTTGATCGATTTGTCTCCTCTCTTCGAACGAATTGACTCACTCGCACGAAGACCTCCGAGGCAAACCTTAACCCTCGGGGCTACTTTGCACTTTGCTTTCCAAACGGGATAATGGATGTTTACTTATCAAGACTACAACGTGTTGGTTCACGAGTTCGAAACGAATGTGTCACCGTTCACGCCTATAATCGATTTTAAGAGAAAGGAAAAAAAGATGGTAGAAAGAAAGAAGAAAAGAAGGAAGGAAATCGGTATCGTTTTCTAAAGAAACTTTACGAGCTGTCTTTTTAACATAAAAAGAACGATTATTCGCATCCAACCTGTTTTTATCTAAGTCGTTTAGCCATTATTAACGTTCGATAATTGAAACAGCGAATAACAAAAACTTCAAAAACGTGACTCTTCGTATATAGATGTTTGAACAGATCCTTTAAATTGTCGTTTATATATAGTGAGAGGCATCTTTAATTCATTTGATTTCTTTCTTTCTATATGTGATATGCTCTTACATAAAAAGTCGATCTTATTATGCTGATACTTACAGAGTATGTAAATAAAAAGATTTTTATCTTTAAAACTTCCGCTGTGAAAATATATTCGTTTGAAATATCACGATTCATAAAAGCAAGAAACACGTAACGAGTAGTAAATAAGACGCCTCATTCTAAATAAATAAAAAATAAACTGTTTACGTACACCAGCCGAAAATATATTCCAAGTATTTATATAACTTATGTCGTCATTGCATTATTTTATTCACATTTATCGGAATAGAGATATTTCGGAACTAAGAGTCGTAAAGACTTCGAACGAAGTCCGTTATAAAGGACAGATTTTTTCTTATTTTCTATCGCACTTTTATTAACTTTAACAGTGAATAATATTACTAATTTATATTAGTTAACGATATATTTATTAACTACGTAATTTATTAAATGGCCGATCAATTTATTCGGAAAATATTTTTACAAATTCCTGATGTCCATATATTTCATTCAAGCCTGATATAAATAACTAGGAGCGATTGAGAATTTTTTATGATAACTCGAACTGAGTGGGATGAAAAAGATGGCTCTTTGCTTTTCGTCGAGCTTTTATATACCGACGTGGCCAACCGAGAGATTAATATCAAATAATTTCGGAAAGTTTTCGAATAGTAGTCGGTATGCGTCGCATGATTTATTTCATGGCGAGCGACAAATCCTTCATGCCGCTCCAATATGGTGCCATATAACTGCCGCATTAAATAATAATATTTACGAGCAGGCGCTCCACGGCAATAAAGATTAAACAATTGAAATAGGTAGACCGCGGATGCCTTTATCTCCTCGTTCAAAAGCCAAACCGTGTGAATCCACTGGTTTTCTCTCTCTCTCTCTCTCTCTCTCTCTCTCTCTCTCTCTTTCTCTCTTTCTCTCTTTCTCTCTTCTTCTCTCTCTTCCTCCTTCTCTCTTTCTCTCTTTATCTGGTACACCCGCGCACGTGAACGCAACCGATTAATGCAAGCCACTATATAATCTATAAATCCCACGTGTTTAATGAATTTTTCGTTAATATCAGCGATTCAATCTATAAACGGCGCGTGGATCGCGTTTTGTCGTCGAACGTAGATTTAAATTTATAACTTTATCGGTCCTTTGACGTATTGCGAAGCATTGATAATTCTTTATTGTTTGTATAAGCGCGTATTTCCAGTTACAAGTTCGTTAGCTCATAAATATGTGAGAGGCAACAAAGTAATTAATACGATAAGTAGATGCATTTTATGTATACTCGCGTAATGAAATTCTATTTTATTGGATTAAGATTCGCATAATATACCAAAGCAACATCTTTGAAATACGTGTAAGCAGAGGGAAAAGCGAATGCTGGATATTTGCTATAAAAGCAAAGTTTATCGGTCATTCGAGTTATAACGCGCTGAAAATATTATAGTCGCATACAGACACATATACAGTGCTGTTAATTGTAGCACTCGCACGGTTGATATTACTATGCCCACCGACTCGGAAACGACCAAAACAATAAGATCGACCGCAATGCTTGCAGTTTCTACCGCATTGAACTTCCCTCGCTATATTTGTTACGAAAGGTACAATTTTGCGTCCGCAAGGATGGCCAGGATGGTCGACATAACTTACAATTAGGTCGAGCGTTTCAGTCTCCTTCTTCCGAGTGCTTTAAATTATATCCTCTTTTTGATCGAAAAACAATTATAAGTACTTTTTCCTGATTCCTTTCGAATTCGACTAGAGGCAAGGATTAATGTTACGCAACTGTATGACTTTTAAAATCAATTAATTACATTCAAAACGAAACGACGATCGACTATCACGAATGATCGGTGCAGTTAAACAGATGATTAAATCAGAATGCGTTGGTTGGCTATAGTAAAGGATAATTCTGGTCACAGGTGGGTATTGTGTATCGAAAGTCTGCTAACAAAATTAGGATCGAAAGCAGCTCGAGCCTTCCTCCTCTACCACCTCCGCCTCCACTCTTTCAGTCTCTTCGTCTGTTCGTTCGTTCGTAGTTCGCGTGTTGTACGTTTTATGCGGGTAGTTCGAAACGGCGAATTTGCTGGGCAATTCGGGCACCCCGTCGAACGGTGTTTAATGTCGGTACGTCGATAATAATTTATTATTACGGGTCGGTGCGTAATCTGGCTCACGTTTTACAATTTGCCGGCCGGCCTTACCCTCGATTTCCCACCCTCCGTCGCTTCCCTTCGTCGCCATCCTCCTTTACTACCCTCCGGACGTTCTCTATCGATGCCAACCCACCCCACTCTCGGTTTTTCGTTCTCCGGCACAACATGGCGGCTACGTCGTACTATACGCACGAACCCTTTAATTACGCTTTTATCTGATCTATCGCTTAATGATGTTGCGAGAGCATCGATGCTGGCGATCACGGTGTTGCTACACAAACGGTGAGCATTATCAAAATCAATATGCTCGGATATCGATTCATGTGAGCGAGGGAACAATTTTTCAAAGAAAGAAATCGTTGACCACGTATTTCTGAAAATCATTTCGAAAGTTATTTAAAAACGTTTAAGTGAATTTATTCTTCTGAATTATTAAATAAATATGTGTACATTTTAACAGATTCTTTTTCATTTGTCTTATACATTAAAAATTAGAGAAAAACTTTTTTTCTAATTGTTATCTCTTCTTATATAATTACAATTCTCTTATATATTTAATGTTTAATTAAGACATTTTAGACATTTTATTTTCATTGCAATTGTTGTTTGCTTTCCAATTTGTACTTTTTACTTTTTACTTCTCTTGAAATTATATTAACTTTTTTTTTTAAGTCAGCCTGGCATTTTTTGCAGCATCCGAATGCAGTGTTTTATAGGAAAGGTAATGTCTATACTTTTTATGAAACGATATTCATACGACCTTAAAGATCTCAAATACGGTATCGCGAATATTGCAGGATGGAAAAAACGCGCGAGACTGTAAAAAGTTTAGTATGGAATAGGTCTTACGGTTCGCGCTCTAGTGGCGATTCCAGCAGGATCTTCGAAAAGTACGTAAAAATGGAGGAACGAATCCATTTGCCAGAATGAAATACTTCCACTTCATCCACTCCGACAGCTGAGGTGAATATCGAGTATTTGATGAAGAATAAAAAAAGCAAAAATTTTGCAATTGTTAGATTATTGTTAGAAAATAATGAAAATGTATGTTCTTTTTTTTAGTTTTTCTTCTTGTAATCATATCTTACAACTTACATTAATTAAAATTTAAAATAATATTGATAAAGTAATTTCGAACAAAAAAAAAACAAACAGATAGGATCAATTATTTAATATTTCCTATTAGAAAACGTATAGACGTGATATTCAAGATGTAATCTTGGAAGATCGAGTAAGATATCAGAGGAAACAGAAAAACAAGGTTTGACGGTGCAACGAGGAAAACAAAAATAATTACAACAGCCGGGGCTGGGCCGATCGACCCGATTAATGAATCTGATTACTTTCTCTCGTTTTTTTACAAGCCGAAACTTCACGATAGTTTTAATTCGCAAACG
This sequence comes from Dolichovespula sylvestris, assembly GCA_918808275.2. NCBI lineage: Eukaryota > Metazoa > Arthropoda > Insecta > Hymenoptera > Vespidae > Dolichovespula > Dolichovespula sylvestris. The sequence goes on from OU964968.1 coordinate 2,270,659, forward strand.
TTGGGAGTAAGTTTAAACAAACTCAAGCTCGTATCGCAAACTTGTAAATGTAAAATTATCGAATGTGTACTTTTTTTAACATTCTACAAATAGAGAAGGAAAGAGAGGGAGAAGTTAGGAAGGTTGCTTAAGCGTGACGACGTAAACTGTGAAGGCGGGGATTAATTTACTTTAAATTAGTAACGTACGTCGAGTTTCACGTAAAAAAAGGAAAAATGCTTCAATGTAAAACCTTCACGCTCGAAACGTGTTATTTTTTTTTCTTTTTCTTCTTCTTCCCTTTCCTTTTCGAGATAAAGAGAAAAAAGGGAGAAAGAAATAAAGAGAAAGAGAAAGATAGAGAGAGATAGATAGATAGAGAGAGAGAGAGAGAGAGAGAGAGAGAGAGAGAGAGAGATGAAGAACTGAAAAAAGAAGAAGAGAGAGAATAAAAAATTGTGATTACACGGAAGAAAGTAGTCCGGATTTTATTCTAATAAATTTCACGTGATGTTTGCGATAAAAGCAAATATACATTCATGCACGCGGCGGATAAATTTAGTTAGTTACATTGGCAAAGTTTTTCAATCGATTTAATTCTTCCTACTTTTTCACGCGTTTTTTTCTCTCCCTGTCTCTCTCTCTCTCTCTATCTCTCTCTCTCTCTCTCTTTCTCTCTCCCTTTCTCTCTATCTCTCATTTTTCTCAAGCTCTCCGTCGGTTTTTCTCGGCCTCGAGGAGAAAAAGTAGGACGCCTCTCGACGATTTTAATCTGTAGACTTTCGATTTAATCTCTCGGTCCCTTGCCTTCCATTCATTAAACGACTTCCATTGGACATTGAATATGCCGAATCTTCCGTAAAATTACATCAATCCGGTCCCGTTTCGACATAACGATGATTCGATATGCTTTTTTTATATTTTATAATGGCTCTCACTGTTCTTCTTCTACTCGTTTATCGTCTCAGATTCCAACTGCCTTTTCTCGGAATCGGTCATTTCTTTTCTTGCAACGAATTCGATCATTGATCGTTTCTACAAGGAATCGTACTTCCAGATAGTTTCGTTTTTTCAATTCTGAATGATAGACTCTTCACCATTGTCTTATTTCGAGAAATGTAAACGTATTCAACCTTCGATCAATTTGGAAATGGAAATAACAGGTTTATTGTGAAAACAATTGAAATTTTTCGAACCTTACAAAGAATTTAATTGTCACTGATCTATTTCAGGATCGTATCTTGTTCTTCTGCATTCTCATTTTGTATAATGTATATATATACAATTATAACACGCATTATATATTTTTATTTAATCTTGAATAACTTCATTAGAGGATTTATAAGAACTATCAACAGCAAAAGTAACATTTCATTGTATCTTTCTTAAAGAAATGTTCCATTCTTCTTTTGTCTTGACAGATGTTATTCGCAGAAACGAATGATTTTTAGCATCGATACTTCACAATTAGCTTTGAAGGCTTGATAGAACTGTACACGCTAAGAGTTAATTCTCTCAGGGATATACGTCACGATTTGGAAAAGAAACGCGTTTCTCTCACTAACCCTTTTCACTATTCTCTTGATCCCTATTTTCTCGGCCTATAACGAGGACAAGTCGTTTCTCGTTAAGGGAAAAGCTTCGGAAAGGTGAAGAAAAAGAAAGAGAAAATGGAGGAAAGGATATATCGCGATGATAGGGAAAAAAGAAAGAAAGACATAATAAGAGAAAGGGGTAGAAAATAGAAGGAATCTTCGTCGAAAGGTTCCTCTTGTATCACCCTTTCGTACTTTGTTTCCACTTTCCGTGCTTCTTTCTGCTGGCTCTTTCAACCCACGCTTATGTTGATCCAACCGCATTGTCTACTTTGCAAGTATATTGCGGATCTTTCTTTCTCCTCTCTCGCGCTGCGAAAATACCATAGTATAAGGGTCGATCATGAGAATATGTCGATGAGTGGTAGATCTAAGCGGTAAGTGCCTTTCGATCGAATCCTTCTTTTTTTTCTTACTCTCGTCTCTTTATCCTGTTCTTCGCTTAGCGCTAAAGAAACGAGTTTAACTAAGAAGAAACACCTGCTCGGGTATGCCGAGGATCCTTTTACGAGAACGATTTTGTTGATTGAAATCTAATGGTCTTCTCTGAAACGATTGTTTAACGGAAATTTCAAATTTTCGCCCATGAATATCTATAAAATATCTAATAAACATATATATATAATCTTTGGAAGTATATATATATATATATTAGTAGTTCAGTATTATACTATTTTTCTGGACACAAATTACTAGATCCGAAAAAAAGGGTATTCAAACTTAAATTGCAATAAAAGTGATTTCAGAATTTGAAAACAACTTTGGATATTTCATCTTTTATTAAAAAATTAAGGATAGAAAAAGTAAAGGGGAAAGAAAAATATATATAAGTAAGAAAAAAATGAAATTGAGATCGGATTAAAAAGTTTTCGAATCATAAATTCATCAACATAATGAACGAAGGAGATTCCTCTTTACTTTTCGTGTCTTCATATGAGATTTTTGGTGGTTACGATGACTCTTCTAGATATTCGTAGCACGCCCTGTTCTCCATTATCGTTGCAAGAACACGTTTTTTCGGGTCGACCATCGTCGGCATCTTGCACCTTTCACGCCTCCTTCTGGCCCACCGCCTGGCCCACCTATTTCTTGAAGCTTGTGAATATTTCAAACGTTACCGCAGAGCGATAACGATCGATGTGACATTTCGAAGACAGAATAAGTATATAGAAGGAAAGAGAGAGAGAGAGAGAGAGAGAGAGAGAGAAGCGTCTCTTATTCGCATCGTCGAATATTCTTCGATAGTTACGCACGCATGATTTCAATGAAGCGCCGTCTTTCAACGAAATGCTTCGGAATTGATCATCGAAAATTTCCGTTTTCGTTTATCCTGATAACAGAAGCGTAGGAAAACGTGGGAAAAATTCTATCGACGACGAACGTGACAATAGTGAGACGAGAGATATCGTATCCTATCGTTATTTCGAACTTTTTTTTAAATATATATCCTAGAGATAAATACGATATTAAGAGAATAATAAAGTGTTAAGATGTCTGAAAGAAACAATGCAACAAATTAGCCGTTTAAAGAATTTCGTTTTTAGGACGAATTAAATTGCAAGTAGTTACGCTAATGGTGCCACTTCCAAGATCCGACATGAAAAATAGCTTGGTTTTCTTGGCGTTGGACAAGAAAAGAATGTAGAAATTTTCTCTGTTATAGCAATTCTACGAAATTCTTTGCGATCTTTCGATTCTTTTGTCGAGGACGTATCTCACCAAAGAAGAATACGAAAAAGAACAAGAAGAAAGCGAAGGAGAGAGAGAGAGAGAGAGAGTCAAACAGACAGACAGACAGACAAAGGGAGAGAGAGAGAGAGAGAGAGAGAGAGAGAGAGAGAGAGAGAGAGAGAGAGAAAGAGAGAGAGAGAGAGATAGGTAAGGAGAGATAGAAAGAGAGCGACGAAAAGTAAGAGACAGAGAAAGAGAGAGAGAGAGAGAGAGAGAGAGAGAGAGAGATAAGAAAATCTTGCGGCTCCCGGACAAGAGCCCGTACCTCGTAAGACCGTAATCGTAATAACTATTCTCCTTCTGTGCTCCACCAAGAACGCCATCCACTCCGCGTAAACACCGACATAAATTTCAGTACCAGTAACCCCCACTTTCCACCCCATCAACCAGCTAACATCGCCGACGGCGCAACCCCCTTTTCTACTTCTTCTTCTCCTTCTCCTTTTCCTTCTCCTTCTCCTTCTTTCTCTCTTCTTCTTCGCCTCCCTCAGCTCCCAGCCATCCTGTAGCACAGTTAACTGTTACGGACCATCTACCGTTTCTCACCCTACACTTACAAAGTCGTTCGTTTCTCTCTTCCTAGTGAAACAAACGAAGGAACGAATGGCTGAAACGCTTTTTCCATTTTCTCCCTTCGATTTTCACTCATAACAACGACAATAGTGGAAAATAGTTTGCCGGAACACGCTCTCTTCGATTGATTAATGATTCGTTTATGATCGGAAGGTGTGTGTGTGCGTGCGTTTCTCTCTCTTTCTGCGTCTGTAGTGTCTCTCTCTCTCTCTCTCTCTCTCTCTCTCTCTCTCGCTCTGACATATGTGTATATTTGTAAAAGAGAGAAAAAGAGAGAGAAGATATTTGTGAAGAATTACTTTCACAGACGATAAGAGAGAGAGAGAGAGAGAGAGAGAGAGAGAGAGAGAGAGAGAGAGATATTTCACCAAGCACTCTCTTCTTCAATCATTTTCCATCGGGAAAAGAGGAAAGACCGATTCAGTCGAGCTTGGAATCCTTCGATTCCAATGAGAAAAGGCTAACCATTACTCACGACGGCCATTACATATTACGACAAAAGTGCACAGATACGCGCGTAAATACGTCAGAAATAAGTTCCTCTATGATTCTCTTTCAAAAAGGATAGAAACGAGGATTCCTGTCTTGGAGGTACCTCATGAATGAATGAATTATCGACAATGTTTAATGGAAATACATTTCACATCGATGTTGGCTAATTACGGCAAATAAAAAAAAATTATAAACGAATGTGTGCCGAATTCATTAGCGAATTCTTCATGATTACAAAAGGAATCATACGGTAATATTTAAAATGAGAAACAAATGAGACAAGAAGAGTGTAATATATGTAGGTACATAGGTATATGCCAGACGTATGTGTATAAATTAAGAGTGTATTAGAAAACGTGTAAAAAAGCAAGATATATGTAGAATGGAAGACGTTGAAGATGGAAAGAAGATTCGAAGAGAGGAGTGAGTTGAAACAGGGCGCCTGGGAGGCTTCATGGCGTATACAGAGCTGAGAACAAACCGGAAAGCCAATTACATTGCATCCAACGTGTGCTTCGGATTAACAGCCTGGGTGTTCGACGATGTATCATGATGTATAATGTGGTGTCGGGTTCCAATCCGTCGGGCATGTATGAAAGCAGGTTCTGTGCTCGATGTAAAATATCGTCGAACTAGCACGTGGTCCAGACTCAAGCGAGAATTTCAACTACGAGATCGGAGATCCCACGGATGGTAATCGTGATCGTCGGTTTAAGTTTCGGCTCCTCTTAGCTTCTCTCTCTCTTCGATCCCCTTACCTTTCGTTTGTTATCGTAAAATCGATGACTCGAGAATCGATTGCTTTTCTTCGTAGCTTTATCGACCTTCGTATCTATTGATATGTTTTTTTTTATCGATCAACGATAAAACATTACACTAATCATTATGGATCAATTTTGTAGGATCGAGAAGATCGAATAAAAGATTATTTTTTCTTGAGAGAATGGTACAATTTATTCCGACGAGTGATATTTATTAATATAAAGTATATAAGGAAAACAGCGCGGAAAGATATGATAGAAGGCAACTCTCTGCATTATAACGAGCTTTGAAGCGCAATTATCCTATTTGATATTCAGCCTCCGAACGCGTAGATATCCACCGATTTTGATTTACGTTTAGAGATCATCGATGAGCCGTCGACTGTACGGCGAGCTAAGGGATAAGAGAATAACGATATACGAAACTAAAGCCCCGAACCCAAAGCGGATTTAGGAAAGGTACCTCCGGAGATACCTACTCGATGAGGATTAGGAAGTGATTTGCAGTCGATTCCCGATAGCGATGGAAACACGAAAGCCAGAATTTATCGCGATCGGAGGTAGTTCTCGAGAGTCATGAAGCTTCGAGGGTCGTTATCTCGCGCATGCACTTGCTACGCACGAACCATCAGTTTTCGTCGACGGCTTAAGTACGTGTCCTCCGTTCGGCTCGTGCATCGGTTACGTGCATCATTGTACTTGCGTACGAGCCAAGAATTCAGCCCGTTGTCAGTTTATACATAAATATACCTAATACATTCGGGACATTATCTTTTATAAGATATTATTTCTCGAATATCGTTTAGACATGTACATTTATTGTTAGATATAATTATTCTTTAAGATTAACGACAATTTGATAATCCCAGAAAAAATAGCACAAATTATTTATTAATAGAGTACAAACGAATCATTCGTTCCTTTAAATTTTTAAACGGAATTCATTAATGAATTTTTTACGAACAAGCGATCTCAGTGGAAGCAAGTAAACTATTAATTTGTAATTCGACGTAATGACTGTTGCGTATTTATCATGGGCAAACATTTCTAGCAAGTTTAATGAGATAAATCGATCGTTAGATCGGGAATAATAAAATTTGTTCAGCCGTATATCGAGTGGATAAGCGTAAGGGAAAACTTTAATAAACCCTGCAATCGGTCGCTCTTTTATGCGTCGAATCGATAATGCGCATCAATAATTAGAATGCTCAATGTTCCGTACTGATAAACCGAACGTGCAAGATAGACGTGGAAATGTTAATTAATAAAGCATAGTCAGAATGTATTTAACGTTCGCGTATTACACGTTGAAAATGTCAATTGAAAAATGAAAAAAGGAAGATAATGAAAAATGTTTTTCTTTCATTTTTTAATTCGTGCTAATCGTATATTTTGAACTCTTTGGATTCCAGAAATAGTTAGTAAATCCTGGAGAACCTTCGAATGGAACAGAGGTTAATGTTTATTTGTTTACACGCGACTCTCCATGTAACAGGAAATTAATAAATCGAAAACATAAGAGACGGAGAGAGAGGGAGAGAAAGAGAGAGAGAGAGAGAGAGAGAGAGAGAGAGAGAGAGAGAGTGGGAGAGGGGGAAAGTGGGAAAGAGAGAGAGGGAAACAGAGAAAGAGAGAAAGGATGAGTTCTCTTAAGTGAGGTATATATATAACGAAGTAAGACAGTAATTAGGAGCATTTCATTCCTAGTAAGTGCAAGTGCACGCACGGTGTTTGCACGGTACCTGCACCGCAACGATTATGGCGATTCATTAGCTATGTCGTTAAATCATAGTAATCCTCTGGGAGAATAACGAAGAGAGAATGAGAAAATGAGAGAGAGAGAGAGAGAGAGAGAGAGAGAGAGAGAGAGAGAAGGAGAGATAGAGAAAGTTTGAGAGAGCAAAAGATAGCGAGAAATACAAAAAATAGATACAGCTAAGTATAAACACATAGGACCGAGACTTCTTTAACATAACTACAAGACTTTCTAAAGGCAAACGAAAGATTTTATGTTCGGTTCGGGGTTCCATATTTAACTATGGATCTTGGTTATATATATATATATATATATATATATATATATATATATATATACATATATACAGAAACAAAATATATAAATAAAAGTAAGAATAAATAAATAAAAATGTTACTACATATATAGAGTTAATGTACATAGTATATTATAGAGTTATTACAGAATAAAAGTAGCACAAATGCATAGATAGAATAGGTAAATATAAATTAATAAAGATTATTTTTATTATTTTATAAAGAAATAGAGGAAGAGAGAAAGAAAGAGATAGAGAGAGAGAGAGAGAGAGAGAGAGAGAGAGAGAGGGAGAGAGAATCTATCTCGGTCCAGAAGGGAGAAGTTCGCGACTCACCAATAGAGAAAGAAAGAGAATGAGGGTGATGTAATAAGCGAGAAGAGGATAGTAAAGCGAGCGTGCCCGAACGTAGCCGACTAAATACGAATGTAGCCGAAGAGACTCGCGACAGTCATTCGCGCTACTCAATGGTTTCAGTACCGAGCCGCTGCGGGTCAGGACTCGATGTGGTTCCGTTATGAAAGAGCTGTGTTTACGCGTTTTTTATTTCGAGCCGGCATAACGCGTTTCGAGAAAGTCCAGTCATGAGTGAAAATCGTCAAGAATTCTATGTACATTGAAATACAAACGTTTTTTCTTTATCGAGATTATCTTCTTTTATTATTTTCGTTATCATTTTCGATCAATCGATTGACGTCTATTTTCGATATAAATCGATCGCAACGCATGCTCGCGGATGCCGACGGTAAACGTACGTGGTGCGGAATCCTCTGATAGGAAACTAAAAATGGACGGGCTTTGTCGATTTGTCGACCCAGTGACATTTCTGGCGGATTTTTTTATTTTTAGATAAGCTGACTTTAGATAATATTTTTCGTTTATTTTTATTTCGTTTTTCTTTCCTTTTATTCTGTTTCATTTTCGTTTAATCACTCTCAAAGGACATTTCTACAAATTAACGAAAGCGAACAACGGTAATCTTACGTGGACGCACATGACATGCTCTCACGGTGATAGTTTTATCAAGCCGCGTGAAATCGAATCGAAAAATCGATTTATACTCAAAGGATATCCAAAGTTTCGATTTAAACTTATCTTCAGAGCTTTCCAAGGATTGTCATGTGATTTTATGAGTGCTAAATCGTTTTCATCGATTCGAGTACGACGATCCACCGTTTTTACCCGATAATTATTAGTGTTTCTTATGAGCCTGTCTAAACGTTCTCTAATAAAAACACGACGACGCTTTTAACATCGGTTTAACCTAAACGTAGAAGATACACGTCATCCGTGGTCTTTTTGGAAATATTTTACTTCAGAAAAAAAGAAGTTAACCAAACGCGTTATTTCAAATAATAATTCTTCAGCACTGCCAACGAAACGGGAAAATTTCACCGAGTTTTCATCATTACACGAACGTGTCGCCTCGAATTTTCTACCATAAATTTACACACACACATACACATATTCGAATTTTCTGGAGGCACATAAAGCTAGGAAAAGGATTATACAATTTTGTGAAATTCAACGAAGTTTCATCAAAAAATGACAAAGGATCAAAGTTTTATCATCATCTTTTAAAATAATATCTCCTTTACCGAGGATCCTTTTGCGATTCAATACCTCTAGAAGGATCGAAAAGGAGGAAAAAGTGAAAAGAAGAGGATATATAAGAAGAAAGTGAGAATGTCCAGAATGCAATGCTGCGACGGCAGCGAACGTGTTGCTGGAAGAATGAACGAAGGGAAGAAGAGAGAAAACGAAAAGAAGGTTCGTGGTTGCAATTAGTAATGCCGTTTCGAAACTATCCCATGTTTATGGAGTGCTAGCACTTAGGAAGTATAAAAAGAGTATAGGCAAGGACGTAGACAAGGAAGGTAGAAAAAACTGAAGGAAACGGGTTCTTTTTTGTTATTTTGTGAATTGTGAACAAGAAAGAAATAGAAAGAAGGAAAAGGTATAGAGAGAAAGAGAAAGAGCGAGAATAAAAGAGTGAGAGAGAGAGAGAGAGAGAGAGAGAGAGAGGGAGAGGGAACAATAAGAGGAGATAGAAAAAATGTGGCGGAGGTGCCGGTGGAACTTCGCTAGCATCGCTTCGACGATGCAATCCGCGACGAATGGTAGCAGCACTACAACCACGACCACAGTTTTGTTGGTCCTGGGAGTGGCCTCGGTGTACTCGCAGGTCGACGTATCTGATCTGGATAAGCCCGGTAAGTTGTGAGCCTAGTTATCAGAGTAGTATTTATGCGACACCTATTTGCTTTTATTGCCGGACACCAAATTCTAAACCAAAGTGAACTTTACCTGCTCCAATCGAATTTTTGTTTCTTTTTTTTTTTGGTAGCCTTAAGCTTTCTATTATCAGTATTGATTTGTTTACATTTTATTTCATTGATAACACAGAAGTACAGTGAATTCTTATAAAAGGTTTGTCGTATGATTTAGAACGTCATCGATGACATTTATTTTACAAGTAATATAATTGGTTTTAAAAAAATATTCGATCAGAAAGTGAGCTGTCGCGTATGGATATATCTCACGAACGCGAGAATTTTTCATTTCTACATCATGTCGCTTTCGAGACTCCCCTAAACAGCAAACATAATGCAGAATATTGATCTAGATATGGTTACTGCTTTTACGCCGTAATTAGTCCTTCTTTATTTGCATAAACGAGTGGTCTAATTTCGTCAGCATATGTGGCTTTTACTTCCTTCCATCTACTAATTATGATTACTGTTATTTATTTTGTTCCATGCATTACGTTTTACGTCACTTTGTCGTTTTTCAACGATCAATAAAAGTGTATTATTTAGTTCGATTTAATTGATGAAAGATATAAAAAAATTTATTTTCATGAATATTCATCATGCATTAGATTGTTTTATAGAAAGAGAGAGAGAGGGGCAGACATATGGTACACTTTGGACGAGATAGAACGAATATTTGAAGTTCGATTTATTCGCATTATCAGTATATATATTTATATGCTCATGAACTTTTATGTATGTGTGTGTGTGTGTGTAACAACTAAGAGATTAATATGGACATTTTGAATAATGACAAATAATATCAGACACTGCAATAAATATCAGTGATAGGATTGCGTCTTTTTATAGTTTTCTATAATACATTTATTACAGTGCTCGATTTTATTTGTCATTATTCATAATACCTGTATTAATCACTTAATCCATAACATTTATATATATATATATATATATATATATATATATATATATATAAATTGTACTTTATATATGAACACACATGTAGGTATATAGATATGTAATATAATAGAAATATAGGAATAGTAACAATATCTGTACGAACAAATATATCTCCGATTAGTTGGAAATTTGTTAATTATCGCTAAAACCTCATTGTTTTCGGATTTTAATTGTTTTGTATTTAGGCAGAAGAATGCAATAATTTATTGAAATGATGTGCGGAAGAGTCGCGTATTTTTAATTCGTCGGATCGTAGGGCGGAATTTTTAGATAATTTAAAATTTGTTAAAGAAGTTGTGGGTTAGATTCTCGATTTACCAGCAAGCCAACCAATCAAACCAGTAGATTTGACAGGTGGCGAAGAACAAAGAATAATGGCTTGGAATGATCAAAATATCAAGAACTTTTTTCAGTCTCCGAAACCCATAGATAAATTAATTTGATTGAACTCCTCCCTTAACAGAGAACGAAACGATCGAACTAACGTTAACGACTTATAAATTTTGGTATCCAGAGGATTGTCATTATCGGCTTACGTTTATCATTATTAGGCTTACGTGGCTTTTACGTAAGACTAACTAACAACAGGATTCCATTCTTTTACGTTCCTCGTAGAATATTGGATGCGTAAAGAACGTTACGAATTAGAAACAATGTTTTATTATGTTATTCGTTTGTTCTTTTATCTTTTTTTTTTCTCTTTGAATTTTTTAAATCTCTCACGAACAAAATTATTATGTAATATGTGAATGTAAATCATTTTAATTCTCTTATAATTAACTTATAATTAACTTAGTTTAATAGAACGAGTCTGAAAGAAAATAAATGAACGGTAGAAATGGCTCGTGCTACCTCTCATTTATTTCCTCGAGTGGGTATAATAAAGTAGCACTTTCGAGAATGCTAATGACACTTACTAGCACATATCGTATAACTTTTATTTTTATTTTTTACGTAAATAACTAATATAACGTAAAGTGTGTTTCGTTCGCGAGCGACTAAATTAAAGTGCCCGATCGATTCTAACGGATACACGTAAAAGCATGAGCTCTGGAGGGGGACAGAATGACGACCAAACTAGTTTAATTAAACCTCGGCGCTAATCCCACCTGAATTTATCGTTGTGCAATAAAAAGAATATGTCTTATTGGTAGAAAGTTAGGGACAAAATGTGTGGTTGAACAATTCGATAGTCAAAGAATTATTTTGCAGATTATATCTATAGGTTTTAACTATTAATAATTAGTTTATACTAAAAAATATTTATACTAAATTATATTTAATTAATTATAAAATTATGAAATTCGCATATATACGATCGTGTAATTTCATTTGTAATGTATTACTTTGTTGATATTCTTAATTCAACGATTTATGTTAACTTTGAGAAGTATATACGAATAGCAATAACATCTTTGTAGACTTATGAAAAATGATAATATGTTGCAAGAATTAATAAGGCCATATCGGAAAAATTGAAAAGTTAAATGAATTTTCGGGGGTGGAGAAAGGGGGCGGGAGACTCAATCGATCGATACACGTACGCACGCACGCACACACTTATTGAGATACATATACACCCGTTCGCAAACATTTTCCGTGGCAAATTAATACGCTCATTGGGCGGCTTCTACCACGGTTAATTACAATCGCAATTAAATGGTTGCGTTACAAAAAGTACCGCGGCGTGTGATCGAATTTCGTAGATGAGCTATTCACGAATACTTACTTTGTAATGTTTCTGTTCCAACAAGTGCGTTTAATCAATAAAATAAAGAAAACAAAGTTCGTTTCTCGTATTTTCAATTAAATTATTTATCATCGTTGGAACTTCTTTGTACATCCTTTTGATCTATCTCTTCATTAACAATCTCTTTTTTTCTCCTGTATTTAATATTCTTCTAAAATGAGATGTAATATTTCTCTCGCGTCGTATGAAATGATAATGTAGCCATTAAATTTTGACAACAACGTATTCTGTTAGTCTTAAGTACCGTTACGATTCGTGTTAGTGACGAAATGGCGTTGTGCCGAGAGCGTTAATTCCAAATACGTTACTCATAGATATCAACTTTGTCTTACAACTAACGTTAACGAATACATCTCTAATTATATAGACTTTTGTATTCTTATTTTCATAAATGGTCATGTTTTATAAAATTATATAGAAAAATATTTACAAAAATATTATGAATCATTAACGAACATAAGCTACATACGTACAGATATAATATCACGATAGCTTCTTTTCCAAAAATATTCGTCATTATTATTTTTACGATTTATTCATAGAATATATCATTCACTCTGCTGTCAACACTTTAATGTTTTAGCATAATTGCATCGGTATAGTTTAAAAAATATAAACGGAGTGTAATCCTTTCGTGCGATTAAAACGTTATGCATTTTGTTATTGTTTCGTTCGAATTTTACGTTTAGTCAACGTAAGTACATTTATTACGTAACGTTGAGTCTCTTATATGGATATTTTATTTGACGATTTTTATTACGAAACTGATAGAAATATATAATATAATGTTTTTTAATATAATGGAAGTAAAGTAAATAATAATATATAATGCGTAATTAATAATATTTAATAATGTAATTGTATAATAATGTAATTAATAATATTTCTTCATGATGATAAATATAATAATTAAAAATTAGAGTCACTAAAATCGTCAAAATAAAAAATGATTTTTATAAATAAGATATTAGGTATCGATTGTCTTTGGCAATTAGTAGTGTTTACGTTTTTGTGTTTACGTTTTTAAAATGACAAAGTGTTTTTAAATAGTACAGTCAGTTTTTCTCCTTATCTACATGAACAGTAGTGAAATAGTTTTCATTTATATTTCACGTTGTACTTTTCTTTGATAATTACATATCTTTTTAGAGATTTATCATTTACACTTACATTTAACATGTACATATGTGACATGTACCATATAGTCGCATGATTCAACGACGAAGGAGTTTCGCAGTCGACGATTTTACTGCACTTGACGCGAATGCTCACAGTGGTAATTAATTTTTTGCGTGAGACTCAGAGCAAAGCGTTGGACGATGGAAGGACGGAATGATCACGAAATAGTTCTAATGGCCAACCATTTGTCATTCTTTGCGGAACGAAAGGAAAGGCTTCGTCGCATTTCACTCGGTGAAAGAACGTTGAATGAAGACTTCTTGCATCTTGTAAGAAGAAGATAATACCATTTAAGAAAACGAATTTTTAATTCTTAAGCTAAAACAATTATATTCGATAGGATCGAAATCAATTAAATTCGGATCTGTTTATTAAAATTATTTATTACGTCAAATTTTCAAAAAAGTTTGATTCAAACACTATGATGTTGATCATTTTTGAAATGATTAACGAGATTGACATTTTTTCGAAAATGATACGTGAAGATATTTTCGGGAAACAAACATTTATTAAATGGAATTAGTTCGGTCGAAGATGAAAGAAAAGGTGTTCCATTTAATCTCACAATATTCTTAAATTTCACGGTTGCTGTTCTTACTACGTGAGTATTCTCGTTCGATGATATATCCTTCCAACTCTAGCAAACAGTCCCACGTTGCATATTATCATATATCGTATACTATGTATGTACATACATATATGCACATAGTGTGCTTTACATAGCGGACGGAGCGTTATAGAGTGGCTACTGATACGAACCACTCGAATTACGTATTTCGCATGAACATGTATACGTGTGACGACTATAATACAGAATATCGTACCCTCGGGTCTTATTCTGCAAAACTGCGATACTCCAAACGCATGAGGATTCATTTCGATGTATCAAACGTTTTAAACTGAGAATCACGATATTATTCTTTACATCTTGTAATTGGAAGAGAAAAAATTTGTTCTTTTTCAAATATCATGCCTGAAAAGGAAGTTCATTAAATTATTATTTCAAGAATGATCCTAAGGATAGGATTCATGACGCAATTAAGAAATAAAAATGTTTCCCTAACATTATCATTCTTACCTTTCGATGAAAACTATGGAATACTAGAAGCTATTTCGTGTAAAGTTATTATAACGTTAAATCTTGTTTCGGAAGTACTTGGAAAGTGAACCACCAGTTCGAGAATGAGTTGTTATTAAAAGGCTACACTCAGATCAACTATCACAAGCATGACGAAAGAACGAGAAGATATCCAACGTTAATGCGTTAAGCTATTAAAGGGAGATCCTCCTCTCTTGTATAGAGAAGGAAGATCAAGGAAAGAAGAAAAAGAAAAAAAAAGGAATATTTTACGATGGCGGTGTCGTTAAATCGGTCGCTAACGTGCGAACGAACAGATTTAATATCTATCTTTAGAAAAGGCTTAGTCGGCTATCTCGTTACAATTACGGGAAGATCTTGCCACATTGATCTTGTCGTTATATACATCGTAAAGGGTCCATTCTAACTGTTGCTAGAAAGTACTTTCTCTACTTTTTGTAATTTTCTTTTTAAGACAAAAATCCATTTTCATCGACTCATTTATGTAAGTAGTTATAGTAATCGTATCATTTGTTTCTTCGAATTTTATATATTTTTAATGATTTATTCCAATTACGATCATTCGTATGCTCGTAAAGATTCGGGAAAGTACAATGGAGCTCTCTCTATTTTTAGCAAGCAACTAATTTACCCATTTTCAGATAAAAGAGAAAGAGAGAAAGAGAGAGAGAGAGAGAGAGAGAGAGAGAGAGAGAGAGAGAGAGAGAGAGAGAGAGAGAGAGAGAGAGTAAACATGTTTCTTCATTGAAAACGCCCGTTGAAATTGGCGAGCGTATGCGTCTCGTTCGTTAGAGATCGAACGAGAAAGAGAGAAGAGAGAGAGAGAGGGGGGGGGGGGAGAGGGAGACAGACAGATACGATGGAAATTTCGCAACATTTGGCTAATTCGTCTGTAAAGCATCGAACCTCCTCGTCGTATCCGCGGTATGGCGCTAACGAGTCTACAAACGAGCCGGTGCCGGTACCGGAAGAGAAACGGCACAGTGGATACTCGAGTTCGAACGACTCGCCGTTGAAATGGCTCCCGGCTGCTCGTCGTAACAATATCCGAAACAGGTTGCTGGTACCTGCACACGTAGCGTAGCTTACCACAGATTACCAGTAATCCCTCGGGTTCTGCTACCAGTTACATGCTTTCAACGAGACATAGAACTTTAACTGCGTACTACTGACCCCTCCGGCTAAATCTCCTTCAACCCCTTCCTTTATCCCTTCCTCACGCATATACACCTTTTTATGCATATGTATGAAACATACCTAAACTCCTTTCACACCTTTCGAACGAACGAAACCCATTGAGAAGATCATGTAAACTCCTGTATAACGTCCAACAAATTTGAACGTAGATCGATTATAGAACTCTATTCAGCTCATTCTGCGTCCTTCTTTTTTTTTTCTTTTGTAATTTTGTTGCCTCTTTCTTACTTCCTCTTTTCGATTTCCTAAAAGCGTGTGCACGCCTTTTAACAAGACGATGTAACGTAAACTTTGAGAAAGTGTAGGTTAATCTCGTAAATGGTGCGAGCTGTTTTTATTAACAGGATCGGGGTGTTCGTTAAAAAAAAAAAAAAAAAAAGAAAACCATGCTGGACGTATACACGACACATACACAAACAAGAATAGAGTCAGAACGACGCTTTTCCTAAGCATTCGCAAAAACGTCGCGCGAAGAAAAGATTTGCCATATGATGGATGGAATCGCTTCTTTTTCTTTTTTCCCTTCTTCCTTTTTAGCGAGATGCGCACGTTATCTCTCTCGCCTGCGTCGAGTAAAATAATTTGACATCTGACATCGATTAATTTACGGCTAGGACAAAGTAGCCTTTGACGCGCGACGGTCAAGAATCCTCGTTAATCCGTGTCAACGGGATTAAACGCGAGTATACGAGGGGTGTTGGGTTTGGTTGTGAGAGAGTGGGAGAGAGAAAGATAGAGAGAGAGAGAGAGAGAGAGGGAGGGAGAGAGAAAAAGGCAAGAGTGAAAGGAGGTATCACGAGATGAAAAAGGTAGATAGAGGGTAACGAGAAAAATGCACGATGCTAGGGGAAAATGGCGTTCCGAGGATAGTGACACTGTCTGTCGGTTTTTTCTGCGTTCTACAAACTCTCCTATCATTTTCTTTCCCTTTTTCTCTTTCTATCTTCCGCTCCTTCTTATTTTTCTTCATCTTTTGTTGTCTCTCTTTCTCTATATTTTTCTTACTCCTTACGTTTTCACTTATTTGTCAGAATAATGTTTTTTAATGAAAACTTTTGTTCGTATTATAAAGAAGGTCTCTCTTTCTCTCCACTCTCTCTCTCTCTCTCTCTCTCTCTCTCTCTCTCTCTCTTTCTTTCTTTCTTTCTTTCTTTCTCGTTTAAAGGTAATGCCAATCCATCGTTAGAAACTCTCTTTGGTTGATTTAAGTATGTCCATAGTAAGTGCGAAAGATATTTGAGAGATAAAACTTAAAAGAAATTGAACAATAGCCGTAGTTATCGAGAGTTTAGTAAAGTTCGCAAGTACCGATTTTTCCATCCTTCTTTTTGATTTAACGTAAGTTCACTAAAACTTATCGATCTAGGACATGGCCTTTGTTTATGGTCTTAATTGTTAAAACTTGGACGTGACGTTCGGAGTAAACTGCTTTCGAAATTTTCTTCTTTGAAATTATATATTTTAGAAAAACTTCCGACTCGATAAAGGTAAGAGATTGAAGAAAGATTGATAGAAAAATTGAAGTTTAACGAGAAACATTATTGTTCAGAAATTCTTTCGAGAATTCTATTATTATTTTTATCTCCTTTGTTTATCATTTATATTCAACTTTTCATGTAATGAAATTGTAAGAACATACATAAAGAATAGTTTATGTATGTTCTCTGAATAGAGTTTTAGTTTAGTTTACATTCTAGTTTAGAATGTTCTCTGCGCCTTAATTATGAAAAAAGATATTATAGACGATAACACGTCTTCACTTAACATTATTTTATACATGTTAAGTAACATTGGATGCTATGATCACATCAAGTTTGGAATTTTATTCTCACACGATTACGTATCATGTTTTTTCTCGAACCGTCGATTCGCTATGCCATGGTATATGATAAATCTATACATATATAGATACATCGATCGTCGCGCTTATATGCTAATTGTCTACCGCTACTAATTGGAGGATCCGTTCAATGTGTTAATTATCTAAGCGATGCAGCTCTCTACGTATACGATCCATCTGGTTGCACGGCCATGATTTCAAACATTTTCAGAGAATGCACGTCAGTATTTATGCAATCAAAGTAATATCGAACGTTCTGTATTTTCTACGTATTGTTGTGTATTGTATTGTTTTCCACGTTCTGTTGTATATCTATTTTTTATCTTTAAATAATATATAAATGAACCTGTGAAATTATTACTCTATCAAAAAGTAAAGAAAAATTATTTAAACGTTACAGCGTAAATATTAACGAATATTTATTTGTATAATATATTATTATTATAATTCCAGATTGGCATATAATGATAATGTCTTTCTTTACTTATTTTACGATATATCATTTCGCATATAGTGGTTATTAAATATAGATTAGCTGCTTAGAAAGCACTACGTTGCCTTAGTACCATGTTCTGTGACGGTACATGCTTTTCCAAGTGAATACGATTTTTATATATATTAAAGCAAATTAATTGAACAACTATAATATACGTTAAAAGTTTACGTATGTACTAATATGACCTTTTCGTTAGGTACTTTGATAGCGAGATTAAAGTGCTCGTATAGTAACGATTCGCTTTGACCTCTTTCTCGCGAAGTCCAATATTCCTTGAATTATAAAATAAAAAAGCCTCGTGTAGAGAAAAATTGATGAAATCTATCACTCGAATCTCATAAAATTGACAAGTATAATATTTTAGTTTTATCAAAACTTTTAATTAACAACACTTATGCATTTTTCAGTTTAAATAGCTTTAAATAGGTATCTAACGTAATAATATATAATAAATGGAAAGACTTTCTTTGATTTATTTAATATTATTATTTAACAAAGGAAAGACCTGTTCGTGTGCTCGTACGCAGTAGGAAATGGAAATTCTTTTGAACGTACATAGTATCGGTGTATCCGAATAAAAATGATCTCGATCGAAGCTCACGAGCTCCTCTTTCGATGCAAAAGTTTGCCTTTGTATCAGAACTTTAGTTCCAATCTGCAGGAAGTCCAATAAAACTGTAGATTTCTTAGCTCTGAACATCTGAAGAAACGATCCAGTTTGGTATCCTTCGACGAAAATGAGAAGACATAAACTCGTGATGCTAGTGTGTTGGATGAAGAGTGGTAGAAAGTGAGAGAGAGAGAGAGAGAGAGAGAGAGAGAGAGAGAGGGAGGATGGGAATGGGGATGGGATTGCTCTTAAAGAGCCATTGTGCTCGGCGCCCTCACATGTTTAGATTTTTATAGAGACTTACCGGATAATCCCCAGTGCAAATCCCCTTTCGTCGTAGGAATACTCGCATAGATCGTA
The DNA here is from genome assembly GCA_918808275.2 of Dolichovespula sylvestris. Classification (NCBI taxonomy): domain Eukaryota; kingdom Metazoa; phylum Arthropoda; class Insecta; order Hymenoptera; family Vespidae; genus Dolichovespula; species Dolichovespula sylvestris. The sequence continues at coordinate 2,289,605 of OU964968.1, forward strand.
AATGCCGAGCTGGCCCTTAAACCGAATTCCAATTTTTAAATGGAAAGTTTGGTGAAACGAAGCCTCGGGAGACAAGCTCCGATACTTCTTCAAATTTTTCTATTCGATCAAGTCTTTAGGGTGAAATAAAACGAAATTTTTATTTGTGATAAGATCGTGTTCTCTATTCATGATAACATATAAGATAATAATACTACAAAATTTCAATTATTATTTGAACTTCTTGAAATCGGTTTGCAATTGATTGATATTAAGAATGCAAAAAGTTGTTGAAGAATATACAATTTTATTAATACAAAAGTTGAGATCTCTTATGTAGTCCGAGATGTTTTTATGTATTTTGAAAGGAAAGGACTTAGCTTGGATGAGAATAAGAAAGAGAAAGATAGATAGATAGATAGAGAGAGAGAGAGAGAGAGAGAGAGAGAGAGAGAGAGAGAGAGAGAAAGAAAGAGATGTCTGGCGCATCGTTCAGCTTGACGTCCTTGAAATGACAAATAGGAGGACTCGAAATATGGTATGATATCGCACGGTAATCCTAGCTCGCGTTTCCCATGGGTGTGACAGTCACGTTAGTTAATGGTAGAGCGTCGTTGAGTATCCGTTATTCGATCTTATGCGAGAAACTCGTGGGACGACATGTTATACCGTGACCACTCTGACGAGTCTTACACGTTATTAGTCGGTACTACGACCCAATTTTCCAATGTCATAAGTCGACATTAGATACCCATTCGCGTTCCATAAGAAGCCGATCTTTTCTTTACGATCAAAGTGCAATTGATCTTTTTACTCTTAAGAAATTTTTTGTTCAACGTTTTATTTATCAATCGGTCGATTGTGATTAATATTCAGCGTTACACTTACACAGGTAAAATAACGATATTCCATATATTTTCTTAAAAATAAAATAAAATAAACGTTCTCTCGTTATTTTCCTACGCTCGTAACAATAAATATGGATAAAGTCTCCCCTGTTTTCTTCTCTTCCTTATCGTTGCAATGAATAATTAATGTTACGATCTTGATATTTATAAAATCTCGTAGAGGCAATAGATATTCTTGTTATGCACATGTAAAATGTATATCTCTTGGATATGTTAAAAATTGCAAAGAAAGAACAAAACCTACGCGCGCTCGTCAGTCTTTACGTATATACGAACATTATATAAAAAAAGATGGAGAAAAAGCATATAACGAACGGATTCGTAAGATGACGAGATAATAGGGGAGTGCGAGAAGTGACTATGAAATGTCGAAGTAAATCACGGAGTGCATTATACATAGCGAACGGTGCTTATTAAAGCTCGATGTTATTAACTTTTTTTTTCATCTTCTTTTCAACAAGCCCCCCTCGATGAGCCATATTTCAGTAGTGCGTTAATGAGCTGCTCTCACAATTATGTTCCGACTTCGTAACTATATCAACGAGCAATGTTTTCGATGAAAGAAAGAAAAAATGGCAGATGCATCGACATCTTTTGTTCTTCCTCTCTTTTCTTTCTTTTTTTTTCGAAATGAACGATCATTTGAACGACACGATATTACGAACTTGTTTATCGAATTTATTTTTTTCGGTCAATTGTACGTTAAAATAGAGAACGATCTATGTCATCAAGATGCTTGTCACGTCGGAAAGAAATATTTTCATTGATTTAAAGTTATCAGATTCGATGACAGGATTTCTGATTAGCAATTAAGCGTGACTAATGTGCGACAAGAGAAATAAATACATTCTCCCGTATCGCATATATATGGATAAAGGTCAGCAACATTTTATAACGGCTGTTGTAGTGGAGACTATCACGAGCAAAAGAAAGATAATAAAATGCAAACTCGCTTACACTGTTCATGGAGGGCTTTTTAATGCAAAAAATGTTCTTATTCGCTAGAGTGCCATAGGTAATTATGTTAATAGTAACTTTCACATAGACGGACCATTGCTAGAGACTTCATCTCTCTATATACGTTCTATATTTTATAATATTAATACCTATACTTAATGCCATTATTAGCTTTTAGCGGCATCGAATGATGGAATTCATTTACGATCGATCCATGTAATCTTTAAATTAGATTAATTATTATCTACGTTAAGTGTTATACTTATTTGATGCAGAGACAGAATTTTCTCGATGTGAATTTATGCGACGTATTATCAGATCGAAGATGATTTGAAATATTGTGTGATATCGTTTTCTCGAAAGAAGAAAAAAGAAAAAAGTGTTTTTCGATTCGTCTAGAAAATTTAAAGAAGTTTTCTGGCAAGACGATACGACCCAACCGACAATGAGCTATAAGTTTCGATGGGATCGATTATCGAGGCACGAAGCGGCTTACGTTCGACTTCGGGAACCGTTCCGAGGTTCGATTCTGCAATTTATTTGCTCGCAATTGAAATGCAAACGATCTTTTTTCGAGCTTCGAGAGAAACGACTCGTCCTCGTGGAATTCCTGACTCGCGAGAATCGTTCCTTCGCTATTGGATGTTCTTCGAGAGATTTACGAGAGGCCTTTATATCGTGAATACTACGACGAAAGAGAAAGTGTCTAGAAAGATTGGTATGAAATTGGTATAACCTTCTATGAAACAAAATAGAAGTGCAAAAAAATAATTATAAAAAGAAAATAGACCTTAAAAGATAATCTCAAAAGATCATAAAGCATAATAACTTAGAAGATAATCTCTAAGTAAATCTTACACAATCCTAAGACATAATACTGTAAATAGACAAGTAGAAGATAAAGTAATTACGGTGAATAATGATGGATCACAGCTGGTGGCTCTTCAAACAGAAAAACATCTCTCTCTCTCTCTCTCTCGCTCTCTCTCTCTCTCTTTCTTTCTTTTTCTCTTTCTTTCTTTATTATGAAATAACGGTCATTTGGAAAGTTTTTCATCTTGTCAACGTTTTAACCTTGACACGTACAACATTTACTACGTAATCTTAATATCGCGATCCATGACATAGAGGATCGAGAAACGAAGCGATGACTAAGTCAATCAAAGGTATCTTGCTGAGCTTCCGTTGGTACTAGCTAGAAAATGAGAGTGAATAGCTCAAGAAAATAGCCTGAAGCGGTTCGTCGAAAGATACTAATCGAGCCCACCGACCAGCTTGAGTACGAACGATTAATATTCGCTTTCGGAGCAGTCCAATTAATTAAGCCGCGTTGCTCGTAAACGTTAATCACGCGAGGCAGCGTGATCGGCTTTACTACGAACTCTTCGTTGCTTTCTACGAAGCTACAACGCATCTGTGTGAAAGAGAAAGAGAGAAAGAGAGAGGGAGAGAGAGAGAGAGAGAGAGATAACATTTCAAGTAATTAATGCAATAAAGGAAATATAAATTAAAAAAAGAAAATAGTTTAAATTTTTCTTTAACTCTATCTTCATAAAATGAAAAGAGAGAGAGGGAGAGAGAGAGAGAGAGAGAGAGAGAGAGAGAGAGAGAAAGAGAGAGAGAGAGAGAGAGAGAAAGCATTATTCTTGTATCCTAAAGCCGAAGGGTAAAGCGTGGTTGGGTGGACTTGAAACCAACGGCACTTTAAATCTTCGTGAGCCACGTCGCTCTATCTGTTTCTCTCGAAGTAGAAAAAGAAGAAAAGGGAGGTAGCACTCAGGAGAGGAAGGCGTTTCCGTGATTTATGAGTTAATATGGATTTGGAACGCTTTAACGAGTCCTCCGTGAGAAGACTATTCTAATGCTTTGTTATTTGAAACGTATTTATGTGCCTTAGAAATTTTTCGCGTTCGATTGAAAACGAGAGAGAGACGCGCATTTATTTCACTGCAGGCACGTATCGAGGTAGGTGAGTAGGAAAAGCACAAAAAAAAAAGGAAAAGAGAGAAGAAGAAAAGAAAAAAAACATGGGAAAGGAAAATAGAAGTTAACCGTGAAACGTAATAACCATGTGTTCTTTAATTATAAGTTTCCAAGACGCTTGCTCGCGCGTTACTGAAATAGATACTGAATATTCTCTCGTAAAATTACATCGGAGGTTTCTTCCCTACATAGACCAAGGTTATATCCGACCTAAGAAAAATTGCTCGACGGCTTTCTACGTTATTTGCAAAAAAGCTGACTGACTTCCGACTAATAACCAGGCAACGGCTGCAAGGAATAAAATGGTTAAGGGAAAGTAGAGTAGGAGAAAATAAAAACGCATAAGCTAAAATTGCGTATTCGAAACTAAATTGACGAACTCTTCCGGTATGGCAGAGGGTAAACATCATAACCAGCTCGCTCCCTAATTATTCAAAAAGTTCAATGTGATCGATTATTATAACGAGATAAATCGGCTATAAATTGTATCAGGATTTGAAAAAGAAAAAGGAAGAAAGAAAATACACACACATATATATTAAAAGTAGATCATTTATTTTATTGTTGGATGTTAATGCTAGTATGAATATGAATTTCATACGAATATGAATTTCGATGAATTTCACGATGAAATTGTGAAAAATTACTGAGAAGGAAAAGAAAAGAAGAAAACGTTAACAATAGTCTATATGCGTACGTATTGCCGAGTATATTAACAGAGAAGCTGTATTGGAGTAAAGTGCTCTCTCTTCTCTCCACCCACTCGCTGCACCCCACTACCATAACCAAAATCAACCCCTTCTATGCCACAGGATACTAAGCGAACGACATCGAATTATGCGAGCGTCCCCCTTGCGTTACCAAAGTTTACAGTTCGCGACACAACTTTGTTGACATTTGGTCGGCTTACTGAGGGTAGAGCTCGGTCAGAGAATGTAGAACGATTCGTTGACCGGAACTGTAGAAGGTAAACCTCGTTTATCTTTCCATGAATCTTTCATCATATCTTATGGATCAATCTGATGAGGTTATCGACATGTAATAGAAAAAATTATGAAGGTTTTTGTACAACTTATGAGTCGAAATTTGTATCGGTCGTCATTGTATCGTCCATATATTAATTAATTTAATAAAATAACGTATGAGCGAATGCTATTGCGTGAAATAACAGGAGAGAGAAATAGAATCCAATGATTGTATTTCGAACTCATGGAATGTTGAAAAGAATTGATACTACACGATCGAATTTGGAACAATGGAAATATTTTAATTTTGTTTATTCGACGTTCGCTTTCATCTGCTATTGAAACGCTGTGAAATATTTTATTTCTAACGAAACGATATATTAATCGTTAATTAATACCGGATCGTTTGATCGATACTGTAAATAGCTATAAACGTTTATCATACCGGATCTTCTTTGCAAGATAAATTTGACTGTGTACGAATTATACTTCTACCTAATTACGTTCTCTACCAATAGTTGAACAACCCTCTTGAAAATACCATTACCCTTCAGTCATTCACTTGACTCTTGTTCACTTTCTACGATCGATGCTGATGTTTCTTTCTTTGTTGAAATTTTGCCAAGTCCAAAAGTGATCTATAAAATTCTCCTTCGAGGACGTTTCATTTTTCTCTTTTTCTTTTTGTTAAACTTATTCAATACTTCTGTTTACAGTAAAAATTGTTATATTACAATCATAAATGACGAAGAGACATTTTCTTTATGTTCAAAGATTGTTATAGTGCGATTAAAAGAACGAGTTGTAGGAAATTGGAACAAGCTGCCTAATGTATCATTCCTTTTTACGTGTTCTTCCTTTTTTTTTTTTTTTGTTAACTTAGTACTTTTATGCGTTTAGATGAATATCAAGCTTAAAATGTTTAACGATAAATGGAAAGTGTTCTTTTCTCGCGCGTACACAGTCATATTGCTAATGGACAAAGTGAGTTTGTAATTTTACGTTAAAACAGTATGTGGTCCCTTTAAAGGACCAACGAATAATTACGACGAGCTAGAGATATATAGACTTCCGTCGCTCTCGCATGTTCTTTTAATCTTTTAAATGTGTTACGTATAAATATTTAAATTTGAAACGGTGAAAATAGTTCTTGATTTATATCGTATCTTACTATATATTGTAAAAGAGGTTTATTCCTTATTTTTATAAAATATATATCATTAAGCATAAATATGACAATAAACTGTTACATTTTATTTATCAGATTCATTATTTAATTAGAATGACCTCTTGTTGGTCATAATAAATATCATAAATAATTTGTATCGGTCAATCGAACAATTGGTAGTTAGTAATTGTAGTTAGTAAGCAACAATTGGTATTATTAGACTGGCGGTGTATCTTACTATTTTTACTTGTCACTGTACATATATGCGAATGAAATTTGAAAGAAACGTGATATTGTAGAGGATTAATAATGTAATTATTTCATGTATCAATTGTTCTAAATACTAAATATGATAATATCATAATACTAGAACTACATGAATAGAACTACATATACCTCTTTTATACAGTTAGTTATGTGTGTGTGTGTGTGAGAGAGAGAGAGAGATTTTTAAAACAAATATCATATTTCTTCTCTAAAATTTGGTTCAATATCTCAGTATTTGATCGCAACGATTGTTATTTTTAATTTTCTTTTTTTTTTTTGTAGTAAAAGGTCTTTTCCATTCCGAACTCGTTACGCGCACTATAACCTTGCGTTGGCACCTCAATCGTGGCATGGTGATATCACACGAAAAATCCGCTCACCGAGGTTAATCTCGGCAGCGGTAGTAGCCGATAAATGAACGCTCTTGCTCTCGAAAAGTTTGTTTTTTGCTTTTACACCGAAACCAAGCGGCGCTTTTCGTCTGATCTCGACTCGCACGTACAAAGTACTGCTTGCACTTTTAACGCTTCTGTATTTTCCTCTCTCTCTCTCTCTCTCTCTCTCTCTCTCTCTCTCTCTCTCTCTCTCTCTCTCTCTCTCTCTTTCTCTCTCTCTCTCTCTCTCTATCTGTCTTTGTCTCTGTCTCTGTCTGTCTGTACTCTCTCTCTCTCTCTCTTACTCACTCACTCACTCACTCTATTTTTGAGTCTGCATCGCGAGTAATGATGGATACTAGAGATAGAACTACAAGCATTTCATTTCTATGCACAAAGTAATGAACATCGGGAGCTTTATCAGTACCTGTCGTGTTTATTTCGCGATAATTGTTAAATTAATAAAGAATGATTTTTTTATTTTCGGTCTGAAAGTAGAAGTGCATTCGTTCGTTAATTGTAAAAATTATGATCAGAATAATTTTTGTTGATAGTCTAGACACGTAATGGTATTAGTGGCTTTCGTTCCAATTAATAATCCTTTGTAAAACTATGCAAACAGGTATAGTAAGCGAACGTAACACAAAGTAACACGTGTCCCGTACCTCATTTCGATTTTCCTCTCCTTCCTCGTAAAACATCGACACGCACACGAATACGTACATATAAATATCTACAACGTTATCAGCCATACTCTCTCTCTCTCTCTCTCTCTCTCTCTCTCTCTCTCTCTCTCTCTCTCTCTCTCTCTCTCTCTTTATTTCTCTTGATGGACCAACCATGCTTCGAAATCACGGCGAGCTTTCAGTTACGTGTATTCCGATCGAGCTCTGGCTGACGTTAAATCATCGTTCGTGGATTACAAGCGATTTTGGGAAAACGAGCACTCCTAATTTTGTAATTGTAACGATGAAGCTATTTACCATCGACAATATTCGTTGTTTTTGATCTTTAACAGGAAACAAGATAATGCGTTGAGTATTGAGTTCACTTATGCGAGAGGTGCTTAGCACGATGAAAAATATCGAATAGGTTTAATTCTTTCGATTATATTATATTATTTCCAACTTATCATCGGTCCTCAATTTTGTTAAATTGCCTTCAACAGATATGTGAAGTCAATAAGATTAATTCTATTTTTCATACTTCCATCTAAAGGCTAAAGATAGTGTTACTCAAATATCGGAAATGGTGTATTCAATGTTTAACTTTGCTATCGAATTTAAAAAGAAAATAATCGATTTATACTTATAATGCAAATTTTTATTATAGTTCTTTCATTTATTGTTATTCGAAAGCTATCCTGTCAAAGTTTCTGAAGATGTTTCTCCAATTTCAGAAACAGTTATATAAAAATAATATAGATTTATTCCATACTCTTGCCCGAGTTCTGTGTATTTTAGCACTGTGTCGTGCAAAATTCAATTCCATTCCAACGCGGTACATTAAAATTAAAATTACATCCTCCATCGATTACACTGGACGATAATAGTCTCGGAAAATCACCGTATCGGTTCTCAACCGATCGATCACCACGATATTTTTTATAGAAACGAGAAACGAGAGAGCGGGAGTAAAGTTGTATCATCGCTTTTTTCAACTATTAAATTTCAACGTAGGAATAAGATGGACACATTATGAAATTTGCAAACACTTTTTCTATACCGGTTTAATATTTTTAATTTGTGAGTATACAACAGCATAGAATGATATTGATTTACTATTCTTTATATATTATATTTCAAATCAATTGTTGATAACATGTGAACAGTTTATTCTTTATGTTTTTATCCCTTCCACGATTAATCATTAACTAGATTTTAATTCACGACGTATTTAGCATATGAATTTTTTTTACAGGTACTCAATAAATTCAGAGCATCTCGATGAGTCTAGAAAAAGTAATTATATTTCAAAAAGTGCATAATCAAGTATAGATCATTATTTTATATATGCGCATATTTACGCAGGATCATTTACGGTTTATAGTTCATGAGTAAAGAATCGAAGAAATCGGAAGTTAGGTGAGCTAGTAGAAAAGGTTGATGTATCAGGTTGAGCACATTATTTAGTGTCAGCCAATTAACGTACTGCCGGGATTGCGAATGTTCACCTCGTTCGTATCGCGCGCAAGGGCCATCGATTGAAGAGAGATGCGAGAGGAAGGAGGAGGGTGTTCCTTTTTCGTACCGTCCGGTAACTACCGGGCAAAATTGCACGGTGAGCGATATTATCGGATTCGTGTTTCAAACACGCTACCTCTGATTTCGTAGTCGAGAGAAATAGCCAACGAGAGAAGCGGGGTGGTGCCTTTGGGGGTGGGTGAACAGAAAGAGGTCGATGGCTCGGTGTAAATGGACGAAGATGATGAAGGAGAGAGAATGAGAGATCGATAGAAAGAGAGAGACAGAGAGAAGTAGAGAGAAGGAAAGAGAAAGACAGAGGGAGAGAGGGAAGAGTAGTTCGAAAGCCGCTCAAGACCTCTCCAATCTCGAATTCGATCATGCGGATTCTGGCATGATTTACTTGCCGATTACAAGCTTCGATATATCGCCTTTGATTTCTACCTTAACGCATTATCATTTGATTGAACTAATCTCTGTTCAAATTATAATCAATGAATATCATGGAATTTTAATGAATCGAATTATTTGAACCAAAGAAACCGGTTGATCATTAATCTGTTCGATTGAATGTTAACTCAAGGATTATCAGTTACACTTGGAACTAGTGGAAAAGAAAATTCGTTTGAATCTTTTAGAAAATGTACGGGGTGTATAAAAAATATGTTTAAAGATTATCATAGGGGCATTCTACACCTTCTGATCGGTAGACATTTATAAAAAATAGCGCGTGTAAAATTGACCTGGACCTCAACATTGAAGGACAATTTCTGCCGTTGGATGCTACATAAATTGCGAAGCGCACCACGGTTTTTGCAACGTGTGTTATTTACCGACGAAAGTAATTTTTCGAGTTCTAGTATCCTCAATCGTCAAAATGCTAGAACATGGGCTTCTAGAAATCCTAATGCAATAATTGAAAGATTCAAATTATATCACGGCACAGACGTCACTCCATCTATTTTATGCACGATGGTACTCCGCCTCATTATAGTCGACCGGTTCGTCAATTTTTAAACGAGATATTTGAGACACGGTAAATAGGACGCCAACCAGCTCCACACTTGTGGCCTCCTCGTTCGCCAAATTTGTCACTTCTGGTCTTCTTTCTTTGGGGAGCAGTCAAAGAAATTGTCTACAGCTCGGGCAACAATTCAATTCCCCGGTACACTTGAAACGTAGAATTGAATACGCTTTTCGTAGCCTACAATCAAGACGAGATATAGGCGAAAAAATCAAACGGAATGTCGAAGTTCGAATACAAAACTGCCTAGACCGCAATAGCGGTCATATAGAAGCAGGTTCCCAGGCCCGCCTATTGACCGAGACTAGAGTTTTTCATTTATATCTCGTCTTGATTGTTGCACTATTAGTTGTGACCTTCAATTTCGACATTAAGGACAATTTTGCACGAGGGTATTTGTGTCCTGTGAAATGTAAACAGTGAAATGTAAACATATTATAAATAAAATTAGTCCGAGACGTATTGGAACCTTAAAGTCATTTTTTAAGTGAACGGTTGACTTTTGACCTATGCTTCCTTTGACACTTGTTGTCCTCGCGACGAGTAGAATACGATGCAAGCAAAAAAATTTGACCTTCAATTTCGAGGCCAAGGACAATTTTGCACGCGTTTTTTTTTTATAAATGTCGATCGATCCGAAGATGTAGAATGCCCCTGTGATAGTCTTTACACATATTTTGAATACACTCTGTACGTTAGAGATCGTTTGTTCGTTTTGGTGATCGATTCTTCTTTTTTATTTCTCCCATTGATTTCGTTTCTTTTTCATGCTCGGTTCGTTTTTGATACTAGGAGAGCGGAAATGGGAATAATGTAAAAGAACATTTCGCAAAGGCGCTATAAAAGCAACGAGTAACTCGGAAGGAAGTTCAGCGTACGTTTCGTTCACATACTTTCAATGATGATGTACGTAAGTATTATATTTCATAGTAGTAGTAAACTAGGTGATTCAGTTACGTACAGAAGGAAATACCCAAAGATGTTACGCGTGTTACGAAATAATGAGTTATTAATGAATAATTAAATAATAAATAATTTCCAAATAAATCTTTTATTGATATTCATTAAATTTTTCATTTATGATTTAATTAAAAATAATTTTTCGTTACGTATATTTATTATTTATTTTGTTATAATATACTGGCACTAATTGTGATAACTATTGAATTAAAAAATTTGAATCGTTTAAAATAAAGTATTATTTTTATATTTCTCTTGAATATTATTTCTAATGATATGCATATTTTGTCGTTTTGTATAACGCGGCATAAGAAAACAATTTGAAACTGTTTGATAAGATATAAATGTATCATATATTTAACATTACTCAAAACAATAAATAAGACTTAAATGAAGGCATAATCGAAAATAAGTAAACCATTTTTTCGAATTTATCTACATATTCTTCTATCGCTTCTTTCGCTGGCGATCTCCTTTCATTGATCTCTAAGGGATTGTTGTTTAATGCAAATCAATACCTCAGCTTTATCTAGCCCTGAGTAGTAAGCTCTAGCCTTTCAGTGAATCACGATGGTCCCGCAAATGGCTTTGCGGTGGGGTTTTGGGCTGAAAAGCTGTCCCAAGCAAGTTGTTGAGCTTGCTTTTACGATCGCTTTTCTCGTCTCCCGCCCAGGTCTTTTAGAATGGCTTTGGCAAAGTGAAGCTCGACGCATAGACGCCGCAACGCACGCGATAATGTATAGCTCGATGTTGTATATACAAGGTATGTGTAGATGGTGGTCCGAAGAAATGGTGTCGAAATCGCTAGGGCTCCATCGAATGCCGCAGCCGCTTCGTCGATCCTCGTAAATAAGATCCAAAGAAACCTTTTATAAAGGGCTCCCTTGCCTGTAGAAAACCGAAATAGTCCATCAGACACACACACACGCGCGCGCGCGCGCGGGCACGGGCATACGCACACACACATATATTTTTCTCTTTTTCTAACGGATTCTGGTCACCTACGCGTTCCTCTTACATTGTTACTCAAGAAGCATTAGTAGGTATGATGCGTTGTATTCGAGGGTAAAGGAAGCTGAAAGACGCCAAAGATCAGACAAGACGATCATATCAATCAAACGTTAGTTATGAATCTACAGATCTACCACAAGTCTAAAGAAATAGATTCGATGCTATTTATCTAATGTTACACACTGTTTATCTAATATTACAACGATTACAATCGCAGTCGTAGTTAAATTTATATGGAATAGTGTAATCATTATATTCTTTTATTTTTATTTTTCCGAATATTTTTCAACGAAAAGAAAAATTTGAATCGACCGTATGACTGCAGCGACATGTTATACAAAGGAACCAATCTCGTGAGAAATGTAACGAAATTGCGTTGGATTTGAGGCCATCCTCGTGAATAATGCATGATGGCATCAGACGTGTCTTCAACAATGTTACCATGTTGAGTCTTCTATATCCCAGTTACGATATTATAATCTGCCATCCGTTCACACAGATACGTATCGTCATGGACGTATTTACACCAAAAAGATATTAAGAATCTTGTCGATACTTTTCGAAGGGAAAAGAATCACATGAGAAATGGCACATCTATGAGGTCTATCCATTGTTCGTTCTAACAGAGAGAAACTAGAAATGTAACAGAGCTTCCTATTTTGATAGGACGTTGCAAGCACGAATACGGTCTACGATTCCGGTAGACACATGGACGATATATGGCACTCGTGAAGGGGTAGTGACTTGTGGTTACCGGTATGGGAGATGATGCACGGTCAGGACATGCGGTCTTACCCTCATCCACAGTCTCGTTCGGATAGACTTTCGTCCTATCTTCGTCTTTGCCCACGTCCTGCTATTCCCTTAATGGTATCTCTTGTAGAGTTACGGATTTACGGAGCTTCATTGAACGTTTACGTGTCTTGGATCGTTTATTTTAGAGTACCATCTCCGTTTTGTCACCTTTAATGGTTTGTATAAACTGGACTATAGCTGGTGTATCTGTTTTTATTAACTTGCTCGTGTAATACTTACCTGAATACTGAAATGAAAATACTCTTCGAAAATATCTTTAGTTAGTATAAAATAATTATTTAATATCGTTCGTTTATTTTCAAATGGATCGAGTATTAAAATTCCACAATGGAAATTATTCATTGGAAAATAAAACGAATAAGAAAAGGAAGAGGAAATTCCAACGGAGGAAGGTAATCGTAGGAATCATCAGAATCCAAGAAGGAACATAGGAGAATCGTGGAAGATAAAAAGGGCAATAGAAGAGCGATCGTCCGTGGTATCCGGAAGTTACGGCTCTGAGACATATTTTCTCCTTCCACCGGTATGTCGCAAATCGTGCCGAGCTCGAAATAGACAGGAAAAGAGAGAGAGAGAGAGAGAGAGAGAGAGAGAGAGAGAGAGAGAGAGAGAGAGAGAGAGAGAGAGAGATAGGTAGGGCGTCCTTTATTCTAACCTGAAAAAAGCTTTCGTTGTGCGATCACAGCGCTCCGGTTATCGTCGTACGAGGCGAGAAATATATGAGGTATTCCCATTCGAAGCTAGCCAACGTGGCCGAAGGAAGAATAAAAGAGAAAGAGAGAAGAGAAAGAAAAGAGAGGATCTGCCTTATGGCGCGTGCTGTCGGTCGACGGAATATCGGCTACGTGATGTAATCTTTATCCGATCTTTCTTGGTGGCCGTCAACCGAGCTTTTCTATTCTTTTTTATCCCTTTTTCAGGGAGCTTCTATTCTAGCAACGACAGCAGCGCCAGCACTAACGCCACTAGCAACAGATACTACCACCATAACGTAACTTCTTTCTTGAATTTACGTTTTCGGGAAACGCCGGGCTCGTTCGGTCTCGACTTTTCGAGACGACGGTACGTGTTCATCTTTGCTCCGCGTCACTTCCGAGAGTAATAACGCGATATCGGAGCGAACTCGTAAGCAGCTTTCGAAGCTACTTTCCGTAGTATACGAGGGGCGGACGAGCGAGTCTTTCGCGGCAACAGCCGCCATTATTTACGAGAAGTCCGTGCCGGGCATACGCGTGCCATCTCACGTGCCGAACTTTTTTCGAGATTTTCTTCCTTCCTTCCTTCCTTCCTTCCTTCCTTCCTTCCTTCCTTCTTTCCTTTCTTCCTTTCTCCCTTCATTGCTTTCTTTCTTCCTTCTTTTATTCTTTCCATCATCTTACGTTGCCTTTATATTATAGAAGACTGGAAGATCTACGTTAAAAAGGCTTTTAAAAAATTCTTTTTTCAACATGTCATACATTATCACTTTTTATTATAAGAGTTTTAGATTTTGAACATGGGTATTTATTAAGGTGGAATCCTTATTGGTCACGAATGATCGCTAATCGTTTCTTCTTATTCAATTTTTGAAATTCTAGTATATTGATTGTACATAGACGACTAAGTCAGAATTCGTCTTGTAATTACGTTACGTCTTCTTTTAAAAGAAGTAGCACGATTTTATCGTTATCCTTTGGGAATCTTAATTACCCCCTTTCCTCTACTGTATCTTGATTACACACTATCACCCTTTTACCTCTGTACCCTTCTCTAATTTAAGGTAATATGAGAGAAAGAGATAGCGGATTGCTGCGTCGCAAGAAAAAGAATGGTTGGTTGGATCGAGTAATCGATTAGATTTCCATGGTTCCTTGGGAATTTTCTCGACGTTTTCCCAACGTTTCTTTATTTCTTTATTTCTCTGTTTCTTTTCTTTCTTTATTCCTTTCTTTCTTTTGTACTTTCTTTCTTTCTATTTTTTGTCTTCTGTTAAGTCTCTTACTTCGTTGATATTATTCTTGCGAGTATGGAATGTGTTTTGAAGAAGATCTGTTGACATCTTGAAAAAGTGTATCACTGCTACGGGCTTTCGTATTCTAAGCGTATGTTATAATAAGGTAGAAAAGAGAGTAGAAAAAGAGAGCAACGAGAAAGGAAAGAACGAGATTAAAGGAAGTCCTTTGTCGTCAATTTTTTTATATTTCTATTTATTTTTTTTTTGTTTCGTCTTTCTTCGAGATGACTCATCGAAAATTGTAAGTTAACAAACCACCAATATGCTTTCTTATATAAGGAATATCGAAATGATAATTTCCTTTGGAAATATTCTACTTTTAGTAAAGGTTAAGGCAGAAAATAAAAGTGGATTTTACCGAGCATTGCTGCAGTGTAGTACATTACTTTGTGTTGTCAGCATCATAGTATTTATAGTAACTGTGAACCAGGGGACCAGTGCGTAACGATTGTTTGTCGTTAAGTTGTATTAAATAAACGACGTTTGTACTACTCAGTAGTCATTTTGCTGCAAGCTCAACATCAACTGTTGTCGCCTTCAATATAATAAAATCCTTTTTTGTGTACCTTATGATAATATACTTACAATTTCTTAAATAAAGCATTTCAATGAGTTATTGAGCTTTTATAATACGTACCTTGCACTTCCATTCTTGCATATCAAATATGATTTTCCTTCATGTAGTTTATAAATGAAAGACATTATTCTGATATCAGATATTTGTTCATAAAATGTAAGTAATTGTTACGATGTTAACATTGGAAGTGATACGAAGAAATTACTTTTAATATTTCACTTTTCTTTAATCAATACAACGTTCTTTAAAAAATTTACAAAAGAAAAAAAAATATATGTGTGTGACATGTGCATTAAAATTTGGAAAATTGTGCGAAAAAATGGCATGTGAACTGTCATTAACTAAAACAAGTACAATGACAAATATCTTGTACTATCGAGAGAATAGTATGCACGTATAACGTATAGTTATAAAATTATATAGGTATGTAGGTTTCGCTGATAAAAGCACGAAATTCGCGCGGCACCAAAACAAATTTATACAAATTTCAGACGTGATTCTCAAACATCCAGTTCGCCTGCACGGATTTAATATACTTTTTTTTTTTTTTCGTACGGACTTGCATGCTTTAGCCGAACGAATTAGCCCGGCGGTATTAAATGCGATTTATCGATATAATCTATCCTCTTCGCGTCGACGGTTCTTGCAAAAAATGTCGCTTCCATCGTAGACCGCGAGCGAATGAACGATCGAGCGATTTTATTCGCTGTGGGAATATTTTCGGGGAGCGAGAACGCTTTTAAATTAGGTTAGAGACTCGTCGAGCCGCGATCGTACGCGTCAAATATTATATCCACAATATGCTCGCACGTCATATTGTTGCGCTCACGCGTCAGAGAGAGAGAGAGAGAGAGAGAGAGAGAGGGAGAGTAAAAGGAATTTGTGGACAAGCGTGTCGTGAAATTTAGAGGAACGAATGAAATTCTTTCGTCAGGATTTCTTTTTTTTCATCTTGTTCGACGTTCGACGAGACTTTTAATTTCGTTGGTGAAGTCTATCGAAAGAAGAACTAACAATTCTCTCTCTCTCTCTCTCTCTTTCTGTTTCTGCCTCTATTTTTTCTTTCTCTCTTCCTCTCTATCTTGTAATCAAAGATAAAATCAGACGAAACGCAGAGAATAGCAATAGTTCGGTATCGCGACAGCTGCGAAAGACGGTGGAAAGTTTACGAACAGCTAGAAAGTTTTCAAGGAGGTCTTGACGAGAGCGATGACAAAATGAAAGAAGGTACGCAAGAATATCTTAAGATCCGACTGAAAGCACTTTACTTCGTATAATCAGAAAACTTGTGGACGGCTACGCTAAGTACATTGAATTCTGAGAAAGGAGCGACGAAGATGATTTTGTACTTCAAAAAAAAAAAAACGGAAACAAATTTTTTTCCATCGCACACGATCAAGCACTTATTTTATGAAAGTTCAACATAAAATTCTCTCTCTCTCTCTCTCTCTCTCTCTCTCTCTCTCTCTCTCTTTCTCTTTTGTTCTATACTGTCGAATTTTATTCTGATGGGAGATATTGGCTTTTGAAATTCATTGCCAAATGTATACATATATGTGTTACATTTCGTTCGATATTTTAATTTTAAACGATATGTTCCCATTTTACTTGTAAATTTTATTTGTTTTATACTATTTTCATATTCATTTTGGACGCTGTAATTTTATATATTTAACTATATTTTTCCTCGATTACAGCATTTATAAATATTGAAATATTAACGTTAATTATAATTTTGAAGCTGAACCATATCGTTTTTAATCTTATATTCATTTTTGACCTCGGAGAATATGATTAAAAATTTTATATTCTTTATACATATGTAAAGATATTTTTTAATGTTTTTTTTTTGTATTTGGCAATGTTTTTACTGTAAACATGTATACATTCTTTCATTCTGTATTATCGCAAAGCTATTAACCAACGAACAACAAAAAATTGTTCGTTTTGCGTTCGCGAAAGTACACATCTGTAAACTCGAATAATAAGCCAAGGCTAGTGAATGGTGATGCGTGCTCGCATTAATCTCTCGGCAACCCTTCGAGAAAATAGTTTGTAAGAGTTGACGGGTCATTATTCATTTCGATATGCGTCGATAATTATTTATGATAACGTAAAAAAGAGTTGGCATATCCGTTGTCTTGCTGAGCATAACACGTTCAAAATGAGAGCGAGCGCATGAAAAAGAAACGAGACTTCGATGTTCACGAAAGGAAAAGAAAGAAGATTAAATATCGAAAAATTAATTGGTGTGTTATTATCTTAAATTGCTTTTTATGCGTTCTACTTATAAAAGACAAGAAAAAAAAAATAATATTTCAGTGACATGTCTAATATGTCTTTTATTAAAGTTAAAGTTTGTACATAGTATATTTATTTTAATAACTCGATCGAAAAAGGATTGCAAAATCATTTCTGAAAGCAAATCTCGGAAATTTCGTCCTGTTCGATCAATCGCGAAATCAATCAGACATATTGCCAGTCCCATCGACGGTACATTTTAGTGCAACCTAGATCGAGAGGGCTCAAACGATTTAATCGTTTTATTTGTTCGAACCGTTCGTAATAACATCGAAACAATAATCTTTTTCCGAGGCATCGTGCCGCACACATTAGTTCAGATGGTACAATCGGTTCTCGCAGTCGATTCAATTACGAAAATCATAAATCTTCTTCTGGCCGATTGCGATCGATCGCGTCGTTAGCGGTTTCGAAAGCAGGAAATGTAAAGCACGTTGCTATCGCGAACTCGCATTCGAATTACTCGATCTAAACTGGAACGTGTTCTGCGTCAACTTGTTCGTTGTCATTTTACGAATAATATGAGATTGGCATGCTAATATCACGACACGACTTTCCATTTTCTACTTTATAATTAGAATATATCGTGAATTTTTATCGCGATCGACACGAATATCTTTAAAAATATTGTAAAATTTCGTAACATCATGGAAAATATATAAATCTTTAAAATTTATTCGCCTAACTTTTCGGCAAAATAAAGGGAACCGTATTTAAAACAATATTTACGAATCGTCGTTAGAACGTAGCGTGCCTTTTTCATCACGAATGTCACGTTTTCGTGTAAGACAAAATCATTTTTATATCATTGATCGTCACGAATTGTTTTCGAAGAAATTTATAAAGTTTCTTCGTCTATAACGTTGAAAAGAAAGTGACTGTTCATGACAAAAGCATATGAAAAAATAATCGATCCTTTAACGATATTTTCTTCCTTAAATCCGAATTTATAATATATTGCCTCTTTATTAATATTTGTATTTCCTTGGTATAATATATTTTTTCGAACAAAGTATTTATGCATTTCTGGAAATAAATCATTTCTATGAGAGTATATAGAATTCGTTGAATAAAAATTTTAATAGTAAGCAAAATGAAAATTTAGTCATTCGTTTTGGACGATTTCATAAAATCTGACTTCTGAAAATAAAGCAAAAGGAAAAGGAGAGTCGGGGAAAAGGGTAACTACCATCGTGGGAGCGGTTCGTCATCTCTGATAATTTTCTGCATTCTCCAACTGCAAGAATCCATTGGCTTTAAAGTGTCGAGCGCTTTGGAAGGAACCGAACGCACATTTATCTCGAACTTGCCTATCCTAACAAGTCCTTATTCTTGGAATTTTGCGTTTTCCTGAAATAAATTAAAGAAAACATATCATATTTTCACAATTTCACCGATATTCACAGTTTCTCTAATACAATACATTTATCTTGCTCTAAGTTTGGCCTATTTAGGAATCACGCAAACCGTCATTTTTGTATTCATTTAGTCTTACTTATTATTTAAAATTTAAAAACAATCGAATTATTAAGCTGAAACGTGAAATTAAATATCCCTGTGTACTAGTTGGAAGAATTAAAGAGATGGAAGGAAGGAAGCGAATTACCATTCAGTCAAGTTGGCACGTTTCCAATTATCCTGAAAAGGATCGAGCTCGTTTGTCGTCGATGGAACGTAGGCATCGATCGACGCATCAAGACCCGGCATCCGTCTTAATCTCGTTATCGGGAAATGTGAAAGGAAAGTGTCGAAAGTTCGATGTGTTCGAAAAAAATAGATAGATAGATAGATAGATAGATAGATAGATAGATAGATAGATAGATAGATAGATAGATAGAAAGAAAGAGAGAGAGAGAGAGAGAACAGAGTAAACGTGTTTACGTGGTTTAAATGGAGATATCGGTTCTATACTCTGCACCATTCCAAGTTCTTTTTTTTTTCTTCTTCTTCTTCTTTCTTTCTTTCAATTTCACAAATACATAGACAAAGTTTCGATTTTCCTTTCTGGCGAAAGGAACAATGAAAAATCGTTGCGCCTTCTTGGAGTCTATAAGGTGAACATAAATTCCAAAGCGATATATCGCGTGCACTGTTTATCAAGGCTCTTTCACCTTTCCTCATATGAAGGAGACAGGAAATCTATTAATTTTAGCGCTAGCAACGACTCGCTTAACTTCGAATACGGCTGTTCGTAGTGGTAGTGATGGTAGTGGTGTTCGTGGTCCCTTCTCCAAAGAAAGTGGGATAAAGAGAAGAAGGATAAGGAAAAGGTTCTTAAGAACAACTTCCTGAGAGCGTGCTTTCTTCCTGTCAGTCTCCAATCTTTCATCCCGTTAAAGCTGAAAGCGTAAAATCAGACGGAAATTCTCGGTTTGTAATGGAAAACCGCACATGAACGTCCACGTCGATTTTCGCAATTCAATCGTTACGCTAGCTGGTTTAATTGTTTTCTCGTTTATAAATGGAGTTGCATTTTACAATAGATTAAATTGGAGAGAATAATTAGGACAAAGGTGTATTTAAATAATTATTTTCTATATGATCATTATCGATGTCTCTGTTTGTAATCACTAATAATAATAATTTCATTGATATTTTCAAAATAAACAATAGAATAAATGCACACGCTATTACGGTATTAATTTGGATCTTCGTACAATTTAATATGAAATAATTAACCAAATGAAAATCCTTGTCGAATTGTGAAAATAACATTTCGGTGTCGTATGAATTATGCTGCTGCGGAAACGAGGGTAAAATTCTAGAATTACGTTCAATTTCAGCCAACGAAGAAGAAAATATCTGATCGAGATAGTTATGTCTATAATTGAGAAATTTTCGATAGAGATGCGTTAATAATTAAGTTCGATCCAGTAAAATATTAAAAATAATCTTTTATCCAGCTACCTATGAAATGTTCCCTTTTCATTATTTAATACTTACGTCTTCGAGATATCAGTTTGTCCTAGATTAAGTGTGTAAATAGAAAAAAACGTTCGTCGATAAAAAAAGAAGAAATGTCTAGTGTGTCATTTTATTTTCTTTCTTTCTTTCGTTACTATTCATAAAGGAGGAAAGAAAGCGTTTCCTTGAATACTATAAATAATATATTCTCGTCAGTAGAGACTACATTATATATACGAGTTCTCGATATTACTACTTATGTAACACGGAAGATATGTTCCCCCTTACGTTTATCATGGAATAAAAAAGAAGAAATAGAAAGAGTATTGTACGTTAACAAAGAGCTTTACTTATCTTTTTTATTCCTTATATAGATCAAATAGTTAATGATATCAATTATGCGTGAATGACTATAATATACAGAATAAATATATCTGAAAAGAAATGTCTGAAAGCAGGTGTACGATGGCACGATTGGTAGTTATTAATTCGAGAGAAAAATTATTTTTCAACGACTATCATCTAGCTCTTATCTAAACTTGAGTTTCTCTCGGAGAAAACATAAAGGGAATTGAAGTGAGGAAGAGAGCAGAGAAAATGAGTATAGAAAGAAAATGAGAGAATGAGAGAATGAGAGAGAGAGAGAGAGAGAGAGAGAGAGAGAGAGAGAGAGAGAGAGAGAGAGAGAAATTTTATTCGTCGTGCAAATATGAAAGAACGGCTGAGTTTAAAGCACGGCCGGAGGCCCGTGGATGTTAGTTATAATAACATGCTCAAAAATAGCGGTTTCGAAACGAGAAAGCAAGAAAGACAAAACGGAAGGAAGAAGGAGAGAAAGAGTGTTAGAGAACGAGAGGAATATAGTCAAGAGATACAAAGGGTGTGACGGTAGCTCGCGATAGTGGACTCAATTGGCGCATTTTGTAAAACTACCTGAGAAATAAAAAGTACTATCACTGATATGCTTGCAGGTGTTAAAATCGTTGAGTTACGGATATCGAGGGTGGTGAGAGATATTAAGAGACATCCGGGTATCCCTCGAATACGGATTTAATGGACGAACGGAAGGTCTCTCCCTTTTCCTCGGTCATTCTATATTTCTTCTTACTTTTTTTGTTTTTGTTTTTTTTTTTGTATCAACTTCAGTAAAATATTTTCGAGGTGCTTCCTAAGATACGATATTCTCTCAATGCACACATACGGGCGAATTTTATACATTTGAATATCGGACAGTTTCTAGCTGGAGCATTACCGAGCTCGTTACAGAGAAAATGCAATTTCCAAATATTTTCTTTGTGTCTCGTTCTTTTTTCTTTTATTTTAAAAAGTCAATAAAAATTCTTCTCCTTTGAAAAAGTATGACATGATTCTAAAGTAACTACTATTTTCCTTTGAAGTTATTACAATATTCTTTTCATCGCAGAGATACATATTTTTAAACAATCGTACTTGTAAGTATAACATGACGTAACCGATACTGTTCTAACGGTGCTGTTAGATCCGACGTACAAAAGATCTTGAATTAACGTCCCGCCTTTGTTTCATTTTGTAACAATCCGCATACAGTAACCTATAAAAATTGATATATATCGATTGGCCAATCGCAAGCTTTCGATCTGGACACGTAGTACTCCTATATTTTACAATACGTTATAACGTAGATATCGTCATCGTAACCGTGGAATCACGTCGCACTTGTTGTACCAGTAAAAATTGAATGGTCGTAAAACGGTAGACGACAATATGCTGGTAAACGTATGGGTAAATGACGCGTCGAGAATTCGAGCATTCGCAACTTTAGTTCTGGTCTTATACGAAGGGATAGGGATAGGGATAGAAATAGAGGATGGGGAATGAACAAACTCTCTAAGGTTGGCAAGGAAAATATGATCTCCACCTACGGTTTATATCGACGATTCACGAACACGATAACATTTCTTTCGTAGCTCGTAGCGCGAGAGGTTGACGAGGTTGACGATAATAAATAGTACAATGGTTGCCAGGCCGGACCTTCAGCTTCCAATTCGAAATTTTCCTCGAGATACGAGCGTTCGTAACGTTCGTATTGTCGGAACAAACGTCGTAAATTTAATATTCCTTATTTTCGACGGCAATGTAGGATTATTAAATTTTACGAGCTTGTCGTTTTAATTTATTTGCATCGTCCTAATAATTTAACAGGATTCTTTCGCAGCTAAACGTAAAGTTTGCGGGTAATAATAAGGACGATATCTTAACTTAAAATGCTGGTTAATGTGGGACGTATTAACGTTTCACCGTTTACGATAAGAGAGGAACTACGGTTGAAAAAGGGATAATACTCTTTATCGGTTCGACGATCAAGATAAATCGCTTAAGTTAACGGCCGAGAGAGCATCGCTAAACTTGTATTATCAGGAAAGGCAAGGAGGTTGGAAATTTAGCCGGTGCAATGCGCCAATGAAAATACGTTGGATAGGATGTATCGGGAAGAGGGACCGAAAGGGACGATAAAGATTACATTGATCGATTAAAACGATCCTTTTGTTTCGGATCACCTTCTTTCTCTTTTCTAAGAATTTCAATTAAGCTGAACTTTGATGTTGAAAGGAAGACTTCACGGTAACCGTATGTAAGTTAGAGAGACAGAGAGAGAGAAAGAGAGAGAGAGAGAGAGAGAGAGAGAGAGAGCATCTTGTGTTTCACGTTGGCATTTTACCGACCCTTCCCCATTGGTAAAGGAGCTATCCCCCTTTAAACGTGGTTTAATGGCCCGATTTATAAGATATTGATTCGCCCTTAGTCCTTGGGAACACGCGTTTACAAGTGTCGCCGCGTACTCTAACACCTTCCCGACGGTGAGAGAAGGAGGAAGTACTTTGGTGAGTCCTTCTCTCGCAGGGCACACGCCAGGAACTTTCACACCGTCTTCTTGAAACTCCGTGAGATAGGGGAGGGATAGATTATCGGAAGTTGCCTCCTCTAAACCGAGAACGTTTGGTTCAAGCTCGTGAATGGCTTCCAACGAGCCACGAGTCAGTAGTATAGATCGTCGTATTGACCAACAGTGCCGGACAATAATAGTGCATAATGGAATCTTTTTACTTCTTTCTATTTCTTCGAGGTTCATTCTTCATATAAAGTTTTAGGTTACTTCCAATGTAGCTTCCCTATACGTGTAATTTGGGTCATTTGGATCACGATATTGGCCAGACTAGTATTATAATTTTATATTCCAGAGAAAATTTTTTGAACGAAATTGTAACGAAATTGTAAATTGTAACGAAAGTATAAAGTAAGATTAAATTGATTTAACGAAGAAGTTAAATTCGTCATGAGCTATTATCAATCGGGGCTATATAATCTGTGAGTCGTACCATTGTTTTCCCTGGAAACAGGATGTAGTTTAGTCGATAGCGTCGCGGCTAGCTGAGCTGGTAAATTAACAATTAAACTGTAACAGGATTTTCGGTTGTCCAGCTTCCAAGAATTCAGCGTTTCTCCTTAAGACGGTAGATCTCCTAGGGGATCCAGCCGTGGATAATTAAACGCAAGATTATAGTATGGTCGACGTCTGGTCTTCTTCGTCTCCTTGGGACCCGTTACCTCCTTTCATAGTTTCAGTTTCCGCGTTTGTAACTATTCCACGGTAGGTCTTGGAAATTGGATACTACCCTGTGCATCTCTCAACACCATTGTAATTTATAGCAGTACGCGTGAAAGTGGCTCGGATTAATGTTCCATTCGATGCATTCAACATATTTCTCTTTTCCCCTCCCTTCCTCCCTTTTTCTCCCACTATCTCGTACATGAGTTTAATATTTACACGAACGTCATTTGGATATTCGCAATAATTTTTTGAAAATCAAAACACCGCGAATCCGATGGCACGTGCGAATATGCAGAATGTCGTGCCAATGGGGAAAAAAAAACGACGGTCTAATTGGGGAGATACGGTGACGAAACTCGCTTCTATGTACGATCGATCCGACGCGTCTATTTCATTATTAACAACGTATTGAGTTTTTCTCTCTTGGTACTGTAAGTTTTTCCTCTTTTCCGCCATTATTTTCCAGGTACAGTTTATATTTTCTCGCATATGAATTATTCGTTGTTGTTGGAAGGGAAATTGAATAGTTGAATCATATAGTTCGGATTAGCAACACTTTTAAATACGAAACACCATCATTCATTAGAATATTAGAGAATAATAATAAGAATAATAATATAGAGAATAATTAATAAGAATAAATATTATAAAGAATTTTTGTATTTAATCTTTGATTCATTTGATAAACATGAAATCGTATCAAATTCCATTTTATTTAACGTGACTAAGTTACCTAAGTCCCTTTGGGAGATTATATATTTTGAGAACCACGAAGAAAGCTTAATTTCACGGATCATTTTAACTATATCGGCGTTTCTAAGGTATACCCTCGTTTCCCGTCTTGTGGCTAGAAAGAGATTCGGTCGAAAGCATTTACCGTAAAATTAGATGCGCGATCCTCGTGGATGATCCATTCGGTCTTTTTGAGTCCTCGAAACGCCTTCTTTTTCCTTATTCTGTTTTATGAGAAAGATAGAGAGAAAAAGAGGGAAAGAGAAGAACATGGTTTCCCTTTTCTTGGAATTACATAATTAAAAAAGGGAACTATTCGAATCTTTCTTTTCTTAAATGCGATCTTTAACGATTCGATTTTCGGAGAACAGAACATTATGAATCATTTCGTAAGACAGGTATCGTCGTTTCTTCGAGTTCCCTTTACGTGAACCATTATCCACAAGTATTTTATTCGCACTTTAGGAGAATCGTGGTTCTCATCACGTAGAGAGAGTTAATGAAATCATGGATGAGCGTAAAGGCGACCGTATTAATTTAAAAAACTTGTTCTTTCATTATTAACTATGCAAATTTTATTTCTTTGATTATTTAAATGCTTTATTTACGATAGTGAAGTGGTATTTCATTTAAGAAATTTTCATACTTTTTTCTTACTAAGGAATTAATATAAAATCAATGAGGATTAAATGCAAATCCAGGAACCAAAGTATAAATTTATAGAAATATTTTAAATTCTACAAAATATCAACAATTTGTTACTTCAGTACTATTAGTTTCAATTTCCTATGATACATCATCACATATAATGTTCTAAAAATGCAGAGCTCGTTGTACAAATCGTTTTTGGAATACATTCTTAAATATAGCGCCTTCTTTCATTTTCTTCTTTTTTTCTCTCTTTCATTATTTCATTTAATTCGTTTTTAATTGCTTATACTTCTTTCATCCTTTAATGTTAATCTCAATATACGATATAAACAAATTCGTTTCAACGATAATATGATATGAGACAAAAGTATATTTCATTGAATAGTTTACATTATATATTAATTAATATGTTTATTATGATTGTTATGGTATTATGAATGGAAGCAATACGAATCGCTCATACCGTGATTTATAAAATCATTAAACCTCCCTAATTTGTCATTACAACTTCCAAAATGGAGGTATTACTGATCAACAACGTAGAACTTAAAAATGACCTTGATCCTTCTCACCAATGTAAGGGTCTCCATTTATTTGCGTGTTCCGGTAGGACACGAGCTTCCGATCGAACGAACTCCAGTATGAGGCGGTAGAAGAGGGTGGTAAGGGGAGGAAACTGTATTGCGGGTTCCCTCGAGGATTAAGCCTCCGAACCTAAATCAATTCTCGTTTGACAAATCCTCGGGCTATGCCGGACGACAGGAGATATTTCATTGCCCGTACGATTCCTCTACCTCTAGTATAGTTTCTAGTATATTTTCCTTCTCTCTCTCTCTCTCTCTCTCTCTCTCTCTCTCTCTCTCTCTCTCTTTCATACTCTCTTTTATGTATGAAGAATGAGCACATAAGAATTTTTAGAACCCTCAGGTATACCAAGCATTTCTAATGTTCGAATATTGCGATCATATAGACAGTACTGATTTAACAACCTTAGAAAGCAATTTTCTCATTGGAGTAGTTCGAAGCATCACTTGAGGTAGAACGAACTTTGATGAGTAACCTATTATAAGAAGTAAAGTAAACGATCATATAATTATTAATGAAAATTTGAAAATGAAATTGAAGTTATATATTCAAAGGTAAAGAAACCAATCTAGGATAGTGTCTATTCCAATCAGCTAGATCGACGAACATTATTCCACCCTTCGTAAAGTTTCACCGATACTCAGGGAAGGGATCATTACATGAAGCAGCCTGTTTACCATCTCGTTTGTCAAACGGTTACAGAACATGGTCTCTGGAAATACTACTTCAAACGAATCTAGGCTATTCACATGGAATACGCGTCGCATGAATTCACTGATTGTAATGAACAACGACGAAGGGAAATTATACGTATAGTTTTGCACGGACCAATGCCCGCAAAATTATTTAGCATGTAGTGACATCGTTGCGATCAATTTGAATCTCTAACTCTATTCACTCTATGATGAGCTGTTATTATTATAAATTGTGTAGAATTTGTTCTATTCTTTATTTTTTATTTTTATACACTTATATTCTTACACTTATATATTTATTTTTAGTCAATAAAAATCTAAGAGAAAACATAACTGCATAATTATTCTAATTCTAAATTAATTGAAAAGAAATATTAAGATCGTCTTGAGAGTTAGGTCTTCCGTTCGTGTTGTAATACGATAAAATGTTCAATCTTAAATTTCCCCGTATTAATTTACAAGAAAGTATCAAAAATTATGGAAGATAAAGAGGAATCGAGTTATTACAACATCCCGACGTTATATTAAATATCTCGTAGTAATAATTCAAAAACAAATAGAATTTGGTATCTGAATAGATAGAATAACAAATAGAAAAAAGAATAAGATGGAGTCGGGTTATCGTTCGTTGAAAGATCGTTTCTCTTTTTAACAGTATAAATTTTCTCTATGTGATGAAAAGGAAGGAAAAGGGAAAGATGAAGGAAAAGAAGAAAACGAAAGAGAGGGAGAGAGAGAGAGAGAGAGAGAGAGAGAGAGAGAGAGAAAGAGAAAGAGCAGTAAAGAAAGAGGCAGAAGGAATGATGATCCAGCGCCATTTTCGTTTTCGACGAAATTTATCGTAGAAGTAATGCGGAAATAGTGAGATTCCAAGGGTGTCTACCGTGGAAAAATATGAAAAGGATGGTTGGAGCCTTTCTTCGTGCTCGAGAATCAAGAGCATCTTCGAACGCAGTGGCGTCGCGGTGCCGTTAGCAGCACGGTGCCAGGGAAAGTGTAGAAAGAGAGGACGGG